>JADRCH010000253.1:116769-143512 GCA_019843965.1 Rhynchomys soricoides
AGAAATGAACAGTGCCAGGTGGTGGCGGTGCACTCCCTTAATCCCAGCACTTGGGAGGCAGAGGCAGGTGGATCTCAAGAGTTTGAAGCAAGAATGAAAGGGAGGAAGGGGTAGAGAGAGTGAAAGCAACAGTAACAAAAAAGAGAACAGGACAGGCTGGATGGGGTAGCTCATGCCTATAACTCCAGCACTTAGTACAAGGAGGGTCATCACAACTTCAAGACAAGCCTCAGCCACAGAATGAGACCATTACCAAAAAAAGAAGAAAAGAAGAAAGAATGGAAAAAGAGAGCAGGGAAAAAGGTGTAATCTGCATTTGCTAAGCGTTCATGAATCATTATCACTGTTTTTAAACATGTATTTTACTTGAAGGTTTATTTTTATTTTTAAATTGTGTGAATATGTATACAGGCCTGAGGAGGCCAGAAGAGGGCGCCAACCCCTCTGGAACTGTGACGTCAAGGCCTTTATAATAAGCTGCCCACATAGGTTTGGGGAACACAACTCCGGTCCTCTGCCACAGTGCAAACCAAGGCTTTAGAATGCACTCTCAACTTTTCAAAATTGGCTTCTATCCTTGTTTTCCTTTTACATTTACAAAGTCCTCAAGGAATATTAAGGAAACAGTCCCATTGAAGGAATGACTAAGACATTCAAGAATGTTCTAAATCACATGTACAAAAAGGTTTACACACAGGAACTATCATATGAGGTAAACATGATACACTGGTTGTCTTGTATTGTATTGCACTGTATTGCACTGTAATGTACTATAATGGTTACTGTTGCTGTGGTTTGGTTTTTATCAGGGTTTCAAGTAGCCCAGGTTACCCTTGAATTGTAACAATCCTCTTGTCTTAGCTTCCCCTGCTTTTGGAATTACAACTCAGGTATTTCTCTCTCTCTCTCTCTCTCTCTCTCTCTCTCTCTCTGTGTGTGTGTGATACTAGATATAATGTGGGAAAATACATTATTTGTGATTTGTGGCTTTACACAATCTAAATTAATCCCTTCTATTCCATAGTTTTCTAACACATAGGTGGGACTTTACATACAATAAACTTATCAGCTAGATGTCCTAATAGCATTTTTTAAAATTATCTTCTTATTTTATTTATATGAATACACTGCAGCTGTCTTCAGACACCCCAGAAGAGGGCATCAGATCCCACTGCAGATGGTTGTGAGCCATCATGTGGTTGCTGGGATTTGAACTCAGGATATCTGGAAGAGCAGCCAGTGCTCTTAACCACCGAGCCATCTCTCCAGTCCCCTTAACAGAATTTAATATCAAGAAAATACACTTTAGACTGAACAGCTTCACGGCAAATTGGGATGGAGAAAAAGAGTTTGCCTTACCATGATCTTGGAAATGATTAAAGAAACACAAAAAAATAAAGGCAGTTTCTACTTCCAATTAACATTTTTCTGCCCCAATGGGTCTTTCCTTCACTTGGCAAGAAACAAGTGCAAAGAAGTTTATAATATTAATTTTTAAAAAAAGATTTTATTTATTATATTTATATGAGTACACTGTAGCTATCTTCAGACACACCAGAAGAGGGCATCAGATCCCATTACAGATGGTTGTGAGCCACCATGTGGTTGCTGGGAATTGAACTCAGGACTTCTGGAAGAGCAGTCAGTGCTCTTAACCGCTGAGCCATCTCTCTAGCCCATAATTTTAATTTTTTAATGTCTATTTTTATTGATGCTTTTTAAATGCTTTAACTTCTTTTTTAGCCCACCACCCACCAGAGGTAGTGGAAAAGAAAGGATACGGAGGAAGTGGACCTGTTAGAGAGGTTCTTTGAAACAACTGTCTATGCTGTCTAAAAATCAATAGTTCAGTTTATAAGTTAATAGCAACAGCTCGATCTTCACAGATACACCAATAGTCTAATTCAATAAAGTTAACAAACACAAATCAACAAGGATGAAACTACCTAACAGAGACTGCCAGGCCTCAACCTCAACATGAGTGTACTGGCTAGTTTTGTGTGTCAACTTGACACAAGCTGGAGTTATCAGAGAGAATGGAGCTTCAGTTGAGAAAATGCCTTCATAAGACCCAGGTGTAAGGCATTTTCTCAATTAGTGATCAAGGGGGAGGGCCCCTTGTGGGTGGTACCATCTGTGCACTGGTAGTCTTGGGCTCTATAAGAAAGCCAGCTGAGCAAGCCAGGAGAAGCAAGCAAGCCAGTAAGCAGCATTCCTCCATGGCCTCTGCATCAGATCCTGCTTCCTGACCTGCTTGAGTTCCAGTCCTGACTTCCTTTAGTGATGAACTGCAGTGTGGAAGAGTAAGCTAAATAAACCCTTTCCTCCCCAACTTGCTTCTTGGTCATGATGTTTGTGCAGGAATAGAAACCCTGATTAAGACGAGTTAACAAGAGAGACCAAGAAAAATGCCAAGTAAAGTTCTCAGCTATGCCTCTCTCAGGGAAACAAAGATCAACAAAGACGTGAGACTCACAAGCCTTACACAGCTAGCTCTACAAACAAGCCAAGCTCAGCCTCCATCACTGTCCCTCGAATCCTATTTATACCCTCCAAACATGACATGGCCTCCACAGGTCTTGCCTCAACATACGTCTTACCTTAACACATACATCTGTCTCAGCTAACATCACTCTGTCAATCATCCTGAATCCACAGAAGTGAGAAAAAACTGTAACACACCACCAAAAATTTTTTGATGTGTTTCTCTCTAGAGTCCTAACAAATACAACTCAATTACACAATATAAGACAGACCAATACATATATGTTAACAAAAAAAAAAAATCGTTTATCACATGTTCTTTCACCTATGTCCACTTTAACTAAACGTTCCTTCACAAGTTTGCCCCAACAAAATACATCCAGATTTCCAAAGAACTCTCAAGTTTCCACTTCAGAAGTTCATTTATAATTTGTTCAGTTTTTCTGTCTTTTGTGTATGAGCATCCTGACCAGGTGGGACTTTGGTTTTTCTGAAGCACATGTGCATCTGCAGGGCCTAGAAAGAGCTAGGAATGTAGTTTAGAGGTAACAACATTTGCCTAGCCTCTTTGGGGCCTTGGGTTTAATCCATGGTACTGTAGAAAGGAGGAGAGGGAAAGAAGAAAAGCCAGAAGTACTGAGATGGAAGAGAGAAACACTTTTGAAATCCAGAGAGAGTAAAATCAGTATCAGAGGCAAGTACTTGGAAGCAAAACAATATGGTCAGTTATAGTTACAGAATTTACTCCACCCGAGCCTGGTATAGTGGGGCATGCGTTTAATCCAGGACTTGGGAGACAGGGAGGAGACCTCTGTGAGTTCAAGACCACTCTATAGAGTGAGCTCCAGTACAGCCAGAACTACATAGTGTCTCAAAACAAACAAAACATTACAAAACATAATTTTCCCTGCCCCAAATACATAGGAATTGTTTTAAAATAGCTCAGCTGTCCTAAAGAAACAAAATGGAGGCACTAGATTATAAGTACACATTCAAGAGCTCCTGACAATAGTTTCCACTGTATCCAGGTGCAGAAATAATCTCTTGTGAATTGTGTAAAAGCACTACCTATCAATAAAAAGGCCTATGGCCAATGATCTGAGGCAGGAAATGGGAGGTGGGAGTTCTAGCAAGGGGCTTAGGGGTTATAGGAAAGAGTCAGAAGTGGGAGATCTGCCCTGAACTCTGAGGATGAGGCTGATGAAAAACCTGAGAAGAGGTAACTAACCAGTGGAAGAACTAGAATAAACTGTATTATTGTGATATGAGCTAGTGGGGGAATAGTGCAAAGGCTCATGGCCTGAGCATTTATCCATGAAATACTAAGTCTCAGAGTGAGGCCGGGAGGATAACCCCCAAGGCTACAGAAACCTAAATTACAGCCAGGAATTAAGTACACAGTAGATTACCTCCAGTAATTGGCAGCTGATACAGCAGATTTTTAAAAAAGTGATTGTCTCTTTTTTTCCAGCAGAATATCAACATTAATATCTCTATCCAAAAACGAGTTTAAACTTTTGTTCATTTCCAAACTCAACTTCAAACTCAAGATCAAATTTAAAAGAACATTTTTCAAAACTTGCTAATTTTATCTTGAATACACAAACACTACTTCTAAACTGACTGAGGCTGTTTCCTCTGAGTCAGCCCACTTTGTAGTTGTACCCTGTGAGCTCACTCAAACATTTACCATCTTCAATCTTGCCAGTACCACTCTAGTTCATAAAAAGAAACCCTGAGAAACCAACAGTGGCCTCAAGTGGAATTCAGGCACATTGAAGAATTTTAAACTCAGAAATTCCCAAAAACAAAAAAGTAGTTACTGGACTCAAATAAGAAAAACCCTTACTATTATCTTGAGAGACCAAAGCTGGGCACCCTTCTACTGATCAGTGCTACAAAGTGATTGGTGCATCAGCCCTCTTATACCACCTGAGGACAAATTCCAATCTGAAGGTTAAGTCAGGTAGAAGGAACCTAAGACTACAGCTAATCTTCCCTCAGGAATCTTTCTTTTGGAGTGACTGAAGGGGCGTGGCGTGAGCTAAGACAGTTGTCTTATTACTTTTTCCCACCCCAGTATGAGGATGTGAGCCTGTAAACATGTTAGTGCTTTACCACTGAGCCCTACCCACAGCCTCATGCCAGTATACGCTGCAAATAAAACAAATAGGTAGCTGGTGCTTTCTATAAATGAATTATAATATGCATTAAGATGTCAGAAGTTCTCAGACTAATCTGATTTTCTAAATAAATTTAAGGTTGTAAACCAAAAGGGCCTGAGGATAGATTTCCTCAATCTACCACCACGTGACTGACAACAGGATGGAAAGTAGAGCCCAGGGGACAATGGGAAATAAATATGACATGGCCTTGACTTTCCAAAGGTAAAGGTTATGAAACGCCAGGGTAAGCGAGCTTCCAATTTCATACTCACAGGGTGAATGGCAACAGCTGATGGCTTTTCTCTCAGAAACACTTCAATGCTTGAATACACAGCTGTCACCTTGACCTTGTTTGTTCCTGAGCCTTTCTTGATGCCAGACAGTGCAGAGAACATGAAGTGGTACGCAAAGCTAATATTATGTATGCACAGCCCAGGCAGACTAAAGGGGGAACACTAAGCTAGCAGAAAGCATGCCACCTTAGCAAACCTCAGCATGGTAATACTTCCTAAACATAGACAGTAGTCATCTTTCCTGTGTGCAGCAAAATCAACTTTCTGGGGCCAATAGTATGTGAGAACTGTAAAGCCCAAGAGAATCACAGACCCCCAAGGACCCATGTTTTCTACCTTTGTAGGATTTGAAACCAAAATCATGATCACTCACCAAATACTCTTCTCAAAAGTTCTTATCACTTTTTTCTGGAATCCAAATGGCCACACACACACACACACACACACACACACACACACACACACCCAACCAATTCTGTCTCTCTCTGTTTGTGTGTCTCTGTCTGTGTCTTTCTCTCTGTCTCTCTGTCTCTCTCTCTCTCATACACACACGAAGAAGTCTTCTCAGCCTTCCTCTAGCTGACTGTAAGACAAAGAAAAGCGGGTGGGGGAAATGAAGGCTTCACACTTGAGACACCAATTTCTATTAAAAGTCCCCACCTCCTTCCCTTAGAAGCCAGGAAGCTATTGCTTTTAAGGATAAGTGATACAAAGCTTGGCAGAAATGTCAAGAAGTCAATAAAGGGAAGAAAAAAAATTTAAAGAAAAAGTAAATGTTATCTTACCTAAAATATTCAGAGAATAACAATGCAAAAAAAAAGGGGGAGGAGAGGATTTACTTGAGCACTCAAGAAATGTAGAATGAAGGTCTTTTTACTTGGACTACTCAAAAAAACAGATTCTTGATGTCCTACCAACCTAATACATCAGAATCTCAAAAAAAGAAGGTCATTTTACTTGGACTACTTAAAAAAACAGATTCTTGATGTCATACCAACCTAATACATACAGAATCTTATAGATCTGTATTCTGTAATTATTTATTAATATTGTATATGTGCGCACACATGTAACAACAGTTCATGGCATGCATGTAAAAGTCAGAGAACAATTTTGGGTTGTCAGTTCTACCTTGACTATGGGTTCTTGGGACTGAATCCAAGCTGCCATGTCTGAATACCAAGTACTTTCATGTCCTGAGCCATCTTGCTAGACTAAGGAGCTATCTCTCTCTTTGTTGTTGTGGTTGTTGTTGTTTTGTTTTTGTTGAGACAGGGTCTTACTGTTTAACCCTGGCTGACTGAAACTTGCTTTGTAGACTAGGCTGGTCTTAAACGTACATCTCACTTTGAGATTAAAGGTACGAACTACCATGCCTTGCCAAGAACCATGTTTTTAAAAGGACCATGGTGCTCTTTACTTATGTACAGCCACACTTAGAAATAACTACAATTATATTTGACAAAGTAGTTATTTAAAAATTCCAAAAACATCTTCTCATTAAACCCAAATAAAGCTTCCACCTGCTTTATTTTCCCACAAATACTGCAAATAAAGCTCTTAGCTTCAGGGACTTTGTAAAAGTCAAGAGGAAAGCTGGGAGGCTGGAGAGATGACTCAGTAGTTAAAAGCACTAGATGCTCATCCAGTTGACCCAGGTTGAACTGCCAGCATCCACATAGCATTTACAACCATTTCTAACTCCAGTTCTAGAGTATCTAATGCCGCTCTGGTCTGTAGGGACACTACACATAGACATAGATGCAGGCAAAATACACATATACATAAAATAAAAAAAATTTTAAAGAAAAGTTGGGAAAGAACCATAGGTAACCTACTACACACTTAGAATTCAATAGAGAAGCAGTTTATCTTTCACAAGCACAACTCAGCACACAAAACTAGGCCAAAGGTTTGAACCTGGAAATCGAGGGCATCCTGAGCAAAATAGCAAACTATAGCTCCTAAAATTAATTACCAAGTTAATCATTTTAAAAAGGCAACAAGACCAGGACACACTTGTACAGAGCAGAGTAGGATAATTAGGCTCCACCTTTGAAAGACCCCGTAAAACAGAGAAACAGGAGTGGTAACAAGAGAAAGAGTGCTCTGAAGACACACACTATGTACTAAAACATTAATGAGTCCACTGTCTTAGGCATCTCATAATACTGTTTATTTTCAACTGTTCTTTCTCTAAAATCACTTCCACTCAATGGATGATAGTCAGAATTCTGTAACTGCCTCTGTGTTATACCCTGGCTAATTCTACACCAAAATATTTTCTAAAGTCCACATTAAGCATTTTAATCAATCTCAATGTGTTTCTGTCAAATAAATATAAGAAATTAAAAATAAATAGATATAAATACAAGACACATCTCCACAGCTAGGGATTTAAAAACTCAATATTTTGATATAAACTCTAAATGCTGAACATTGCAAAAATATTATTTCTATTTCTATCCTAAGAATCTGCTCTGGAAATTAAAAAGGTTTGAATAAAATACAACACCATACTCAAAAAACAGAAAAACTAGCATCTGGGTGGGGCAGCTGGCAGAAGCAACAGATCAATTTGGAGGTTGGCTTGGATATGGCAAGTTCAAAGACAGTCTAAGCTACCAGAGATCTTTGTTTCAAAAACCAAAACAAAACAAAATACAAAAAAGTCACAGAGAATGGATGTGAGGAAAGAAATTAGCATGTTCTAGATTTTGACAGGACACTCAGGCTATTTACAGCTATCACTGCCATCACACTCAGTAGCTGCTAGACAAGCCTCGATATGACACTACTCAGCAACATTCTTATTTTTCTGAAAGACCCTATCCCATTTCAATTCCCACTCATCAACTTATTTGATTGTTTGCAACTTCAGCAAAACTTCCATTAACAAGCTTCACAGAAACAACAAAAAAATTAAAATAGTATGATGCACAAAGGACCCAAACATACAGTACTAGAGGTATTCCCACAGATTTCAAGTTACAATACAGACTCACAGCAACAACAAAAACACAGCACTAGTACAGAACCAGACATATAGATCAATGGACTAGAAAAAGAGGATCCAGATATAAGCCAGGGAACCACAACCATTTGACTTTTGACCAAGACACTCAAAGTACACATTTAAGGAAAGACAGCATCTTCAGCAAAGGATACTGGAACTAGATTATTTACCTGTAAAATAAAAATCAGCTTCAAATGCATAAAGGATGTCAATGAAATACATGACAAGTGCTTGAGGAAAGGGAGAGCTCACTTCAAGATATAAACACGGAGAGGAACTTTCTGAGCAGGACTCCAATAACTCAGGAAATAATAATCAACAAATGGGATCTCTTGAAATAAAAAAAGTTCTGTATAGCAAAGGAAACTGTCAATGAAATGAAGGTGTCTACAGAATAAGAGATCTTAGTCAGCTATCAATCTAACAGATAGCTTACTGAAAATTAAGCTACTTTCAGAAATTTACCATCTAGAATATACAAAGAACTATAATAAGGAAATAAACCACCCAATCAAAAAATAGGCTGGAAAGATGGCTGAGCGGTAAAGAACACATACTGCTGTTTCAGAGAATCAAGTATGCTTCCGAGCACCCATATCAGGTGGCTCAAACTGCATGTAACTCTTAACTGCAGGGATACCTGAGGTTCTTGGCCTCCACCAACCCTTCTACTCACATGCGCGTGCACAAACACAAACACACACACACACAAATTAGAACAGTTGCTGCTCTTGCAGAGGACTCAGATTCTGTTCCCAGCACTTACACTAGGCAGCATTTATATGAGTAAATGCTTAGGCCAATAGCTTTGGCTTGGTCTCTGATTAGCTTGTCTACTGTCTCTCTTTCATCAGCTGCTTGCCCTCCCTCAAAGTTTGTTCTACCAGGCCAGTAAAAGGAGCAGATTTTATTTTATTTTATTTTTTTTTACCTTAAATAGGTGGAGGAAAATAAGGAAAAACATATAGGATTCTACATTGCCTCTCTAATTTTTGAATCAGCATATCATGTAGCCCATTCTAGTCTTGAACTTGCTATGTAGTGAGGGTCACCATGAGCTCCCGACCCTCTCATATCCTCAAAAGTGTAGAGAGAATCTCTTATGTATTATGTGGAAGCACCATCTGTCAATAAAAAGCTGATGGCTTATTAGCAAAAGACAGGGAATAAGAGGTGGGAATCCCAGGAGAGAGAGATTGGTAATCTGGGGAAGTCTACATGGGAGATATGCCATCCAGACTGTGAGGGAGATACATGAAAATCCATGTGGTACACATAAAATGGAATAACTGGGTTATGTAAGGTACAAACTAGTCAGGGAGCAAGCCCAAGCTTACGGCCTAGGCATCTATTCATAAATAAGTCTCAAAGTCATCATTTGAGAACTGGGGCACAGTAAGTAGAAAAGACAGAGCTACACACTACACTTGTGTCACAGGTGAGACAACACACGGTGGAGCAGACTCTTACTTCAGTGTCTCTACATCCTTTAGGGACAATCTTCTCAAAACTAACAGACTATTACATTTCTCATCACTAGCCAATAGTAAGCATGTAGGGTGTGCGCGTGCGTGCGTGTGTGTGAAAATCTAGGGCTAGGGTAGAGTTGTACAGCTTAATCACAGAGTGCTTGAGAAGCTCTGAACTTGATCACTAGCCTTACTACCACCTACTATTTATCAAGAATAAAAAGATCTAGAAAAGAAAAGGATTACTTAGTGAGATAGTTAATCTCATGAAAAGTTCCAAGTGTAGGGAAAAATCTGGTAAAATTCCAGAAGAGAAAAAAGGAAGATACACTAAAATAAGTAAGACTATAGATGCTTCTTTCTCCTCCACAAATATCATTAACACTTGCCCCATATATTCCTAAGAAGGAAGAAAAACAAATACTCCAGTGCTCTGCATAGTGCTTAGGCTTGACCTGCTTTTTGTCTTTTTAATCAACATACATTTTGTACAACTTCCTAAAATATTAAGCTTTACTTTCCCAAGTATGTTAACGTGTAATAAAGCAAAACAATCGACTCAAAGTAGACAGACCAGTTAATATACAGACCTAAATCCAGATTTGGTTGTTTGCTTTTTCAGATTTAGTTTTAAGCAAAATCCATGCTCTTTGACCATAAATAATCAACTGAACTGTCTTCATTCCCTCTATCCAATCGCTGCTTCTTTACGATCCCCAAGTCCCGCCTACCAATAGGACTCACACAAATATGTCTTCTGGAAGCAAGGAAAACTGACAGAAGAAAATGAGCACAAACTGAAAATCACAGACTGAAAAACAAGATGGTGAGCAGTAAGATACAACTTAGCCAGACCTTGTTTATGTGGGTTTATTTTGTTGAGGAAGTGGGGTTTGTTAGTCTATAGTGACCATGGGGCTTAAATGAGAAACCTTGTGTCTAAATGCAGCGCCACCCTCTGCTGTCATCTCCCTTACCCTAAACCAACAGAGTCCTATTCACTGAGAACTGAGGCAGAGACATCAATCCACATGACTCTCACTAAGCAAAGAAAAAGAGGGAAGATGACCTATAGATGGGAGTAGGAGAGGAAAAACAGAGCTCTTTAAGTTTCTATGTAATACCTAAAGCGAATAATACAGTTATAGAGCTAAAAACTGAAATGTATGTGCACTCATGAAAAAGTCAGCCAAAGACTGAAAACATTGTTTCCTCAGATTGTTAATGTGTCCAAGCTGTACATCTACAGTATGAAGAGATAAGCAGATTGTGACTTTAAAAAGTGTGTGTGTGTGTGTGTGACATAAACATTTCTATATGAACTCCAGATTTTCTTCTAGGTACATGTTTTCTCTTTTATTCCCATTACACTCGTACCAGAACAGTTAAAGCATGCTTTAACATTACTGTAGGCCAGACCATTTTTTCAGAGATAGAGTCTTACTATAGAGACCCACCTGCCTCCCAAGCACTGGAATTAAACTATATTCAACAACATATCAAAGAGAAATAGGCTGCTTTAGTAGTCTGGGTAAAAGATATGAAAACAATCTATTGAACAAAATTATTTTGTTAAGCAGTTCATCTGATGTAATCAATAGTGGGGCAGTGATATTCAAATGATACAAAAATAAAGTGCTAAAAAGCTAGCTTCACAAAATGACTACCCAAAGGTCATTTCTAAATTCCCATGCTGTTCTAATATTCTAAAAACAGAAATTACAGCTAACATATATTACCTTTCTAGAGATGGAAGAGACATTCAAACCAAATCTCTGTGCTCTTTCCTTTAGTTTATCCAGGTTAACCTACAAAAATAGAGATACATTAAAAAATAATAAAGAAAGAGAAAGCAGACACTATGGTTCAAAACTGAGTTCAAATAAGCCTGCCTGGAATCAAACACAGCATGTGCCAAACTCAGGAGCTAAGTGACATAAATCCATCCCAGTGATAACTAAAAAGCCTCTTCTGAAATAGATGGTGAAGGATTCAGCTCTCTAACTCTTACTCATCAAGGGCAGCAAGAGCCTAAAGAGCTCAAGATCAAAGTGGGCTAACACTGCTCGAAAAACACCACTACAAACACATCCACCGTTCACAGTCCAAATTCACTAATTCCCACCACACAATCTCTAAAAGAAGACTTGTTTTAGCTTTCTGAGACAGGCTCTTCTTCTATGAACCTTCTGCCTCAGCCTCCTGAATGCTATGATTACAAGCATGTCACACCAAACTCTAAGTGATGTATCTTTAAGCAAAGGTAAACTTCTCAACTTTATAAGACAAATGATGCCACTCAATTCAATTCCCTTTCCTCTTTTTTTTAGAAGCCTTGGTACAATCATTTAGAACATATTAAATAATAATAAAATATTTCAATTTCAGTTACAATATTGACTGTAGCAGGATTTCAGGGTTGAATATATTTTATCACAACACTATTTGAAAACTCACTGACTCGTCACAATGGCCCAGAAAACACCACTCAATTCTTCATTCTTTACTTTCAAATATATGTGTATAACATATATAAATATATACATATATTGTTTTGTTTTTTTGTGACATCTGACCATGTAGCCTTAGCTTGCTTAGAATTCACTATGTAGACCAGGCTGACCTCAAAATGCATAGAGATCTGCCTGCCTCTGCCTCCCAAGTGCTAGGATTAGAGGAATGTACCACCATACCTGGCTTCTCTTAAATTTATAGGCAATATTAAGAGGCAACAGGCTGAAGATGTAACTTAGTTGGTCAAATGCCTGAGACAGAGTGGTGCATGCTTGCAATCCCAGCATTCTGGAAGTAGAAGCAAGAAAATCAGAAGTACAAAGCCATCCTCAGCTAAAAGCAAGATCCAGGCTGGTCCAGGAATCATGAACACTGCTTCAAAAATTAAATCAATTAACTTATTGATTTACAAAAGAAAAAAGAACAGTATCTACAAATAGAACTTATTAAGTTGCTTCTACAGATTCTTTGTAGTTATTAAGAATTAGAAGCAGCTGGGCAGTGGTGGCGCACGCCTTTAATCCCAGCACTCTCAGGAGGCAGAGGCAGGTGGATTTCTGAGTTCAAAGCCAGCCTGGTCTACACAGTGAGTTCCAGGATAGCCAGGGCTACACAGAGAAACCCTGTCTCGAAAAACCAAAAAAAAAAAAAAAAAGAATTAGAAGCTGGGCAGTGGTGGGCACACACCTTTAATTCCAGCACTTGAAGTAAAGGCAGAGGTAGAGAGGCAGAGAGGAAGGAAGAAGCAAATGGATGGATCTTTGGAGTTTGAGGGAAGCCTGGTCTACAGAACAAGTTAGAATAGCCAGAACTACACAGAAAAACCCTATTTTGAAAAAACAAAACAAAAACAAAATAGTTTTGGTTTTTGTTTTTAAAAAAAGAACTAGACAAAAAGCTACTAGACTTCAGGTCATAAAACAAAAGGGTTAACCTTCAGCTAACAAAAGTCTACTTATCCTTTCCAAGTAATGGCTGGTAGGAAAGAAGGTTCTCTATAGTAATTGGAGTATGTGGCAAGTTTTCTAACTTCCCCATTTCAAACATTTAAAATCCAGGGCATACGATACTGAAAAGTTACCAACTCATGATCTCAGAATCCTCTCTAATCTGACAAAGAGACTCTATCTTCAGAACTGTACAGAATTAAGATCTAGCTTTGTAGGGCTGAAGAGATGGCACAGGATACCATCTCTTCAACAGCACTGGTTGCTCTTCCAGAAGACCTGGGTTCAATTTCCAGCACCCACACAGCAGTTCACAACTGTCTGTAACTCAGAACTCAGGGAATCCAACATGCATACAGACTACAGACACACATGCAGGCACATTCACATAAAATAAAGGCTAAAAACTTTAA
The DNA here is from genome assembly GCA_019843965.1 of Rhynchomys soricoides. Taxonomy (NCBI): domain Eukaryota; kingdom Metazoa; phylum Chordata; class Mammalia; order Rodentia; family Muridae; genus Rhynchomys; species Rhynchomys soricoides. The sequence goes on from JADRCH010000253.1 coordinate 130,071, forward strand.
AAAAAAAAAAAAATCTGGCTTTTTAAAAGATTAAAAAAGATCTCATACCATAGGCTTGGTGTCAGATGATAAACCTAAGGAAATAAAAAGGTTTAAGTTACTTAATATTTTTTTAAATTTTACAAAATTAAATCTTCCAATCAAATTAAAAGCATAAACATAATACACAGGATAAAAACCCTTTAGACACACATGAGACCCTGTCTCAAAAATTAAATTAATTGATTCAAAAAAGAACAATACCTACAAACAGAATGTATAAGTTACTTCCAGAGATTCTTTGTGGTTACTAACAATTAGTCATTAGGGCTGATGAGAAGGCTCAGCAGGTAAAGGTGCTTGCTCCACAAACCTGGCAGTTTAATCCCCCGAGCCCAAGTAAAGGTGGAAGAAGAGAATCAACTCCACATAGGTTATCTTCTAGATATTGATTCAGTAAAACATACATCTATACAAAAACTTAAAAACAAATACTCACAGCATCATTAATTGTATCAAACAAAATGGAATGAACAAGCACCAGCTTCCTTTTTTATCTGATACGGTATCATGAACAAGTACTAACTGATAACTGAATAAATAAAATGTGACATGCACATAAAGTAGGATATATATTATAAGCAATAAGATGAATGACATTTTCTCTATTATCAATGCTGGAAACATGTTAAGCTAAGGATGACATAGCACTAATACACAAACAGATGTGACCATAGAGCCGGCCTGAAGTTGCAGATCTGTAATTTTAGCACTTGGAAAGATTGTAAATCTGAGGAAACAGCCAAAGAAAGCTACACAGCACGTCTGAGATCACCCTGTGGTTCAAAGTGAAATTTTATGCTAAGTGAAAAGCTAATTACAAAAGATCACAGATCACATATTTGTGTGAAGGTAAATTCATTAATGGAGACAAACATCAGTGGTGGATTAAGCACCGGGGCAGACAAGGGAATGACAAATAACTAACTGGTAATCAGTACAAAATCTGCCATAGCTGGTGAGTATCAGACCTCTGAATAAACTAAAAATAAAGAATTACATAATTACATACTCTGTGTGTGTGTGTGTGTGTGTGTTGGTTTGAATGAGAAATGTCCCTCATAATCTTGGTGTTTGAGGAGGCTCAGGAGTGTGGCCTTGCTAAAGAAGGTCACTGAGGGTTAGGGTTTGGAGAAAAAGAAGGCCCAGCCTACTTCCAGTTCACTCTCTGCGCTCCAGGCCTATGTTTCAAGATGGGAGCTCACAGCTCCGTTTCTGCCACCATGCCTGGCGCCTGGTGCCCTACCTCTGCTCCATCACCATGGACTCTTACCCCTCTGGAACCAAAAGTCAAAAAAAAATCCTCTGCGCCTCAAGTTGCCTTCCATCATGTATTTTCTATCACATCAACAAAAAAGTAACTAATATAGCATGTATGCAGGGGAGGATGACCTTGAACCCCAAATCCTTTGTCCACTTCTCTTGCATGCTAGGCAAGAACAGTACAAATTAAGGTACAGATCCAGCCACTAGCGCCCTCCCCTCCCCCCCTTTTCCCTCTTCTTCAAGACAGGACTTCTTAGAACTCACTCTGTAGACTGGGCTGGCCTTGAGCTCATAGATATCCACCTGCCTCTGCCTCCCGAGTGCTGAGATTAAAGGTGTGCACCACTACTGACCTGGCTCTTGTTTTGAGATAGTTTTTACTATATAGCTGAGGCTGGATTTCAAATGGTGATTCTCTTGCCTTAGTCTCCCAAATGCAGGAATACGTTGCTATCCCCTATCTTGAAGTATTGTACTTCGTGTGTACACATGGAAACCAGAGAACAACCTCAGGTACGGTTCCCCAGGATCTGTCTACTTTACATTGTTCTATTGAGAGAGGGTCTCTCATTGGCCTAAAGCTCACCAATTAGTAAGGATGACCAGCCAGAAGGCCCAAGTACCTGACCTGCCTCTCTGCCTGCCAACAACTAGGATTATAAGCACACATCCTGCCTTTTTTTAAAAAAATATGAGTTCTGGGGATCAAATCCTTTTCAAGCACTTTACCCACTGAGCCATCTCCTCAGCCCTTAAAATATCATTTTTAGCATTCTACATAGTCTACTATACTACAGTTTACACTTAACTAATTAATACTGTATTGGATACATGGGTTTTTTTTTCCAATTTATTGATCAATATATATGATGCTTACATAAGCCTCATGGCTAAGTCTTTAAGTATATCAGAGGTTACTTCTTGGTAACTTCTTAAAATAAAATTGTGAAGTTAAATATAGTCTCCTTCACTTTAATACTATGTTAGCTCAGAGCACTAAAAAAGTACACAATAATTTTATGCTAATAAGACACAAAAATAAGTGAACAAGGTACTAATAATTTCTCAGAAGTCCTAGAAAAGAAAAACAATGGTGAGATCTCCTCTCTCATAACTTCAGAACATTCTCTTGATTATTCATGAGGTCTTAAGGGTACAAATGCTACAGACTCTTAAGGCCTTCTAGAGCCAACAAAGTTACCTTAATTTGGAGGAATGAAATCTATCGTCAGAAAAAAGACAAAGTAAACTTTCTCAAAAGAATCTCTGTATTCTCACCTTTTGTTGGAACTGAAGAAATTCCAAACCTGTAAGAAGAAAAAACAAGCTAAATTTTAGGAAGCTGTTCACTCACACCCTTAGCTGTCTGTGTCCGTGTCAAGGGTGTGTGACACTTCTTTCTTGTGATCTCAAACTTTGCAATCATTAGCTAATTCTAACAACCCCATGAAAGAGGCTCACTTTACTCTCATTCTCACCAACAGTCCAAGAGTCCACTAAAGAAATCCTCAGACTCAGCAACAGCTGTCAGTTCCCGACTTTTACCTATCATAAAAACGCTGACCAATGATGACAAAACCCAGTGTATGGCTACAACAACCAAATCATCAGAAGTGTCCCGAGTACGGCCCAAACTGTATTCATTAAGTTCAATGAGGACACTTCTACTTAAAAACCAACAATTATAACTAGAAACAAAGACCTGACTCCCTACACCATGACATCTCCAGCTTGGATCCAAATTGGTAGAAGTACTCACCTAGCTGCCCGAGCAGCTTTCTTACTCTCCAAGCTTACAGGTACATTGAATCGTTCAGCCCTCTTCTGCATTCTCTAAGTGATAATAAATAAAAATTAAAACTGTAATTTCTTGTTTAAAAAAAAAAAAAAAAGTTGGTTAGGGTCATTTCTTAAGATCTAACTAAAATACTGACAACGTTAGACCATATCAGGTAGCATCCATTCTAAAGCTTAACACAACAATTGTTTCCAGAAAGCAAACACACACACACACACACACACACACACACACACACACACTTTCTCTCTCATTGCATTCACATTCTCAAAAACAAAAAGAAATAAAATAAAATCTATATTCTACACAAACCCCAAACACAAAAGTTCTATTTTGTTTGAAAAAGATAGAGAGAGAGAGAGAGAGAGATTGGTCAAAGGAGCATATTAGTTCCAGTACAGGTAATCTAACAGTTAAAAACACCACCAGCACCACCAACAATAACAAAACATTTCCTCCCTGAATTCTAAAAGAAGTAAATAAATCTCAACTATGAGCCAGGCATGGAGGCACACTCCCAGCACTCAGGAGGCAGAGACTGGTGGATCTCTGAGTTCGAGGCCAGCCTGGTCTACAGAGTGAGTTCCAGGACAGCCAGGGCTACACAGAGAAACCCTGTCTGAAAACAACAACAAATCCCCTCTACTTTGAAAGTACAGAACTGAACATGAGATCTCGAAGCCCGGTTTCAAACATCTTAAGATAAGAACCAAAGAAATCTCACTCTCACCAGCAAACTAACAGCAGACAATTTAAGGGACATCTACTGTTGCTACTTTTCCAAAGTACATACAACCAATCCTCTCAAACTCTAATCCTACGCCTATAAACTTAAAAAAGTTACTATTAAGACTACAGCGGTATATGCAACCGATGGCAGCTTAAAGATAACGACTCACTATGCCAGCCCAAATATTTTCCTGAGTTGGTGGAGAAAGAAATGTCAATTGTCAATATTCCTCCTAATAAATTTGTCTATGAATAAATTACATGGATCAAACAGGGACCTTTACCTACAGTGTCAACTTAACAGCCCTAAATGAAAAATTTTAAATAATGATGAAGAGAGAAGAAAAGGTTAAAAACAGAAACAGCCAGGCATGGTGACATATACCTAGAATCCTAACACCCAGGATGCTGAAGTAGAAAGATTTTGTTTAGGGCCAGCCTGAGCTACACAGTCAGATGCTATTCTAAGGAACAAAAAATAAAAATAAAAATGGGGACTCAGTGGTTGAGTGCAGGCTGTGCAAGTCTGATAACCTGAGCTAGAATGCCCCAGAACCCATGTAAAAGCCCGATGTACCAGCACACATCGATAAACCAAGCATTGCTATAGCCAGATGGGAGGTGGTTACCTCCTGGAAGCTCATGGGCAGGCTAGCCTGGAGTACATAGCAGCAAAAACAAGAGCCCTGACTCAGTCCAGCAAGGTGGTTCAGTGAGTAATGTTGTTCAATGCCAAGCAGGACAACCTAAGTTTTATCTCTGGAACTCACACGCTAGAAGAGAACCAGTTCCGCCAAGTTGTCCTCTGACCTACACAAGCGCGCACACACACACACCCCAATAGACAAATAAAATGTAATTTTAAAAAATGTTTTTAAAGGAGAGACCTCTACCTCAACAAAGTGAAAGGCAAGAATCCATGAAGAAAAACTGTCCTCTGCCCACACGTATACCATGGCATTTATGCATTCACACCCCTGCCACCAACACAGTAAAAAAGAATCCTTACTTCAGTCTGAGGTATTCCAGATGTAATTTTTACCACCTTCTTTTCTGATGCCCTAAAAAGACAGATTTTTAAGTGTCAAAAAACCTGCTATCTTAACCCTAAACATTTAGAAATGTGCAAGAATTCACCTTATATGTCCTCTGACCCACATGTGTCTACCACCCCTTAATCCAAAGAGACATGATGTCCATAAGAACTCTGGCTCCTTAAACTGTCATCAACTGAGAAGAAAAATTAAAATAAAACTAAACTATTTTAACTAAGATTCACCACAATAATCAGCAAAGAAGTCAGGCTAAAAGTACTAGGCTGAAGGGACACACACAGTAAGTCATTTCATTTGCTTTTAGGCACTTCACAGTTATTTTTCAACTAAGAACTGTATCTCCAACCTTCAATTAAATAGAAGTTCTCAATTTTCATCACAATATTTAACTAGTGCTGTACCCACTCTGATTTACTTCTTTTGTAAGTCCCTATTGCTCCCGTGGGATTTTTAGCTCTAACTGAAACTGTCAAGGGAGAACAAACAAAAATGCCACAGGAAGTGGGAAGAAGAAAGGCCAAGGGGGTGGGGGCTGAATTAGGAAAACATGGTAGGTAACTGGTCAAAAGGCTTAAGAGAAAACAAAAGAGGGGGACTGCAGGGGCAGGAGACAAAGTTCGGAAGTCCCCAGGATAAATGGAAGGGCACTAACTCTCCAACTAACAACTCCCATAAAACTCTGGGTCATAACCAGTCTCATTAAGGTCCCTGATTTAGAGACGTGGCAGCTTTTGTTCCAATATCCCAAACACTTTTCCCATTTGATGCCCTGAAAGGTAGTAATGGTTTAATGACATTTTCAGAGGAAGCAATTCTGGAACATAACCTGACTCTCCTCCATCTTTTTGTTGGAAGTCCTTAGACTAACAGGCAAGCAACGAATGCCCCCTGCTGACCATAACAAAATCCTACAATATTTGTCTTGGCTCAGGGGGGAAAAAAACCTGAAAACTAGAAATAGAAGTGTATTACACATAACTTCAGGCCTAAGATGATGTAAAGAGATTTCCTTTTAGAGATACAAGGGATTCAAATCAGCCCTGCAATATTCAAACTGTTTGCTAACCCTCTTTTTTTTTTTTTTTTTTTTTTACACTGCTGTTGTCTGAAACATGGCCTCTCATTCAGCCAAAGCTATCTTCAAACTCCTAACTCTCTGGCCTCCAACTCTCTAGTGCTAAGATTACAGGTGTGCACTACTACATACTCCCCTATCCCTCTTACCTTCTTAATACAGAGTGTCACCTTGTAACACAGGCTGTCCTGTAATTTCCTGTATAGACCAGATGGCCTTGAACTCTGCCTGCCTCTGCTTCCTAAGTATTGGGATTAAAAGCATGGGCAGAGCCAGATGTGGTAGCACTCACCTCTAAGTCCTGTATTTGAGAGGCAGACAAGAAGATATCTGTGAATTCAAAGCCAGACTGGTCTAAATACCAAATTCCAGGAGAGCCAGGGCTACAAGAGACCCTACCTAAAAACAAATAACAGCACTCTGGAGACAGAGGCAAGGTCAGCCTGGTCTTCAGAGCAAGCTCCAGAACAGCCAAAGCTGTCTCACAAACCTTGTCTTGAGACAAAACAAAACAGGCCTAATCCACCAGGCCCAGTAAAAATGTTTTTAATGAAATTAGACTTCAAGTAAAACATAAACTTCTGTGACTTCTTTTTTTCCTAAAACAGGGGCAACAGCTAGGTATGATGGCACACACCTTTTAAATCCCAACCCTTATAGGGCAGGGGAAGCCAGAGCCAGTCTTCTCCATCAATTTCAGGATAATGACTTCCCCATTTTCATTTGGTTTGTTTTTTGTTGTTTTTGAGACAGTATCTCAATTACTTGGCTGAGAATGATATCAACTTCTGACCCTGCTGCTTCCACCTCTCTAGTGCTGGGATTATAAACACACAACACTGCATCTAGTTTCACTCAGAGCTAGGGACTTAACCCAGAACTCTGTCGGCTAGGCACTATTACAACCTCAGCTCCTATGTTCACATCTTGAAAAACAATCATTACAGTAAACCTCAGAGTAAAAAGGGAGCCTGAGAGGAAACTTCTATTATATTCCAATTCCCTTAGACACTTTAAACCTAAGCAATAAATATACATCACATCTTCATAGGATTGATGGGAAATTTCTATTCTTCATGGACTAATTTCTCTCCTATCCAGTCACATACAAAAGTATCTCCCTAAATATAGGGACTCAAAAATCTTTCCATAGAGTTTCACCTAAAACCATAACTATTTCCTGCAAAGCAAAATTACTATGTCGTCCAATTTTTAATGTCTTTCTTACAAAATCCATTAATAAGATTAAAGCTATCTAAAAACAGATTTATGCTTTACATACTCTAATATGATCCATTTTCCAAAAACTCAAACAAGCGAATCATCACCACATTCATTTGTTCTTTATTCTTGCACCAGAAATCCCCAAAATACTTTAAAACTGTTTCACTAAATCATTTTCTCTAGGTTCTATCTCTAATTATAGATCTATATGGCAGGCAGAGAGTATGGACTGTGGACTTAGTGTACGTGAGGTCCTGGTCTGATCTTAGGGTAAAGTGGGGGTGGAAAAAAAAAAGCAAAAATGTTCTGGAAAGGAACCGTGGTTTGAATGGTTCTGGCCCCTACAAGTTTCACAAGTGGCCTAGCTGGAAGTCCCTCATGGGTTCACAGATTTGAATGTTGGTCCTACGGGAACAGCATTAAGAGGTGTGCCTTGTTGGAGGAAGGAGAGCTCTGAGGTTTCAAATTCTCCATCCAGGTGTATTAGAGCTCTCTAGGATCACAGAGCTTATATGGAATTTACTGTGATGACTAACAGCCTGTAGTCCATCTAACCCAACAGTGAGCAGCTATGGGTGCGAAGTACACTAAGCCAGGAGTTCCTCTGTCCACAAGGCTAGTTGTTTCAGCTACTCTTCTGTAGAAGCAGGTTCCAACAGATGTGCAGCAAGTCAGTGAAAGCAGTAGAAGAGTGAACTTCCTTCTTCCAAAGTCTTATGTAGGCCTCTAGCAGAAGGTGTGGCCCAGATTAAATTGTGTACCACCGGGCCTGGATTTGGGACTTGGTCCCAGGCTGACCTTGAACTAATTTAGAGATCTCCCTGCCCCAGGCTCCTGGGATTAAAGGCCTGTACTACATTACCTGGGCCTAAGTTTTTCATGGCCACTATGTCTCAAGATCTCCATGATAAGATCCAGGTCAGAAACTCTGTCTCCCAGTCTCAAGATCTGGATCACAGGTGTACCCTCCAATTCTGGATTGTAGTTTATTCCAGATATAGTCAAGTTGACAACCAGAAATAGCCATTACACCAGGCACTGTCTCTGTTCCCCCACCCCTAACAGGAGTGAAAACCATAGGCAATTAGTAAAGTTCATGTAACTTGCTTGTGCCTTCAGGAACTGCTTGGCCCAATAGTATACAATTCCATTTGATAATAGATTGCTGCTGAGCATGTCCTACTTTATGACTTCGTGGGTCTAGTAACACTCATGATGGGCAGTTCAGGTCACACGATAATTTGGTGGTCCATTGTCAAACCTTCAGTTTCCACTAAGGCCCAATAGCTAGCCAAGAGCTGCCTTTCAAGGGAAAATAATCCCAAAAGTCTTTTCTGTAATTCACCTATAGGGGCCTGCCAATGGCTCCAAACAGCATCCCTATTTGCCACTGATACCTCAAGTACCTTGAGGTCTGCTGGATCATCTGGTCCAAGGGGTACAGCAAACTGGACCTATCATGAGCCTTCTCTTGGTTCCAGGCCCCACCACAAAGCTAGCAACTTTTCCAAGTCACTTGGTATATAAGCTGGAGTAACACACCCAAGTGAGGAATGTATTGTCTCCAGACTCCAAATAGGCTCACTAAACACTGTGCTTCTTTCATGAGGAATATCTCTGCATGCCTCACACCACTGGACTCTTTAAGAATTTCAGAGGTAGAAGGTACTTAAGTTTTAGTTGGCTTTCCCATCCTCTGATAGACATATGTGTTACCAATGAGTTAAAAGTGGTTGCTGCCTCCTGCTCACTTGGTCTACTCAGCATAATGTTGTCAATATAGTGTACCAGTATAGTGATATTTTGTAGACAAGCAGATGATCAAGATCCCTTCTAAGTTATGACACAGGGCAGGAAAGTTAATATATCCTTGAGGCAAAACTGTAAAGGTATACTGCTGGCCTTGCAAACTAAAAGCAAATTGCTTCTGGTGGTCCTTATGGACAGGTACTGAGTTTGAAAAGGCATTTGCTAGATCAATAGCTGTATACCACAAACCAGAAAATATATTAATTTGCTCAAGTAAGAACACTACATCAAATATAGCAGCTGCAGTCAGTTACTACCTAATTTAGTTTGCAATAGTCAACTGTCATTCTCCATAATCCATCTGTCTTCTGTATTGACCAGATAGGAGAGTTAAAGGGAGATGTGGTGGGAACCACCACCCCTATATCTTTCAAGTCCTTGATGGTGGTACTACATTCTGCAGTTCCTCCAGAATACAATACTGTCTTTGATTTACTATCTCCTTTGGCAGAGACAACTCTAAAGGCTTCCATTTAGCCTTTCCAACCATAATAGCCCTCACTCCGTAGGTCAGGGAACCAATGCGAGAATTCTGCCAATTTCTAAGTATATCTATCCCAATTATACACTCTGGAACTGGGGAAATAACCCCTGGATAACTACTGGACTACTGTGAGTCGGACACCAGCCAAAACTCCATTAATCACCTGGCTTCCATAAGCCCCTACTTTAACTGGAGGGCCACAACATTTCTTGGGATTTTCCAGAATCAGCATCAATTCAGAACCAGTATTCAAAAGACCCTGGAAAGTCTGATTGTTTCTTTTCCCCCAGTGTACAGTTGCCCTTGTAAAAGGCCATAGGTCCCTCTGGGGAAGAACTGAAGAAAGGCTAACAGCCTTTCTAATCTTATCAAGGTCCTTCCTCAGGGGAACCTGGCCACCCCTTCATTCAAGTGGTTCTAGGTCTGCAAACTGGCTCAAGTCTGAAATCTAATTCACTAGCTGAGACTGTATTATGGTTTGTATATGTCTGGTCCAGGGTCACTATTAGGAGGTGTGGCCTTGTTGGAGTGGGTGTGTCACTGTGGATGTGGGCTTTAATACCCTAGACCTAGCTGCCAGGAAGTCAGTATTCTGCTAGCATCCTTCAGATGAAGATGTAGAACCCTCAGCTCCTCCCGTACTATGCCTGCCTGGATGCTGCTGTGTTCCTGCCTTGATGGTAATGGACTGAAGCTATGAACCTGTAAGCCAGCCCCAATTAAACGTTGTCCTTATAAGGGCTGCCTTGGCCATGGTGTTTCACAACAGTAAAACCCTAACTACAACAGACTCCCTTTGCAATGATCTAATTTAGCCCTTCTCTCTTTATATTTGAGAATTTCTCTGCTTGTACAGATCAAAGAGAAATGCAGTAGGCTTCTTACTGCATCTCGCCGGGACTGCTATGACTGAGTAGCCAAGTCCACGTGAACCATGCCATTATAATTTCACCTAGCCTGTGCTCACCATGGCAGCTTAGGTCATTACGAACATTGTTTGTCTATACTACCCAGTACAATAACTACAAGTAAGGGTTTACAGGACTGGGCATGGTGGAGCATACCTTTAACCCCAGCACTCTGGAGGCAGAGGCTAGTACTAAAAAACTTTATAGAAATGTACAATGCACCAGGACTCATAGACTCTACTTGAATAATCTATTATAGTGGCTCACAAAAGAACACGACTAAGAGAACTGAACTATGTCTATATTGAAGTTAACTTGGTTCTAATTATCAGAAATGAAAAGGTCAGTGGGAATATGTAACAGGTAAACCGGATGAAACTTTAAACCAGCATTATCTGGGATCCTAAGGGTTCCACTGGTAAATGCTTGCTGTACAAACCTGGAGAAGTGAGTTCAAGCCCCAATCTTACTGTGAAAGACATGTATGGAACAGGTGCCTAAGACCTCAGCACAAGAAGGTAGAGACAGGACGACCCCTGGGGCTCATTGGCCAGTCATTATACTCAATGTGAACTCTATGCCAGTCAGAGACCATGTCTCAAAAAGTAGGTGGAATCAAGCATAGTAGAGCATGATTTAATCCTACCACTTGGGAATTAGAGGCAGGGGATCTCTGTGAGTTTGAAGACAGCCTGGTCTACAAAGCAAGTTCCAGGACAGCCAGAGCTACACAGAGAAATCCTGTCTCTGGGGTAAAAAAAACCCCACAGATTATTAAAAAGTGATAATTACATATCAACAGCCTTTTCAGGAGGTTCTTCCTCTTTAACAGGCAATTCTATGGGCTTTGGTTCTTCTTCCTAAAACCAAATGAAACAACATGGTTAACATAAATCAAGAATATCCATTAAGAGCTGGGTAGTGATGGCTTTAATCCCAGGACTCATGAGGCAAAGACAGGTGGAGTCTTGAGTCTGAGGCCGACCCAGACTGGTATACAAAGCAAGTCCCAGGAGAGCCAGAACTACACAGAGAAACCCTGTCTCAAAAAAACAAAAAACAAAAAAACAAACAAACAAACAAAATTTAAAAAAAATATCCATAAGGGGTTCAGGAAAGATGGCTCAGTACTTACTGCATACTGTTCTTTAAAGGACCTGGGTTTGATTCCCAGCACCCATTTCAGGCAGATCATAACTGCCTCTGACTCCAGCTCCAGGAGATCTGACAGCTCCACAGTCACATGCACATGACATACCCACACACAGACACATAATCAAAATAAAGTAAAATCTTCAAAAAATACCCATTAAGGCCCCAAGATGGCTGAAGTCACAAGACCCTAAGTTCAGTTCTTGGAACCAAGGTAAAAGCCAGACACAGTGATGCTGATCTGCAACCCAGCACTCCAACAGAAAGATGCATAGCTGAGACTAAAGAAGTTTCTGGAGCTCAAGTGTTAGCTAGCCTGGAATACACAGCTCAGCAGTAACAATAAAAAAAAAAACTGTGCCTCAAACAAGGTGGAAAGAGAGAACTAACTCCAGAAAATTTGTCCTCAACTCTACACGTCTGAGCCCAGGATTTCATACACTTACACATGCAACTTTTTCCATTAAAAACAACAACAAAAATAACCATTTTTTAAAAAGATAAACTGGACACGGCGGAACTCAAGAGGTGGGACTAGAAAGACCAGAATGTCAGATATCCTTAGCTACATTTCTGAGGCCAGCCTGGGCTCTAAGACCCTAGCTCAAAAACATGAATTAAATTCTGTCAGGAAAATAAAGTAATATCCATCAAGAGACAACATAAGAACTCCAAAACGAACCAGTCTTTCACTCTTCTCAGGCATCTAAGAGCCACCAGCAGTGCACAGTGACACATTAGCAGGCCAGTGACTAACTTTTCCCAACTTACCTCAGTTTCATCTCCCAATACATCTTCTTCATTTGCTTCTTCTTCAGCTAAAGAACATTAAAATATTCAGGTCACACCTTGATCACAGTGGTAAGAGTAAAACTACAACCTCTTTGCTTTACAACTCAATAAGGCAGGCAGAACCAATTCCTACAATACACATTTAGAGAAAATTCTTATAAGCCACATTTAGAGAAAATAAAACCAGATCTCTATCTAATGTTATCGTAAAACTGAATTCCACCTGAACTGAAAAAACTAAATGCAATTAGGTTGTAATTTAGTCACAGTATAAAATTAATTTAAGAACTAATTAGGACTGGGTATGATGGTGCATGGGAGATAGGAGCAAAACAATCAGTAAATTCAAAGCCATTCTCAGTTACAGAGGCAATCTTGGGCTACATAATGCCATCTTAAATAAGCAACAACAAAAGAAGGTGCATGGACATGCATAGGTGTGCTGGTGAACCCTTGTAATCCCAGACCTGGGGAGCCAAGCACAGCCAGATCCCACTGACAGAGCCTGTCTAAAATGACAAAGTGGATGGCTCCTAAGTACAATACCCAACAGTTGAACTCAAGTGAGTGGGAGTGGGGTTGAGGGTGGGAGTAAGGAGGGGGGAGCAGTGATAGAATAATGAAGAAAATATCTTTGAAAGTGGTAAAAAGCTAGAAAGATGGCTCAACCATTAGTAGCTCACAAGCAAAACACCAAGAGATTTTAGTAGTAGGGAAGAATTTCTTTTAAAAAAAACAAGCAAATAGGGGCTGGAGAGATGGTTCAGAGGTGAAGAGCACTGGCTGCTCTTCCAGAGGTCCTGAGTTCAATTCCCAGCAACCACATGGTGGCTTATAACTATCTATAATGAGATTTGGTGCCCTCTTCTGGCTTGCAGGCATACATGCAGACAGAACATTGTATACATAATAAATGAATCTTAAAAAATAAAAACAAGCAAACAAAAAAACCCCAAAATGGTACTGGAGAGATGGCTCAGGGTTAAGAGTGCTTGCTGCTCTTCATATATATATATATATATATATATATATATATATATATATATATATACACACACACACACACATATATATATATATATAAAACCAATGACAAAGATATTTGTGTTTA
>JADRCH010000253.1:143612-196790 GCA_019843965.1 Rhynchomys soricoides
ATATATATATATATATATATATACACACACACACACACACACACACACACATATATATATATATATATATAAAACCAATGACAAAGATATTTGTGTTTAAAAACAACAGGGCAGCCAAGCATTTGTGGGCAAAGAAGATAGAACTTGGAAAAGAGACAGCATTTAAACTTTCTTCATGGAGAAAATTATAGTATATTAAAACCAACAAATTAGCAACACTAGGTTGCTTCATAGGAGGTAGAGATAGAACCCTATGTGTGTTAAGAGAGGCAGCTCGGTGGTGGAGCACCAGCAGAGGTGGTGGAGCATCAGCAGAGGTAGGATGTGGGCTTGGTTCCCAGCACCGACACCATTGCTCACAGCCATCCATCTCTAACCCCAGTCAGGAGATCTAAGACCCTCTTCTGCTCCTAAGACACGAGGCACACGTCCACACAAATAAAATAATTTTTTAATCATTCGTGTTTTTTGTAATGTGCTTTGCCTGCATGTATCTGTGCATATGTGTGCAGTGTTCTTAAGGGCCAAGAAGAGGGCATCACATCCCCCAGGACTGTAGTTATAAATGGTTGTAAGCTACCATGTAGGAATGGGGAACTTGGGTCCTCTACAAAAGTAACTCTCTAGCACCAAATAAAATCTTTTAAAAATAAAATTTTGTTTTGAAAGAAAAGAACACTGATGTCCTAATAAAGAATATAGATTTACAGGGCAATTGTAGGAAGCAACATGACAGTGCTAAGTCATATTAAGTATTTATACATTAGTGAATATACAGTGATTACAATCCTTATCTGGGCATATATTATATAATCTGAAAAGGTACATAAAGAAAAAAAGAAGTTTATAAGAGAATTATATATCCCAACAATATATTAATATATAATACTTTATACAATTACATACTAATAGTATTAAATCCCCTAGGGTTTGGAGGCAATATCTGTTAAGGGATGGATCATAAACTAACAAACTGTGCTAGCTATATATCACAGAATGCAACTCTAGAAATGAATGAATAAAGCAAATAACCATAAAACTGCATGCCACAGATACAAGTTTTAGGTTATTTGAGCATGTGCATGCATGTGTGCAGGTGAGTGTGCCCACATGTGTATGTGGGGTCCAGAAGAGGTTAAACATCTTGCTCTCACATGTTCAGTCTCATACCCTTGAGACAGGGTGTCTCATTGAACCTGGGGCTCTCCCAGGATCACCCCACGGCCACTCCCCAGGACTGAGATTACAGGCCAGCTTGGATACCTAACCCTCATCTGGTTATTAGGGAATCAAAGCTCAGGTCCACATGATTATGCAGCAAGAGCCTTTACCTACTAGACCATCTTCCTAAATCCCCACCCCCCAACCCCCCCACCACACCCCCACACCCCACCCCCGGTATATACAACTTAAAAAATAATAATTAGAGCCAGGTGGTGGTGGCAGAGTCAGGAGAATCTCTGAGTTTGAGGCCAGCCTGGTCTACAAAGTTGAGTTCCAGGACAACCAAGGCTACACAGAGAAACCCTGTCTCAAATAAATAAATAAATAAACAAATAAACAAATAAATAAGAGATGAAAGCAAAAGTAAGGCTATGGACTCATAACCAATGACAGGAATTAAACTATTGTATTAAGCAACGTATCTTCCTATTTTGTATGTTAATTCTATGTGCGTACTGGCTGGTTTTGTGTCAACTTGACACAAGTTGGAGTTATCACAGAGAAAGGAGCTTCAGTTGAGAAAAATGCTTCCATGAGATCCAGCGGTAAGGCATTTTCTCAATTAGTGATCAGGGGGGTGAGGGCCCCTTGTGGGTGATGCCATCTGTGGGCTGGTAGTCCTGGGTTCTATAAGAAAGCAAGCTGAGCAAGCCAGGGGAAGCAAGCCAGTAAGAAACATCCCTCCATGACCTCTGCATCAGCTCCTGCTTCCTGACCTGCTTGAGTTCCAGTCCTGACTTCCTTCGGTGATGAACAGCAAGTGGAAGTGTAAGCTGAATAAACCCTTTCCTCCCCAGCTTGCCTCTTGGTTATGTTTGTGCAGAAATAGAAACCCTGACTAAGACAATGTGTTCGTATGACTATGTGTGTGGTAAATATAAGTACATGAGTACATGTGGAGGCCATAATGTGTCCTGCTCTACCACTCTCCACCTTACTCCTCTGAGACAGGTATAACATTGACCCTGGAACTACTCTTAAGCAGCAAGCCTAAGGAATCCTCCCATCTTCACCCACAGCACACATAGGCTTTAACACACATCCAGTCTTTAACATGGATGCTAGGATTCAAATCCAGGTCCTCATGCTTACACAGCAAATGTCCTAATCTAATGAGCCACTTCTCCAGTCCCTACAGATATTTGATGAATACATCAAATACCTAAGAATGGGTGTCTAAAGAGTATTTAAAGGAAGGAAAATGAATGGAGATAAAAATGAATGAATTAAAATGAGAAAGATAGCCAGGCAGTGGTGGCGCACGCCTTTAATCCCAGCACTTGGGAGGCAGAGACACGCGGATTTCTGAGTTGAGGCCAGCCTGGTCTACAGAGTGAGTTCCAGGACAGCCAGGGATACACAGAGGAACCCTGTCTCGAAAAACCAAAAAAAAAGAAAAGAAAAAGAGAAAGAGAGAGAGAAAGATACATACAAACTGGGATGATAATATACACCTTACATGAAGGGGGGGGGTATTTCTTTCTCAAGGTAGAATTGGAGGATATGAGGCATAAGAGGAACCAGAGATTACCTAGTTTAAGGATCTGAAGGGTCCAGACATTTGTCTTTGATACTGTGAAGGATAAACACTTAACTATGTTATCAGTGACTGTCCAAACATACTTGATGAAACTTTTTACAATACAGATTAAAATTAAAGCCTTCAAACTCTTCTTTTAGATTATATATAGAAAAGAGTTTACGCAGGGCATGAGGAGGGAAGTTGAGAGGGTGGTAGAGACAGAAAGGCAGAGAGAGAGTAGAGTAGTAGAGAGGAGTAGAGGCCGACCATGAGCACGGGGACAGAGGGGGGGAGCAAAAGGACAGAGCAAGAAGGCAAGAGCGCCTTCAAACTCTTAAACTAGTGATAGTATAATTTTTTTTTTAAAGGTATGGTCTCACCAAGTTGCTCAATTGGGCCTCAAATTTTGATTCTCTGGCCTCAGCCTCTCAAGCAGCTGGGATTACAAGACTAGCCCATTTTTTTACTATTTCATTATTTTATTTTATATGTGTACGTGTTTTGCCTGCATGTTATGTATATACATCATGTATACCAGAAGAGGGCATCAGATCCCCTCGAAATGGAATTACATATAGTTGTGAGGCACCATGTAGGTGTTTGGAATTGAACCCAGGTCCTCTGCATAAACAGCATATGCTCTAAACTAGAGATATCTCTCCAGCCTCCTCCAGCCTGATATTTAAATAATGGACTAAAACATTCACAGCCAGGTAGGCACTGTGACAAGATCCTATCTCTTTAATAGAAAACAAATAAAAATGTTAATACACACACATGTATATTCAGAGAGACATATTTTGGGTTTTTCTGAGGCAGAATCTCACTATGTATCTCTAGCTAACCTAGAACTCAATCTGTAGCCTAGGCTAGGCTGATTCTCAGGTCTCAGCTTATTTGGGTCTGAATATAGGCATGAATCACCACATCCGGCTCAGCCCAATAGTATTTTTTGTTGGTGGTGGTGTTTTTGTTTTGTTTTGTTTGAGATAGACTCTTACTTTTAAGTCAGATTGGCCTTGAACTTGAGGCAATCCTTCTGCCTCTGCCTCTCACATGCAAGGATTAGAAGCATAAGTCACCATGGCCATCTCTAAAAGTTTTCTTGATGTTGTTAATTTAGACCTTATATCACCAATTACCTGAGAAAGGAAGAAATCTTTTAAAGTGTCAGAGCTTGAAACTTAATGCTTCATTCACATCATGTTCCCTCCACAAAGTACTTACCATGTTCTTCAAGATATGCCTGGAGCCTATTGATAAGATCTTGTTTTATTCCCTTGGTCTCTAAACCACGAGCAAGACATTCTTGCTTTAGTTCAGCAAGCTGAGAAAACAAACAAAGAAACAAACAACTTTTTTAATACCTATGAATAAAAAAAGAAGTCATTCTCACAAAAGAGAAGATGGCTATAATGATAATGATGGTCAATCCCCAAATTCCAAGTACTATCCCTGACCAAGACCACAGGACTTTCTAACATACATTGAAAAAACATCACACTTAAGTAAAACTACAATCTATTTGTGCAATTATTTTTTTTAATAACTAAGGAGGAAGTTCTAAAAGATTATACTGTCAACAACACAAGAAAGGGAGAAAAATTAATCTTCAGCCAGAAACCTAGTATCCTTAAGACAGATTCTCCAAGCCCAGTTTCTGTTTCGAAAACTTGGTCCTCAGTGTAATGGCTCTGGGACTATTAAAAATGTAGAGCAGCATGACACAGTGGCATACAGTATTAATCCTACGAGTTGGGAGGTGGAGGCAGAAGGATCAAAAATTCAAGGCCAGCAGAAAAACCCACTCCTACCCCTCCCACACCCCCCAAAAGTGGAGCTTACTGGGTAGCATTTAGGTCATCAAAGGAGGCTTTATTCTAGAAAGGAATTAGTCTAATTCTCCAAACATCAGATCTATATGGAAGAGTAACAGTGGCCAGGTATGAGCCTGCAATCCCAGCACTTGGGAAGTGGAGGTAAGATGACCAACAGCAGCAGCAACACAGGCAGTCTAGACTCACTCCATGAGACCCTGTCCTAAGCTCTCACTAACCTCCAGCTTTTGCTCCTACCATGTATCTCCCCTCAACATTGCTGCCACTATTATGTCATCTCTTACAGGGCAACACTATGCTAATGGGACTTTTCATTTCCAAATTTGGGATATAAATAAATCTCTTTATAAAGTACACATGCCTCAGGTGTTTCGTCATAATGGTAGAAAATGGACTAATAAACACCTATTATTCCAAACGTGTTATTACAATATACCACACATACATCTGTAAATCTAGTCATTGATCATATGTTGTCTGGCTTAATGAACAGTTCTATCTACATCACCAAACAAAAATATGCAACACCCTCCCATAGACTGGTGTTTAGATTTTAATTTTGCTGTTACTGTGCTGTATATCAAATCCAGAACCTTAAACAGGCTGAGCAAGTTCTCTTTCTCTAGAGCTATATATACCCCAGCCCTATTAAAATTCTTAAATCACATAGCAGCTTGAGTCCCTGCAATAGATCTGCACAAAATTGGACCATAGTAACTCCTTGTCATGCAAGAGCAAGTGTTCATGGAGCCCCATCCCTCCTTGAGGATTTCTGAACAGTTAATGGTCAATGAGGGGAGGGGAGATATTTTCTTCAGTGGTATAACCAATGGTAGGTGCCCAAGCTTCCATAAAGAAAGTCTCCCTGATGCTCTTATAGACAACCCTACCCTAATGAAACTCTTGGGTCACAGGAAGAATAAAAAAAAAAACTATGTAAGTAGAAGGTGGACTTGTTGGAAAGAGGAGGATTAGTAGGAGTTAGAAGGACAGAGGTACCTAAATACCATCAAATTCACTATGTACATGTATAAAAGATGCCATATGAAACATTTTTATGCACAATTAATATATGCTAATAAAAACATTTTAAAATATTAACATATGAATGAAGCCAGGTGGCAAAAAGATTAGAAATCCTACCTCATCAGGATTACTTGTAAGGGACAGAGCACACCTGAGAAAAGCACATGATATACAATGTAAGAGCAGGTGACTCCTATGCAAGTGACTTATAAGGGGGTCTTAACACTGGGGACGCAGGGCTTTTGAGCTATGGACTTATCCCAGTTCTCTAACCCATTCCATTCTCAGGAGTGCCTTCCTTTTACTAAACAAACTGTCTCAATTTCTACCAGACACACTTTTTTTTTTTTTTTAAATCAGTAAAAATGTATACTTACCAATCTTACAGGCTATAGAAGGTCTAGTGATGGGTAACTGACAGAACTAAAGAAGATACCCACACCAGGAGTATCCAGACTGACTGCCTGTACCTCCAGCTACAGAGAATTTAACCACCTCTACTCTCCTCCTTGGATCTCTTTGACCATCTGCATCCATATGCACATGCCCAAACACAAAACACATAATTTTAAAAAGATGTTTTAAATTTGCCATAAGATTGTGTCTCTTAGGAATGTCAGAAGCTGCACTCAACGTGACTGCCTAACAAAGACAACAATAAACACTCTAATGTATGGGGAAAGGACAAGCCCAGGAGCCTGAACACCACACAAAAAAACTACAGGCAACTAAGGAATGCTGAAAGTGGGAGAAACAGTCTTCCCCAGAGAGGAGTGTAACTGATTATCAATACCAAGTGGTCAGCCCTAAAAACATACATAACAAGTAACATCATACAGACTGAACACATTGTACTAATGTATTTAGGTGTGTGTGCAAGCGACTTATAAGGGGAGAGGGAGGGAGGGAGAGTCAGATAGACAGACAGACATGTATATATATAACAATAATTGGTGATAAAAGAAAGCAATGAATTTTGGAAAAGGGGATACATGGAAGAGTCTGGCAGTAGGTATGAGAGTGGGTAAAATGGTGTAACTATATTAGAATCTGAAAAGAATAAAAGAAATATTTTTAAATTAAACGACGGATCAGTAGATGTGACTACTTGCTATGTATGAGGTCCTGGAATTGATTTGCAGCATTACATACATAAGTAGATAGAGTGAGCCAAAGTGCTGGCACATGCGTGTAATCCCTTAGGACTCAGGAGACGAAAGCTGAAGGATCAGAAAAGGTCAAGGCTAGCCTTAGCTAGAAAATGAGTTTAAAACCAGTCTGAGTTATATGAGACCCTGTCTCAAAAAATAAAAATAAATAGGTACATATGTGAAATCGCCTATTTAAGATTCAAATCTTCAATCATACAAAAACTAGATGAAAGCCGGGTAGATGATTCAACAAGTAAAGACACTTGCTGCAAGCCTGATGAAGTGAGCTCCACCTGAGGACCACATGGCCGAGGTTGTACTGACCTCCACTTTGCCATAAACACTGAAACACAGACCCCTCCCCCTTTTTTTTTAAATGAAGGAAGATTTGGCTCAACAGTTCATCTCTAGCCAGAGAGATGGTTCAGAAATTAAGAGTTTGCTGTTCTTCTAGAGGACCTACATTGGTTCCCAAAACCCATGTCTGGCAGTTCACAACTGCCTATAACTCCAGATCCATGGACTCTAAAACCCTCTTCTGGTCTCCACAGGCACCTGCACACATGTGGCATACATTCATACAACATATACATATGCACATAAATAAAAATAAAAATAGGCAGGTGTGATGGCATTAGGTCTTTAATTTCAGCACTCAGGAGACAAAAGCAAATGGATCTCTGTGAGCCCAAGGCCAGCGTGGTCTACAAAGAGTTCCATGTCAGCTAGGATGACATAGTGAGACCCTGTCAAAACCAACCAACCAGACAAGAACATTCTTTAGGGCTGGTGAAGTGGCTCAGCAGTAAAGAAGACTCACTGCTCTTACAGAGGACTCAGGTTCAGGTCCCAGAATCCACAAGACTCATAACCATTTATAACTCCAGTTCCAAGGAATCCATCTCTCTACGTGAACAAGGTGTACATACATGCAGGCAAACCACTCATACACATGAAAATAAATAGTAAGAGCAAGCAAAAAGAGAAGGACCTCAGGGGTTTAGGGAAAGACGTTACTACTAAAATAAGAGTCAATTATACATAGCTGAAATTATAGATCTTTGATAAAGTACGTAATAGCCTTACTAGGATGGACACATACTCTTTAAGATACTTGTGTTTGTGACCATGTGGAGAGGGGTGTACACACACCATAACATATCTGGCACTGTACTGTATGCTCCAGGCTTATTGGCCTGAGAGCTTACAGGTGATTCCGGCCTCTGCCTCCCTTCTCATCATAGGAGTACTAAGATTTCAGACATACCACTGTGTCAGCTTTTCCATTGGTTTCAAGGATCTGAACTGAAAAGGTCAGGCTAGTGTGGCAAGCACTTTTACCCAATGAGTCATCTATCTAGCCCTTTCTTTGAGACAAAATCTAATGTAGTCCAGGCTACCTCTAAACTTGCTAAGTTCTTAAAGATGGCTCTGAGCTTTTAAGCATCTTTCCTCTACCTCTCCAGTATTGATTGAGCATTACAGGTGTAAACCATTATAACCTCTGAAATCGAATCTAGGGCTTTTCACACAATAGGCAAGCACTCTAGAAATTAAGCTACACTCTCAGCTCTTGTGAGAGCTGTATATTCGTTATTCGGTAAAGCACAACATGTTATTAATCTATGATGAATAAACAGGAAAAAACACTCCTATATGCATATCAGAACACAAATATGTCTGGTCTGAAAGATGATCTTTTCTGGTTTTAAAGTAAAGATCTAAGACCAAAGTGTCAAAGCTAGAAAGCAGATATTTACAACAAGGAGGCATGCTCTGTGTTTCTGCAGTTCTTCAGACAGGGTAGCATTTGGAAATGGGGATAGTAGTTTGTTGGATTTTGTTTGTTTGCTTTGTTTTTCCCTGTCAATATCCAATGATTGGAGGAGTATTTAGTGAGTAGGAAGGGCAGGCAAGCAGAGAGGGTACATAGGGAGCTTTTTAACTGAACGAGTCAACAGCATACTTTACTGAGAAACACTGAAAACAAATCCTACACAGAATGACTGCAGTGACTTCAGAATGTAGCAGTTAAGAATATGGTCTCTAAAAAGTCAAGGTAGTACACAGCTATAACCCAGCATTCAAGAGGCCGAGATAAGAGTACAGAGTTTGAGGCTAGCCTGGATTACATAGCAAGACTGTCTTATAACAACCAAGAAAGCTGGAAAGATGACCCAGAGGGTAAATCATCTCTGGGCAAACACGTTGACTAGAGTTCCAAGCCCCCCGCACTCACATAAACCCCTGGTAGGCATGGTAACCCTTCCATAATTCCAGTTTGGAAAGGCAGAGACAGGAGTCCCCAAAGTAAGCTAGCTAGCCTTATGATCTAAGTAACCAAGTACCTACATAGTGGAAGAAGAATCCTGACAGTTTTCTTTTGACCTCCAAATGCATGGCACACACACTAAAATAAATAATGTAATTTAAAAAAAAAAAAAAATTTTTTTTTTTTTTTTTTAAAGAGAACTAAAGGCTGAGACAGGGGGATCTTTGACTTTGAGGTCAGCCTGGTCTACAGAGGAGTTCCAGGACAGCCAGGGCTACACAGAGAAACCCTGTTTCAAAAAAAAAAACAAAAACAAAAAAGAAAAAAATGTGAGGGCTCTAGAGATGGTTCAGTGGTTAGGAGCACTAGTGGCTCTTCCAGTGACCCAACCTCGATTCCCAGCATTCAAATAGAAGCTCACAACAGTTTGTAACCCTGGTTCCAGGGGATCCAACACCTTCTTCTAGGTCAGCAGGTAAAAAGTATTCACCATGCTGGCCTGACAACCTGAGTTATATCCATTGACCCCACTGTGAAAGAACAGCTCCCAAAAGTTGTCCTTCGATGTCCATATGTATGCCATGGCACACACAAACTCACATTCACACAAATACACACAATAAATTTACATTGAAAAACTTAAAGTAAATTAATATGAAATTTGGATACAAATTGCTTGGACTGACAAGTCACTGATAAGAACTAGGACAAATTAATCAATTACTGGATCTACGTCTCCTTTTTTCTTTTGAAATGAGGACATAGAGGCATTTTACTTTACAGAGTTATTATGAGAATTAAATCAGCTAATATGTATAAACAGTATAACATATCATGCAAATATGTTAGCCAATAAAGAAAAAAGTCATTTTGAAGAAATAACTTCAGCGTAGGAGTTGGAGGGTAAGATAGTATAGAATGAGGAGACTAGCAGACATCATGAAAAAGCCTCTGAATCGGAGAGACTGAACTGGGCAAGTCTCTCCTCTAGGCCCCATCCTCAACAGTGCCAAAAGAACACAAATCAATCGGATCAGGCTCCTCAAGTGTTCAAAAGATTCTCTAACTATGCTATAGCTACAAGGAACAAAACTGCTGAAAGCTAGAGAGGTGACTGAGTAACCTCATGTAATCCCAACACCTGAGAGTTGGTGGAGGCAGGGGGATCATGAATCCTAAGCTAGGATGGGCTATAAAGCATGACTGTTACACACAAACACACACACACACAGAGAGAGAGAGAGAGAGAGAGAGAACACACACGCTTATACAACTTATGAAGGCTCTTTTTGTCTTGAGTTTGGGATCACCATGAGTCTAAGGTTAGTCTGGGCTAGAGTGAAATCCTATCTTAACCTTAAAAAAAGGGAAGAGGGTTTGAAGATAGCTCAGCAGGGCCTGCCCACATAAAATCAGATGAGGTAGCATGTAATCCTAGCACTCCTACAGTGAGATGGGAGGCAGACAGAAGAATCCTTAGAAGCTGGGAAGCCAACTCACCTCGAAGAGGCAGCATAGAACAAGAGATCCTGTCTAAACAAGGTGGCAGACAAGAATGGACACTAGAGGCTGTCCTCTGACTTCTACAGTATACATGCATTTATACAAAAGAATACACAAAGATTAAAACACAAAAAACCTCACCCTTTTCATCACCATTCCAATTTACTTTTATAGCCAGTTTATAGCCAAGCCAGGTTTACTAACTTTCCAAACTATTGGCAACAATGTTTACATATTTCGTGTTTCAATAACACAAATATTTTATAATAGTGTTCGCTACGCTATGACACTATTATAGATCTTCCTGGTTCCCTCCTCTATAGAGTTCCTTTATCATGTGTGATTATAAATCTGGTTGTATAGTTCAAGAGACTCTCAACCACAATGCAGTCTTTCCAACTGAGTCAGAATGACTATACTGCCACAGATTTTTCAGACATTTGCACTTGATATGGACTTTTATATCAAGGCAGATGTTTCTACCCTACCTACTTCAAGGCTTATTCCTTTCCTTCGAACTAAAGTTCCCAATTTCTCTTTATAAAAATGGAAGGAATTTGTTTTTTGTTGTTTTGGTACAGGATCTTTCCATGTCACCCTGGCTGTCCTGGACTCACAGAAATTCACCTGCCTCTGTCTCCAGAGTGCTGGGACTAGAGACACGCACTACTATGCCCAGCTCGGAAACAGGTTTGTTGTTGTTGTTTTTGGTTTTCCAAGGCAGGGTTTCTGTGTCACTTAGGCTGTCCTGGAACTTACTCTGCACAACAGGCTGGCCTTAAACTCAAAGAGAATCACTTGCCTCTGCCTCTTGAATGTTGGGATTAAAGGCAGGTGATACCACCCAACTTGGGAAGTGTTTTTTAAGGCATCAAAAACCCAAAATTGGCCAGGAGGTGGCACTTGCCTTTAAACCAAGCACTGGGAGACAGGGACAGACAGATCTCAGTGAATTCTGAGCCAGCCTTAGAGTTCAAGGCCAGGAAGAGCTATATAGAAAGCCCCTGTCTCAAAGATAAATGAAATAAAATAGAAACTCTAAATCAATCCAAAAAATCAGATCATTCAATCAAGGTCAATACTAGAGCCTAACACTGTCTTCAAAGCCAGAATTTTTATGGGTTCTTAACCAGAGGTCTATGGACTCCTCAGGGCTACAAGGTAATTTTGTGGAGCCCATTAAATTGCATGCAAAGTATTGTACATGCCTTCTTCTGGGGAGAGGGTCCATACCTTTCATCAGAGTTTCAAAGATATCTGTGACCTCCAAAAGTTTAAGAAGTGCTCTAGAGAAAAAAGCAAAAACAAGCAAATGTGATTAAAGAGTAAGTCCTGCTTACACCCTCAGGAGTGCCTCGTGTCCTCTTAAGACTATATACCTGAAATCAGGTCAGAAAACATTAGATACGTGAGGTATTCAATCAAATGCAAACTTATGAACTAACAACTACTAGTATGGTGGAAGGAGGAACTCCATAAACAAATACAATATCCATAAAGGAAGGTCGTGGGACAACTAGTGACTTACTCCAGGATTTCAATGGGGGACAAACAGAGAATACTGAATAGCCCACTAATGTTTAATCTCTTTCACCTAAAAGTTAATTTCCTGCGTATGTTTTGTAATATGTATAACAGTATGGAACTATGTAACATATACAGATAAAAAAAATGGAGGTAGTTTTTCAATGTTTTCTTATTTGTTCAAGTAATCATGAGAAAACTTATGATAATCCATTATAGCTACATCAAGTTAACAGTAACTAGAATAACATAAAAAAATCCAATAATGAAATTTGAGAGTCCAACAGTTAAGAAACACATTTGCTTTCAAATAATAATGTCACCTTCACAGAATAAATTACAGGGCCTTTTTAAAAGCACCTTCATTTACAAATTTTAAACTAAGACAAAAATGCAGCAATTTTTAAGTTTTTTTTTCCCCAAGATTAAAAAAAGTTCTCTCTCTCTCTCACTCTCTCTCTTTCTCTCTCTCTCTCTCTCTCTGTGTGTGTGTGTGTGTGTGTGTGTGTGTGTGTTTAGGTGATTGTGAGCCACTTGACTTTGGTGCTGCAAATCAAACTCAGGTCCTCTGGAAGAAAGAGTACTCCTAACCACTAAGCCATTTCTCCAGACCCAATTATTAACTTTTAAGAAAAAAATAAGAAGAAGAAGAGGAAGAGGAGGAGGAGGAGGAGGAGGAGGAGGAGGAGGAGGAGGAAGAGGAGTTGTTTTCATGGATGGAGAGATGGCTCAACAGTTAAGACCACAGATTGTTCTTTCAGAGGACCCAGGTTCAATTTCCAGCACATACATAGAGACTAAAAACGATCTGTAATTCTGCAGGTACACATACATACATACATAGTACCCATACACATAAAATAAATAAATCTTTTTTAAAAAAATCATCACAATCCAATAATTAAAAAATAACTGGGCATGGCAGTGAAGGCCTCTAATTCTGACCCTTGGGAGGCAGAAAGGTAGGATCTCTGTGAGTTGCAGGCCAGCTAGAGCTACAGAGTGAGATCCTGTCTCAATAAAGAAAGAAAGAACAAACGGTTCTCAGTTTTCATTAAATAAATTTGATTTTTACGAGATCCCCAGGATAAGGTGACCAGAACAACTAACAGTAAAGCTACTTGTGAAACACAAACAATAATCAACATAGTTTCTTAATTCTTCTTAAAGGGAATTATTGTCCTTACAGAATAATAATTGAAGGGCAAGTCTACATACAAGAAAAGTACCTCGGATTACCAAAATGTACAACTCAGTAGGTCCTACAGTTCAGAATGTCACCAAGAAGTGACACCATGGTCCTGGAGATGGCTCAGTGGTGAAGAGCATTTACTGCTCTTCAGGACCCAAATTATTCTACTCCCAGCACCCACATCAGGCTGCTCACAACTGTTGTAACTCCAGCTCCTGGGGATCCAACACCCTCTTCTAACCTGCAAGAGCATACACCATACTCTCACACAGACACACGTAAATAACAAAATTAGATCCAAAAGGGAGGGGGGTGACACCAAGAGAGCTGGGATCCTTCCCAACGAT
Source organism: Rhynchomys soricoides (assembly GCA_019843965.1). Taxonomy (NCBI): domain Eukaryota; kingdom Metazoa; phylum Chordata; class Mammalia; order Rodentia; family Muridae; genus Rhynchomys; species Rhynchomys soricoides. The sequence continues at coordinate 157,212 of JADRCH010000253.1, forward strand.
AAACAGGACAAGCAAAATCCTAAGGTTTTCAAACATACTTCATATACCTCCAATATTACAGCTTTCTACCCTATATGTTCCCTCTCTAGTGGTAGGATAGTCAGGAGAGGGCAGGACGCTGAGCACCTCCTGAGAAAACTGGAAAAACTTTTAGGGCTAATGTGTTCGCCATTTTACAACCTCTTGGAGATGCCTCTGCCCCAGGTTTCCACCGAGAAACCTATCTTAAGATCTCTTCTCTCCTTGGTTTCTTCAAAATTCGAGTCCGGGGTCTTAACCCCACCTTGTTAAAAGAGAACGGAAGCACTTTCTGGGTTATGTTTGGGACATATTCAGGCAAAAATGCCACTATATGCTAACTGAGGAAACTCAGTTTTGGGACAAGAGGAGTGACTACATCAACCCTGGGGGGTTGGGGGGGAGACATAATTTTAGGTCAGCATGGGACACGGGGCAAGGACCACTGACGTAATGCAGATCAAATGAGAAAGGAGTATAAAAGATAGAAGGCGCTTCACAGCTGGGTTGGGGAAGGGTGACAGATAGTAAGGCAATGAGAAGAACAGGTAACAGCAGGTAAACACCAGGTAACGATAGCAATAAAATACTGAGGAGAAACGGAGTTTAAGGTAGGCCTAAGAAAGGAGGCACAAAACTACAACAGGAGCCAGGAAAGACGTGAAAGCATGCGCCTGACAGGAAAACACGTGAAATATGGTGGCGCAGGGCCCAGTGTAGAATTTAGACTCCAGAAAACCCCACCTCAGCCTTCCCCGCGTAACGGTACCTTCAGTTTGTGGAGCTCCACCGTCTCGGCCGCCATCTTGCTGTGTCTTACTCCACCAGACCCCCACCGCTGCCCCCGCCTCAGGAGCTTAGGCTCATCCGACCAATCGCTGTCACCCTTGCTCCCACCTCACACCAACGGCTCTTCCCATTAGTCAGTGGCGGGCGCCGCTCTCACGCCTCTTGGCCCCTTTCCTCGGCTCTCTGGAAAGGTGGACCCAGGGAAGGGCGGGGTTTGCATAGCCTAACGATAGAAAAGACGACCAATTGTACGTCCCCATTGAGTAACCAACCAATGATTGGGGACAGCGCGGATTCTGTTCCACCAATAGAGAGAGCGCAGACCAGGCGGAAAGTCGGCCACTTCCTGGAGACCACAGGTGAAAGAGCCAGCGCCGTGCCCCAAGCCGGACGGGCTCCTGAAGCTGGCAGGTATGGGCTGCGTGAAACTTGGAAAGGTTACGGAGAGAAATTGGTGGGAGTACTGGGAAGGGCGGCGAAACGACAGCCTTAAATTCGAGAGGTCCCGTGAAGAAAGCCTTAAAGTGACATGCGAAACTGGGACTCTGGGAGGAGCATGGGCGGACTCTGTACTTGATTTTGGGAATTTGGGGACAGGCAAGAGGTTAAAAAAAAAAAAAAAAAAAAAAAAAAAAAAAAAAAAAAGGCATTAGAGCCAGCAGAAGTTTAAAAGCTAAAACCGCCCCTAGAAGGGGAGGACTCCATTTCTTGAGGGATTGAGTTCAGACCCCTTCCTAGGGGTCTTTAAAAATTGGGTAAGTTCTTGCAGCGCCCCACGTTCAGCGAAGAGACGAAACTGCTTGGCTGCTGACAATGCCGAGCGGGTGAGAGATAGGATGGACAAGCCCTAGGAAAAAAAGATGGGACTAGAGGTAGCTTTACTCTCGATGCCTTCTTTATTGGTCCCTTGATTAACTGAATAGCTTTCTTATGGAACCCTGGGTGTGTGTGACCTCTTTATAATTCATTAACTTCCTCAAAGTAAATTAAAATACTCCCGATTCCCCTGGTCCTTCGAGTAAATGTCACAGTCTAAGCTTACTGCTTCATGTTTAGTTGAAATATAAAGATCTGGGTAAAAATTACAATATTTCTATAATAGTGAGGACCTTTTCTTTTTTTTTAAACAACAACAAAACCACTTGTGTGAGTATACACACTAACAAATTGGTTCTCTCCACTGTATGGGTCCTGGGGATCCAACTCAGGTCTTTAGGCATGATGGCAATACCCTTTCCAGCTTAGTTCGAAGACTCTTTTGCCTTTTTGTTTGTTTTGGAGAAATGATCTCACTCTAGCCCAGAATAGGCTCAAACAGTCCTCATGCCTCAACCTCCCAAGTGCAGGGATTACAAACATGAGCCACCACACCCAGCTGCTTCCCATCTTCTCACATTTTTAACAAAGTCTTCAGTTTTTACTTTTTTTGCATGATAGTGAAATCCTTTCATTCCCAAGACTTCAGGGGATTTTGGCTTTTCAGGAGACAACTGGGGAACAAGCTCAATCTGGGGTAATGAGGAAATTGAATTGGACTCCTGCCTGATCCCTCACTGTGGTAGGATGAATGTGGGGGTGGCACACAGCGAAGTAAACCCCAACACTCGAGTGATGAATAGTCGGGGCATCTGGCTGGCCTACATCATCTTGGTAGGACTGCTGCATGTGGTTCTCCTCAGCATCCCTTTCTTCAGCATTCCTGTTGTCTGGACCCTGACCAACGTCATCCATAACTTGGTGAGCACTAAACTACACCCTGTACCCAACCCAGGTGTATCCCAACCAAAACAAAATAAAGTCACCCACTGTTTGGAAATGTATGTCTTCCTTTTGGGATCTTAGCACAATTCTTGACCCAAAGGACTACTTTGTACCCCTTACACTGTCCCTTTCCCTCTTCCCAGGCAATGTATATCTTCCTACATACAGTCAAGGGGACACCATTTGAGACCCCTGACCAAGGAAAGGCTCGACTTTTGACACATTGGGAACAGATGGACTACGGACTACAGTTTACCTCCTCACGAAAGTTCCTCAGCATCTCTCCTATTGTACTGTGAGTCTGGGGGTAGAGGAGATGCTGGGTCAGAAATGGCTCTACTAACCAGGGAAAAGGTACTAGGAGTTGGGGAAAGTTAAGGGTTGGTTTAGTTAGTCAAGTGCTTACCACAAAGGATAAGGACTTGAGTTCAATTCCTAGCATATATGTAAAAGCCAGATGTGGCCATGTACAATCATGGGTGCCTGTAATCCCAGCACTGAAGAGTTGGAGGCAGGAAGATCCCTAGGGCATGCTGGCCAGCCAGTTTAGCCAAACTTCAGAGTCAGAAAGCGACCCTGTCTCAATAAATAAATAAATAAATAAATAAATATAAGGTGGAGAGCAATTCGTGAAGACTCATGTTTGACCTCTGGTCTCCATGCGTACTCACACTTGAACATGTATCTATGTTTACACACACAAGTATACTAGTCCTAAGCCTACATTATAAAGTACAAGATAGTAGTCAAGCATTCCTTGCTGGTTCCATGGTATTAAGGAAAGGGAGAAGGGACTGAAAATAAACCAAACTCCTAACTAAAGCCAAGTGATTTTACAGTCCCAAAAGAAGCAAGAAGGTAAAGGAAGAATGTTTGTAATGGTTAAAAAGTAAAACTGACTTGGAGAAAGGAAGCAAGGGCTCCAAAAGTCATATAGTCTGAAACAGCTTTGGCTGTCATTTGCAGTTTATCATTAACCTTTAACAAACAAACTGATTTATAATCTCTAGTTAAAGATGCCTTCTGATTATATCCTGAACCTTATTAAATACCATTGATTAGCTGGAATAGTTTTGAACTACATGCAATAGAACTAGTAATTCCAAATAGAGAAAAGAAAGTCAATGGAAAGGCGTGAATGTGGATATGGGAGGCCAATGTCAGTCATCCTGTTTTTTCTCCCTAGCTACCTACTGGCCAGCTTCTACACCAAGTATGATGCTGCCCATTTCCTCATCAACACTGCCTCACTGCTCAGCGTACTGCTGCCTAAGCTGCCCCAGTTCCATGGGGTTCGTCTCTTTGGAATCAACAAATACTAAAAGATGGGTTGATAGTTCTGCAGGCGTTGAGGGAAGGCACTGGAACTAATATATGTTTTTCCTTCTCCACACTATCTTCTGTATCTTGGAATTCTGAGAGATAAGATAAACCTTTCTAAACTCCAAGAAGGAAGAAACTGGAAAATGGGGTTCCTGGGCCCAGCCTTAATAGGGTCAGGATTCTCTGAATCAGGAAAGGTGGATGAGGTTAAGGGCCCTACTACTTACTCTCCTCTATCTAGCAAGAAGCCATCAATGTTTGGGCAGCTTTTCTGGTGATTATGTTTTTCCATATCTTCTAAACCTACCAACTTCAAGTTCTGTTCTGCTGTATATTTTTCTTAAAATAAAGTCTTTCAGTTATGGCTGAAATTTGATAAGCAAGGACAGACAGATGTTCTCATAATGCTGGGGAGAAAATATAAAATGCTAACTTACTATAAAAAACTTTTAAGCAAAATTTTGTCACTACTCCTTCAGTCCAATAGGGGGTACCTTTCACTCGCAGCTAACAACAAGTAAAGAGTTCTCAAATAAAAGAGCTCGCAAGTGAAGTGTGGAGGCACATGCCTATAATCCTAGCCCTCAGGAGGCAGAGGTAGAAGAATCACTGCAAGCTGGAGGCCAGCCTGGTCTGCACAGTAAGACCCTATCTCCAAAAGAAAACAGAAAAGGACTCCCAGCTGCATGGGTAAAGAAGAGAAGGAAGATGTAAGTTGCCAGTTATATATTTATAGAAAGATAATCCCCTGGCTTTAAATAGATATGTACATACAAATATGAACAAACTTAAAAAAATACAAACCCTTGGCTAACAAGGGGGCCTCTGGGAACCCCTCTATCCTTCCCCCTACCCAAGGGCACAGGGCATAAATCTGCTTTTTAAAAATTAATTAATTTTGGCCATCCTTGCAACAACAAGCCCAGCAAGTTAGGTGGCTTACCCATAAAGTGAAAGTCAGAGGAAAAAACTCAGTTTCCAATCTTGAGCTCTGTTATCTCCAAAATTAGGGCTACATGCTTTTTCTTTTAGCTAGTATATCAGGGTAAAGGAGAGGGGGGAACCCCTGAAATGGGTTAAGAAATAAGATACACTCATTTAAAAGGGGGTATGTTTCATCTGCTCTAAGAGCAAATGGTAAGGTAAAGGCATACAGACCCCAGAGAAATCCCCAGTTCCCACACCTCAGAAATGTATTGTCTGGACTAGGTCCAGACCCTAAGTTCTTTGCTCTAGCCACCTCCTATTTCTTTGGTATTGTCAGAAAACAAGATTCAGTTCCTGGGTGTTGGGGAAGAGGGAGAAGAGGTCATGGGCTTCCTCTTAAGTACTGAGTGAACAATTTAAAATGTTTCCCTTTTTAAAGTATTTTAAAATAAATCAGATTCCATCCTGTGCTGTACACAGCCCTTTTGACTCCCTGACATTGAGCTGAGGAAGGAAGAGAAGGGGTGTCATCGTTGGAAGGGCCGCCTCACTTTCTTCCGCCGTTTAGGTTTGGCTTCTCCCTTGGGTACTGAACTGTTGGGCCTGGAGGTCGAAGTGGTCCCAGGGCCTGGGTGAGGTGCAGCAAAGAAGTTCCCATTGGACACTGGCCCTGGAGGTACCTGAAAGATCCGGCTCAAGAAATCCTGCAGGTCAGCAGGAGGGGACTCTGGAGGGGCCCTGAGGGAGAAAAGATAGAATGAGGCAGGAGACATTACAGTTGACTACCAAAATTAACCACAATGGGTCAGTTCCCAAACTTCCTAGAAAGCAAGGCATCTGAAACCATACAACTGACATAGTAGGTAAGTGAGAGAAGTATCACCTACCTCTGCCGACCACTGGTGCCTGGTACCCGAGAACCAAATGAGATGTGGTAAGGAACTCTGTGGGTATCTGGGGAGATTCCCACACGCTGGCATCCAGCCCACTCTGCAAACAGATAATTACCCAAAACATTCATTCATAGCAAATGAGATGAAGAAATAAGATCTTGTATTTAGAGGTTAGAAGTGTACCTGTGATGTCATACACCTTTCCATCCATCAGTGCAAAGTAGGTGATCTTGAGGCCCAACATGCTTGACTCTGCCCAGAAGTCTCCTTCCTCAGCAGGATGCAGCCTGTTACACTCAGCACAGTATCTGGCACTCTTGGGTTCCCGGTCCATTTCAAACCTCCTGCAACCCAACACGATAACTCCTTAATACTTTTCAAATGTTCATTACTGTCAGAGATGGCCCAAACATTAAAGTTATCTTTATTCAGCTGTAATACCTACCTCTCTAACCTCTGCCTTCAACTCTCTTACTTTAAGGTCTTGGTGTGTAGTCTAGGCTACACTGACACATGTAATGCTTCTACATCAAACTCCCAAGTGCTGATATTACAAGGGTATTTTTCCACACTCTGCTTTCACATTTTTAAGCTATTTTTAATGTTTTTATTAGCGTATAATAATTATAGACAAAACCAGCTTTGATTATATTTTTATACACAGTGTATTTTGATCCTATGCACCCCCTATTACTTTCTCTTTTTCTCCCTCCCATTCCCATTACACCTTAAAACTATTGTTCTGTTGTCATACCCTGTCCTTTGTTGGGAGGTAGGGAGTGACCTAATCAGTTCTATTAGGATTACTCACAGGGGCATGGGCACCTTATCAGCGGCTATACAACTTAAGAGATTTCCTCTCTTCCAACAACCATTAACTACCTTTAATTCCTCAAAAAGGTAAGGCCTTGTAAACCTTTCTTTTTTTCTTACTGCTTATTATATAACACACACACCCCAAAAGCCACACCTATGTTAAAGATTTGACAAAGGTAACTGACTATGGAATCTGAATATTGCAGGTCTATAGGCAAATTATCTTAGACTATCTTTACACCTTTGATAGCCATCCACTGCCCACCTGTGTTTCACCTCACAGCCTTGTGAATATTAGGTAAGCCCTTCTGGAATGTACTAATATACACTAGCTTCCACCAACTCAAAGCTAAGAAAGTCATCACATTACATGTGAGGCCGACCTGACATTCCCACCAGTGCAGTTAAAAAGTATCTTGAGGGGGTTAAGAGCACTGTTGCTCCTCCCAAGCACCCAGTTCTAGTTCCCAGCACTGACATGAGTGCTCACAACCTTCTGTAACTCAGTTGCAGGAGATCCAACGCCCTTTTCTGACCTCTATAATCACCAGACACACATGGGGCAAACATATACATGCAGTCAAAACACTAATACACATATAAATCTAAAAAAAAAAAAAAAAATTGTAAATGCTCGTTTTATAAATTTTGTTCTATAACTATAAAAATTTGGGCTAGCAAGATGGCTCAGTAGGAAAGATATGTCACCAAGCCTGATGACCACAGTTCAATCCCCTGACTGAAGAAGAAAACTCTAACAAGTCATCCTGAGACTTTCACACATGTGCACCTCTGTGTACACACACACACATTCATGCAAGCAAGCAAATGTATACACATAAATAAATGTAACTTTAAAAATATTTTTTAAAAAATTCAGGAGCTGGAGAGATGGCTCAGCAGTTAAGAGAGCACTTGTTGCTCTTGTAGAAGACATAGTTTTGATTCCCAGCACCCACATGGTGGTTCATAACTATCTGTAACTCCAGGTCTGTGGTCTTTGATGTCTTTTTGGTTTTTTGAGACAGGGTTTCTCTGTGTAGCCCTGGCTGTCCTGGAACTCACTCTGTAGACCAGGCTGGCCTCGAACTCAGAAATCCGCCTGCCTCTGACTCCCAAGTGCTGGGATTAAAGGTGTGCACCACCACTGCCCAGCTGATGTCTTTTTTTTTAAATGAATGTAATCAGGGTACCATATTTTACTTTGTTTTTTAATTTTTTTTTTTTTTTTTTATGTTATATGAGTGTTTGTTCATCTGTGTACCACATGCATGTCTGGTGCCCTTGGAGGCCAAAAAAGGACACTGGGTATCAGATCCCTTGAGAATGGTGTTATGGGTGGTTGTAGGCCACCACATAGTTGCTAGAAATTAAACGGGTCCCCTGGAAGAACAGTCAGTGCTCTTAACCGCTGAGCCATCTCTCCAGCTCCAATCTTTTTTTGTTTTGAAGATTTGTGTGCCTGTGAGTATGTGTGCATAACTGTAAATGTCCTCAGAGCCAGAGGTGTCTGGCTAGAGCTGTAGTTACAGACAGTTGTGAACCACCTGTTGTAGGTGCTGAGAGCCAAAATTGGATCCTCTGGGAAAAGAACAAGTGCTCTTAACCATGGAGCCATCTCTCCAGCCCTAAATCCTCAATTGCTTAGTAGTAGGATAAAAGTAGAAGCCTTGGGGGGTCACAGTCTGTACTCCATAATCATCAATAACACTCCAAGGAAGGTCTTTAGCTACCTGACCCTAAGTGTGGCTGTTATACTCCTGTCGTCCTGTCTCATACCTGTGCTTTCCTTGGCATCTGCTGCACATCATAGTATTCATTGCCTCCTTGAGATCATCTTGCAACTTCGACAGAAACTCATTCACTGACCGGCTGAGCTCATTCTCTGCCATTCGTTTCCTAGAAGGAGAAAGGCTTTGTAAATCAGAGGGTATTAGGCACAAAGAGAGACAGATCTGGATGCCTCTAGAGTAGTGGTTCGTTCTCAACCTTCCTAATGCTGAAACCCTTTAATACAGTTCCTCATGTTGTGGTGACGCCCTAACCATAAAATTATTTTGTTGCTACTTTATAAGTATAATGTTGCTACTGTTATGTAATATATTAATAATAAAATATATAAATATCTGATATGCAGGATATCTGATATTTGACCCTTACAAAAGGATTGTTGGGAGCCAACGACCCACAGGTTGAGAACCACTGCTGTAGCGGCTGCTGGCTAAGTTAAAATAAAAATTTAAGTTCTTTCTGCCTGATAGCCTCCACCCACAAGTCCAGGGCTTTCCAATGGAGGACTTTCCATCTACTTCACCTGAAATGTCCCATTTCAAACTCACATCTCATATTCCTTCCTCCTCTCTGGGTTGCTGACAATGTCCCAAGCTGCCCGCAAAACTTTGAAGGCCTCCTCAGCCCGAGGATGGTGATTTTTATCAGGATGGACCTATGCAAAACAAAATTTTCATCAAAAATGCATTCCAACCCTCCCCCATCTCAGGTCATGTGTGTGTGTGTGTGTGTGTGTGTGTGTGTGTGTGTGTGTGTGTATGCCTGGTGCTTACAAAAAGATCAGAAGGAGGTGTCAGCTCCTCAAGAATGGGAGTTATAGGCAGTTGTGAGCCATTGTGAATCCTGGGAACTGAACTTTGGTGTTCTGCATGAGCAACCTCTAACCTCTAAGCCGTCAAGCCAGCCCCTTATCTTAAGATTTTTAAAGGGACTGGGGAGATGGCTCAGTGACTAAGAGCACTGGCTGCTCTTCCAGAGTTCTTGAGTTCAATTCCCAGCAACCACATGGTGGCTCACAACCATCTGTAATGAGATTGGATGCACTCTTCTGGTGTGTCTGAAAACAGCTACAGTGTACTCATCAAAATAAATAAATAAATCTTTTTTTTAAAAAAAAAAAAAGATTCTTAAAAGGTAACAAATCCTGCTGGAGTTGAAGTTATAGACAGTTGCAGCTGTCCAGCATGAGTGCTAGAAGCTGAACCTAGGTCCCCTTCAGAGCACATGCTCTGAACTACTAAGCCCCTCCACCCCCTCACCGATATTCTTATATCAAAGAGTTCTCTTTCATTATCCTTTGGAGAATCAATATAGTTTAATGGTCAATTACTCTAGCTTTGCAGAGAGATGTGAGTTTAAATCCAGGCTTTCCTTTTAAGTTGTATGGCCTTGAATATTTTTATCTGTTAAAGATTTTTAAGAGGATTAAATAAGAATATATATGAAGAAACAGGGTGATGGCTCAGTGGGTAAAAGTGCTTGCTGTGCAAGCATTAGGACCTGAGTTCAAATCCCCACACCCACATAAAAGCTGGACTATGCATAGATCAAGCTTCTATAAGCCTAGCATCCTACAAGGAGATGGAAAGCAGACAAGAGACTACTCAGAAGCCAGCTAGCCTGACATAGCAATAGAAAGACAACAGAGAATCTGTCTACACAAGATGGAAGGCAAGACTAACACCTAAAACTGTCCTCTGCCCCACTCCACCCCACATGTTTGACCACATTCACATACAACACAACACACACAAAATTCCCATATAAAGTATCTGGCTGTAGGGTGATCTACCATCCTGGTTCGTCTAGAATTATCCAAGATTAGCTCAAAAGTCCCATGTGTAAGTAAACTCCTTAGTCCCAGACAACAGGGATATAAGTCCCTCTACCTGACATTTAAAGCCCTTGCATTTTAGTTTTATTAGCAGTCTTAATATAAAAGTTTCCAGTATGTTACACCATCAAACTCATTTGTTGCCAACTTCAAAATTTCTTATCCAAAGTTGGAAGTGTAAGCTCATTCCTATAATCCCAGCACTCTGGATGATAAAGCAGTAGAATCATGAGTTCAAAGCCAGTCTCCCCTCTCTCTGTTCCCACCTCCCTGACTCTTCCCACCCTCTTTCTCCAACTCAGATCAGATGTAAGCTCTCAGCTACTGCTCCAGCACCATGCCTTCCTGCTGCCTTGTTCCCTGCCATGATGGTCTTGGACTCACTCTCTGAAACCATAAGCAAGGTCCCAATGAAATGCTTTCCTTTGTAAGTTCACAACAATAAAAAAGTAACTTAAGAGACCCTTATATCCGAAACCTTCTACTAGTCTGCTTCTCTGTTCCAGAACTGAAAGTATATCAATCTTTCAGTTACAATCTCAGCTTTTTTATATGCTTTTTCAGCCTTTTCTCCACAACAAATAATAGCCCATCTTCCTACAGTGTCCTGGTTGTTCCCATTTGCACTACCCAGAAGTACAGAGATGAGTATCATCACTTATACCAAATAAAAAGAATGCTTTTAGACTTCACCGTCTCAAGCTAATGTAGAAGCTTCATATGAATATGAATAAATATATTCATACTGGAGCCTAGGTTATATAAGAAAAGCCAACAGAAATTCTGCCCCAGAACAAGAGAGATCTTTGGGGGTAGAGCCAGGTACATAAAGGATGGGACAACTAATCCAAGAGAAGTTGGGAAACAAAAATGTTTGTAAGAATGATATTGCCCAAAAGAAGATATCTGCTAAAAGTTTTGAAGGTGAAACAAAGGGGTTCTACTGCTATTAGTAACAATTTGAGGGGGGAAAGTAATTGTTATCCACTCAGAATATCCCAAGCCATCCACCAGGAATGCATTTCCCACCAAATTTAGTTCCTTGCTAAGTTATCAGTCTAGGGTCTTCCTGTTCCTTTAATTGTCAAGGAAAGCCTTGGATATCCATTCCTCTTTATGTCACACAGCCACTATGGTAATTTGAAATTTGAACTGTTTTAACAATCCAGACCCATAGATTCAGTACAAGTCATCCTTAGGTACAATTTTTTACATATTTCTTATATTCACAATGTAGTTTTACTTGTACATCCAGAAATAGCAATAGCAAGCAGAGCTAGGAGCTTTAGCTCAGTTATAGAGTGCATGCCTAGAATGAGCAAGGCTCTGGGTCTGATCCCCAGTACTGCCAAAAAATAATAATTTCTCTCAAGTATATAATGTATCAAAACTCCCACCTACATCGCTAACAAAACCAATCATATCTTCATGTACATGCATGATACACACATTTCTCTATTGATTTATGCTTTTTTCTTCCCTCTCATACTCTTGGTCTTAAAATTCTTGTTTTCAGGTTAAAATATATGTATCTCAGTGGGAGAGCATCTGCCTAGCATGCACAAGGCTCTGGACCCCATCCCCAATACCACAAGAAAACAGAAGCTGTTTTCTTCCTGGTCCTGGAATAACCACTCACATGCACATCTTGAGCACTCCCATACTAGGTCTACAGTTGTCTCTCTAGGAAGAGAACGATTTTCTCCATGGTAAAAAAAAACAAACAAAAAAAAAACCTCCCTTTGGGACTGGAGAGGTGGCTCCATGGCTAAATACACTTAATGCTCTTGCAGAGGACCCAGGTTCAGTACAAGTTCCTACATAGTGGCTCACAACCATTGGTAACTCCAGCTCCAAGAGATCCACACTCTTATGATCAGTTTGGGTAAAGGCTGCATGTGGTGCATAAACATGTGTGGAAGCAAACACTCATACACATAAATAAACCTAAAAAGATAATTTCTTCCTGATTTGCCTTGTGCTGGAAACTCTGGCTGCTGTGCTAAGGTCAGTGACATGGAAGCCATCACAGTATCCCAGGACTGTGTCCATGGCAGTAGTTAGTCAGTAGACATCCTGAGACCTGCCAACTGCCATGCAGGGGCTGTGAAGATGCCCAGAGAGCTGTCCTCCACCAGATAGCACTGATGGGCCATAGACACACAGAGGCCCATGCCACACAGCATGGACAGAGGAGGTCACCCAGAGACCCTGGGAATTTGGGTGGTACCCAGGCCCAGATGCAGGACTTTGAATTGATCCACCCTACATCATCTATGAACTGTTGGGGCACATAAAAAGGCTGGTCCTGCTGATCCAAAACAGCAGGATCCCCACGACACCCGGCGACAGGGTAACCAGGTGTCCCGCTAAGGATCCAATATTGGTGGTGTCGCAGAAACCAGAGACCCCAAACCAAACTCACTGCAATGAATTTTTGCAAGTGAAGATTTGTGGTCAGAAGGGTATACTGTGGGACACTGTGAACACACTACAACTTCCATAACAAGACATTTTCTATGCTTTGGTGTGTGTGTGTGTGTGTGTGTGTATTTTAGGTGGGAGGCTGCAAGAGCAGTTGGGGAGATGAGTAGGACTAGGGTACAGAATGTGAAACTCACAAACTATCAATAAAAAGATTTTTTAAAAAAAAAGATAGTTTCAATGAGAAGTGATGGCACACGCCTTTAATCCCAGCACTTGGGAGACAGAGGCAGGCAGATTTCTGAGTTCCAGGTCAGCCTGGTCTACAGAGTGAGTTCAAGGACAGCCAGGGCTATACAGAGAAACCCTATCTCAGGAAAAAAAAAAGTGTGTGCCATCAAAAGATAGTTTCTTGGGGGCTGGAGAGATGGCTCAGTTGTTGAGAGCACTGACTGCTCTTCCGGAGGTCCTGAGTTCAATTCCCAGCAACCACATGGTAGCTCACAACCATCTATAATGGGATCAAATGCCTTTTTCTGGTGTGCCTGAAGACAGCTACAGTATACTCATATACATAAAATAAATTGTTTTTTGTTTTTTTTTTTAAAAAAAGATAGATTCTTTAAATTCCTCCTTTACTATTCATGGTGCAGTATGTGTAAGCCCAGCCTTTCCCAAGCAAAGGCAGGAAGATCACAAATTCAAGGCTAGCTGGAGCTACATAGCAAAACCATACCCCAAAACAAAACAAACAGTCCTTTGTTCAGGTGACAGCAACTAAGGGACGGCCTGACTAGGCTCTTCCCTACCCTAAGTAAAGGAGCTTCACTTAGCTGTTGCAGAGTAAGTCCAACCCTTCCTTGTATACAATTCAACCCTTTCTTGTATATTACATGCCGCCCCCCAAAAAAAGACCTCATGACAAAAGACGATGGAGAAAAGTCAGATTCCTAGTCAGAGAAACATCTCTATGACTCTTTCCTAAGAATGCTACCCTTAGCTAGGTAGGGTAGCAAAACCTGTTAAGTCCCAGCACTCACAGATGGAACCAGGAGAAATCAGGAGTTCCAGGTTAGTCTGTCTACAAGGTGAAATCCTACCTCAAAAACAAAACAAAGGAAGGAAATCCTTCAGCTTCGAGTTGGCCTCCTTCTCACCTTCCTTTAACTCTATACTCCCTAAAAACTGGAACAGAAAATATGGGAAAAGAGAAACAAGAAGCAAAGGATACTCACCATTACTGCTAGCTGCCTATAGGCCTTCTTTAGTTCAATATCTGATGCTGTAGCTTCAACCCCCAGCACATGGAAAGGGTTTAGTTCATCCTCAGGAACCCCAGCCATGGTCAAGAGTCGGGCTACTTCCTCTTCAGGCTGGCAGTATCGCCCACTAGCTACAGGTGCATTGCCCTGTTTCTTAGTCCTCTGCTTGACCCAGGGGAGCTCCAGCCAGCCCCACTGAATTAATCTTACTAGCTGCTGCCATGGCCTGCTATCTTTCAGCAGAGTCAAGCAATGATGCAAGGCTGGAGAATCCAGCCAAGAGAACAGCCAAGCGGTCTTATCCCTCCAGCCTAATCGGTTGCCCAATCCCACCAAAAACCTCCAGCTCAACTGTAGACATCCCAAAAAGAGGGCTAGAGCCAGGAGGAGGAAAGCACCCACTACCCTAAGAATACGGGTGAACAGCCCTGCCACACAGAAGAAGCTCTGACTTAGAAACTGGAACATCAAGCGAGCCCAGCCCCCCAATAACCTGGCCCAGACCCCAACCCAGACTCGAAAAAGGTCCAGGTCACTGCCTTTCAGCTTCCTGCATGCGTAAATGAGATGGCCACAAGTTTCCACATACTCTCCCACCAACACCAGAAGTTCGATCAGCCACCAGAAGCCCGCCTGTCCAAGCTGACATAGTTCCTCTACTCCCCACAGTCCCAGGCCTCTGCGCTTATCTGTCTGACTTCGTTTTCGGGCCAGCCGATGACGACCTGGGGCCTTGGGTTCTCTGCGTCCACTATCCCGAACATCCTCCTTGGTCAGAAAACGGTGTCTCTGCCTCCGGGACGGAGGTTTCTTTCCACTGGACACACGTGAAAAATCACTGGGAAATTTAAGAGGTTCCTCACCATCATATTCTTCTTCTAACTCTTCATCTTCCCCCAAGGGTGGAGAGGTGCAATGGTGGCAAATGCTGCTAGAAGAGCCATCTCCTTCCTCGGAGTAAGTCCCTTCAGGGACTCCAGGGCTTCCCTGGCAGTTACAAGCAGATGGAATGGAAAGAAAAGGAGGACTCCCACCCTCCTGGTACCCACTCTCATTCTCTCGTGAGAGTTCCTGGTCCACTCCTGACTCTTCTGAACATGTCTCGCTCTCATCAGGGTAGCCTCCTTCTCTAGGTGGTCCTGGACCCCTTGGAGGACCATGGCTTGGATCCGACCAATGGGCTGGGTTCGGAGGCTGTGTGTACTTAGGGCCAGAGTGCTCTTTGAGGCATCGTGTACCATTAGGAGTCTCTGTCGAGTCCCTGAGTCCTGAGAATAAAAGTATTTCGGGGTCCACAGAGGATCCTGATGTACTGAGGGAGGAACAACCACTGTGATGGGCTCCACACAACCCTCTTTCTCCCGGGTGCTTCTGGGCCATGACCCCGGGGCTTCCTGAGGATTTTAGGTCACTGCCATCATTGCCTGTAACAAAGATATCAAGTTGGGAATGGTCAAGGATAGAACCAAGAATTAAACAATCTCAAAATGACATATTCAATGTACCCACTCCCCAGACAGTGTTAGCTCAAATTCTTTGGGGCCGGATATTCGCCAACCCTAACAATAAACGTGACTTAGACTGGGGCTGGAGATGTGGCTCAGTGGTTAAGAGCACTGACTGCTCTTCCAGAGGTCCTGAGTTCAATTCCCAGTAACCACATGGTGGCTCACAGCCATCTGTAATGGGATCTGATGCGCTCTTCTGATGTATCTGGAGATAGTGACATTGTATCCATAAGTAAATTATATATATACATAAAACAAACAAACAAACAAAAAACGTGAATTAGACTGACCACAAACCTGCTTGCACCAACCCCGACCTCAGAAACCCCCTTACTCCCGAAATCTCTTTTTTTTCTTCCTTCCTCAAGAAGTTAGCAATCTTCAATCGGGAAAATGGGGGGTGGGGAGGGGTGCCGCAAAGGGTGTGGTGATGGAGGGGGGGGGGGAATTACTCTTAGAAAAAAGACTGCCTGAAAGAGGGAGGCCGCAATCTGTCAGAAAAGGGTGGGGACCGTGCAGATCTAGAGGAAAAGCTGAGGGTGGAGCTTCGAGGAGCCCCTGCAAAAGATCACCTGAGAACCCACCGACTGGGTACCAGGGGCGGAGGCGACGTACCGAACAGCGGCGGTAGCTCCTCCCCCCTCAAGCAGCTGCGCCTGAGGCCAGGGGGAGCTACAAGAGCAGCTCCCCCGGCTCCGCCTCACGCTCACGCTCCGCTTCCGCCTTCCGTCCCCGCCACGGCCGCCTACTTCCACTTCCGGGGTCACCGGGGAAAAGACAGGAAGAAAAGAGAAAAGCGGTTGGCCGAGGCGCTAGCTTGCGCAGCTGGCGCGTAGTCAATCGAGGAGGCGGTGCTAGAGAGTCCGGCCCCACCCCTTAAAGTGCCCTCGACCGCCACGCAGGTCCCGCTGTAAGCGAGCTGAAGCCAGCGGACTGTATTCCTTGTCACTGCAGAAACGGAGATGAAGGGCAGCCGCCGAACCACACACCGCATTTGGTGTGCAGACACCCAGGGCATGCAGAGGAACCAGCGACCCTGCGCGCCCAGACCCTTCCCTGCGGAGACGTGTGTGTCCCGGACCAGCTAGCGCCCTAACTACACGCAACACTTCTCCCGAACCCAGCTGGAGAGCTCCCACGCCGCTGATCCGCCCCCAGTGAACGCGACGCAAGGGTCGGGCCAGGGAATGCAGCTAGAGGATCTGGCTCCACCGAGCGCAGAACCTAGTCCAGTGTAACAGAACCCCGCACTCATCTGCATGCTGTTTTGCATCTCATTTACATAGTAAGCTTTGGGTTAAAGCCAGCACGCTCCCCCCCCACACACCACCCCTACGCACACCCTGATGGAACCTCCTCTCCTCTGCACTCCTAAAGCCTTACAGTTCTGTCAGTGTCCCTGCCAGGCCCGTCTTGCTCCACAAGTTTTTTCACCCATGAACACCCCCACCAGCACTAGTTAAAAAAACCCTTCTGCGCATCCCGGATCCGACCACCCGGTTCTCCAGAAGACAATACTCCAATTCTCTGGGAAGTGGAAGAAACCAAGTTGGACCAGCGGGTGCTTCGGGACCCCATTTGGGCTTTGAAAATGTCAAGTTGTTAATTAATCTCCAGAGCTTTCAGAGACCTTCCGTCTTAGTCTTGGTGGGCATCGCAAAACTCTTCATTGCTATGGTTGGGGGGGGTCCCTTGTCCTAGATTAGAGGAGTGGGTAGCCTGGGTTCCCCCATACACAGAGGTAAAGATTGAGGGGGCCCGCCCCGTGATGTCATCTTCTCGCCCCCCCCCATACACACTCCCTATCTCCTTCCCCCCCAACACACACACCCACCCCCAAGCTAATTGCATTTAGCTCACAGGGTTTGGGCTCCGACTTGCCTGAGTTTAGGGAGCAACGAGCACAGTGGCCCAGGGGGGTGCCTGCGGCCAACGGCGGCCACCCTACGCCAGGACCACTGGGCTGGAATGAAGCTGGAGTTCTAGGGAAGCAATTTCACCCCTTTGCTCTCCTCAGCCCTGCAGGGAGGTGAGTAGTTAACACCCTTCCTGACCTCTCCTTGTTTTGCGTCCCAGACTCTTAAACGATTGAGAAGAGCCCCAGGAGTTCTCCAATCCTTCAGCCTCAATATCCTAACGACAGCAGAAGGAAAGTGCGTACGAACCACCCTACTCCCATAATATCCCAATGCCAACCTCTCCTCAGTGATCCTTCAGGATCAGAATCAAATCCCATTGGCAGCCCAGGCGTGTCTGGATGAGAGGGTGGGTGGAACAATTTCCATGCAAGTCTGAGGCGAGCAGCAAGTGGATACGAAGATGTGAGGAGATGTCTGTGGGCAAGACTCCTGCTTACTCCTTGTAAGGCTATGGGATTTGGACTGGCTGTATTCCGCTTTCCCCAACGACTCCATCTCAGCATAAAGCCAAGACTTCAAAATCCCGACAGAAGCTGACTGGGTGACTCTTAGTCCTTATTTGAAACTTTTAAAGTCTGTTTCCCACTGGGCAGTGGTGGCACACGCCTTTAATCCCAGCACTTGGAAGGCAGAGGCAGATGGATTTCTGAGTTCGAGACCAGCCTGGTCTACAGAGTGAGTTTCAGAATAGCCAGGGCTACACAGATAAACCCTGACTCAAAGAAGAAGGAAAAAAGTCTGTTCCCATTCTTCCTTGGGGGTTGCATTTAGCTCACTGGGTTTGGGCTCCTACTTGCAGGAGTTTAGGGAGCAATGAGCACAGTAACCCCTAGGGCTGCCTGCAGCTAACAGCCACCCCTGTGCCTAGGACCTCTGGGGCTGAGGCTGGATGAAGCTGGAGGTTGTTCTGAGACCCTAAGGTGACTCATCCTTTCCTCTTCCTTCCTCTCCCCACTTTATTAACCCTACCCTGTCTGGTTCAACAGGGGTTAGTATTGAATCCCAACTGCAAATGGGGGGGAAGGGGTTGCTTTTTAGTTGGAACAAGTCATTTTTCAAAAGAAATGGAGATACAGAATCCCCAAGATTTGTGGTTTCTGCTCTCTGTTCTCTTCCAGGTTTACCAACCCTGCTAGTTAGCTATGGATGGATGAAAGATTACTCTAACCTTCTACTCTGTGCCCCTCTTCTACCATGGAGAAAGCTTTGTTGCCTCTGACTATAACATCTTGCCCAAGGCCCTTTAATCAACAACTCCCAGAGCCTCCAGACCCGAGATGTGTCTTG
The DNA here is from genome assembly GCA_019843965.1 of Rhynchomys soricoides. Classification (NCBI taxonomy): domain Eukaryota; kingdom Metazoa; phylum Chordata; class Mammalia; order Rodentia; family Muridae; genus Rhynchomys; species Rhynchomys soricoides. The sequence continues at coordinate 175,764 of JADRCH010000253.1, forward strand.
GAACCCCAGGACAGCCTTGAATTGGCCCCTGCCCTTGTGTGTGCCCTTTGCTGCTGCTTCGGAATCATCTACTGCTGCTTTGGTGAGGGCGGGGCCCAGGGCCTGGGGGGTGGGGGTGGGGCAGCTGCCTAACACTGTTATTTTCAAGAATGATGCCAAATGTCTTCCTTGCTCCCGGGCCACTTCACCTCCACTGTCAGGAGATGCCTGCCTTCAGAGTTTTCCATATTGCCTCTCCCAGCTTCCTGTCATTCTGCTTGCCCGTACCCTCTGGCTGTCTGCCTCCATTATGGGCTTTTCCTCTGTCTCCTACCTCAGAATTCCATTCCTAGTTTATCCTTCCCACCAGAGATTTCAACTCTCCCCAGAATCTGAGTCAGTCTGTGGTGATTTCCCATGTTCCATGTTGGAGGACCTAGACACTGTCCTGCTTTCTTTCCACAGTACATCCACTCTGCCTCCTGGTTTCTCAACCTATCCCCTCAGAATTTCTGAATGCCCTCCTTCTATCACTGGGCTAATACTTTTCTTTCCCCTTTCCTTGAGGTTCCCATCGTGTGCTGCACCTGGCTTCTGCTCCCTGGTTAGCTGTTCCTTTCCCAGTGCACCAGAACCATCCCTGTAGGACCCCCTTTCTGCTTCTCAATGCCTCATGCCTCCCTCCCCAGGCTACCGCTGCTTCAAGGCAGTGATGTTTCTCTCTGGCCTGCTGTCAGGAGCTCTGGTGATCTTCCTACTGTGCCATAAGGAGCGGGTGCTGGAGACACAGTTGAGCCTGGAGGTGAGCGCAGGCATCGCACTGGGCATTGGACTCCTCTGCGGCCTGGTCACCATGCTCGTCCGCAGTGTTGGGCTCTTTCTGACTGGTCTCCTGCTAGGTCTGACCCTGGGTGCTGGAACCTTATTGGGCACTGAACCCATCTACCAGCCGCATTCAGCCTGGGTGCCAGTCGGCGGACTGATGGGGCTGGCACTGCTGGGAGCCCTGCTCACACTTCGGTGGCCACGCCCATTCACAGTCCTAGGCACAGCACTGCTAGGTGCTGCGATGCTGGTGGCCTGTGCTGACTACTTCTTGGAAGGACTGGCACTGGGCACTCGGCTGGGTGAACGCCTGCAGGCACTTCCAGAGTTGCTTCCTCTTTGCTGGTATAGCTGGGTCTTGCTGGGGACCTGGCCAATCTTGGGGGTTCTTGGGACACTGGCCCAGTGGAAACTCATGGCTGAGGAACGCAGAAGCCACACCAATGGTGAGTTAATGCTGTGGTACAAAAAGCAGCCAGCCTGCCCCTACTTCTATCCTGGGATCCTGTATTTGAGGGAAGGGAAAGATGAAGGGATAAGAGCTAGGGAGGATTTCCACGTATGACTGGGCAGGGTACTGAAGGAAAGTTAAAGATGGACTAGCCGAAAGAAGTCCGGGTAGAACAAGAAGAAAAATCGCCAGGAGATGCAGGGCAGAGTTATTTCAGGACTGTTATGAGAAGGTAGAAGAATCCCAGAGAAGGATGGGAGGAAAAATGTAGAAGAAAATCCAACAACTGAAGGGAAGTTGAGGCTTGAGAGGCCCACAACAGTAGGGTCAAGTGATTTCTGTGGCTCATGGTTCTGATGGGGTTGGTATTCAGGGCCTGAAGAAGCCCCCTTGAATCTGTATCGCCTCCTCCCCAACAGTGATCTTGAGTCACCAGCGAAGGCATCTCCAGCTCCTTCGGATCCATCAGCAAGAGGCTAAGAGGCATCAGAACCCTTCTGGGACAGGACTGTGTAGAGGCAGCTATCAGAATCAGCTTCCCCCCAATATCGGGAGCCCTGCTCACAGTCCAGCTCCAGTGAGTAGGAGGGTGGGACACCCTTGTGGGGGGTGGGGGGATGGTGGTGACCAGGTGATGGCCAGGATGAGTATCCAGAGCCCTGCTCACAGTCTAGCTCCAGTGAGTAGGAGGGTGGGACACCCTTGTTGGGGGGGGGGGGCGGGGGTGACCAGGTGATGGCCAGGATGAACCTGGGCTCTGACCCAGACCCTTTTTCTGCTCTCTCTACCCTGTATCCATTTAGAGTTATCTCCAGAGTCTTCATGAGTGTGAGCTGGTACCAGCCACCCAGGCCACAGGCCCCCACACTACCCTGGACCTGGATTCTGACTGCAGCTCTACTATCCTCCTTACCACACCTCACTCTGACCAGACCTGAGTCTAACTCCAGTAACACTGATAGCCCTGGTGAGGGCAGGAAGTTGCTAAGGGGACAGGCCCTGAGCCCATAGAGATTTCCCTACCTCTTGGACTTGGGAATAGGTTCTGTGCCCAGACCAACCCTTTTAGAGACAGGCAGAGAAAATTCTTATGAAGATGAGGGGAAAACTGAAAGTGCAAGCACCTACCTCTGTTCAGAAGTGGAGGTGCCCTAGAGACACTGACTCCTAACCAAGGAGGTGTGCCCAAAATGGCTTTTTATTAATTTCTGTAATGCTGAGATGGAACCCAACTGTTCTCCCACTGAACTACAACTCATTCCCAAATACCTGTTTTGTTTTTGGTTTGGGTTTGTTTTTAGGGGTTTTTTGTTTTTGTTTTTGTTTGGTTTGGTTGGGGTTTTGGTTTTTCAAGACAGGGCTTCTTTGTGTAGCCCTGGCTATCCTGCAACTCCTGTAGACCAGGCTGGCCTTGAACTCACAAGGATCTGCCTGCCTGTGCCTCCCCAGTGCTGGGATGAAATAGGTGTACCACCACATCCAGTGATAGGTTTTTTTGCCGGGTGGAATGGCCCAGAAATGCTCCAATATCTCCCAGTCCCCAGGCTCCTTACTGGGGTAATTGGGCTTCTGGTTGGCCTTTCTTCCTGGCCCCTATACTCTTGAATCCTGCTACCTCAGTGGGGAGCTCCATCTTCTATGGTGCTTTCCCCTCTCTCCTCGATGGAGGAAGACCACAGCATCTGCCTCAGCTCCCCTTTCTCCAAAAGCTGGCTCTTTGCCCTTTTTCTCAGAGGAGCCTGGTCTTTGGGGCTACACGGTAGCCAAGTGCCTTCTGTCTCTCAAAGTAGCTTTCCTCCCAAACCAGAATTCGGGCCCAGCACTGACCATTCTAACTCTCCCTCCTCTGACTCTCCTGACAAGATCTATTTCCTGGTTTCCCAGACATATTAAAGAAGATATATCTTTCCCCTGAGCAGCAGATATGTAATAAAAGGGAGGAAGAACAAAGGAATTCAGGAATAAAATGGCCTTGAAAACTCAACTGGGGAGCTGGGCCTCTACTATTGCTGCTATTTACTTTCTTTGCACCACAAAGCAAAACTAATCTGCTCCCCCACCTCCAAAATCTGCTATGGCACCTGTGTGGCATACGCTACCATATATACTGGACACATACATATCATACACGTGTACACCCAGACAACTCAGTTCTCTCCCAGGAACATGAAGCTAGCTTTTACTAAACACAAATGTTTCAGAATCTGTCAGGCACTTCACATACAGAACCTCGTCCAACGTAACAACCCCACAACATTGATATTAATATAATATATTAATAGGGAATCCAAAGTTTGACGAGGTTAATTAGCTAGCCAAAAGCCATAGTCAGGTGGCTCAAGGACTCCAAATCCCAAGTTCGGTTTACTGGCCATGACATTTTCTTGCACTTTGTGTTGGAAGAACACAACCCAGGTATTCAATAGCCAGCTGTTAGCTGTTGTCTCCTGTCAGCTAAAGCCCCAACTGACAGCCAGACATGATAACACATGCCTTAAATCCAAAAAGAAAAACAGAACACTAGCTAGGCATGGTAGCATACGCCTTTCATTCCAGCACTCAGGAGGCAGAGGCAGGTGTGAGTTCAAGGCAGCCTGGTCTACATATCTACATAGAGAGTTTCAGGATAGCTGATAGCCATAGCCAGTGCTTGTAGAGAGACCCTGTCCACCACCACCCCCCCAAAAAACCCTCCTGATTGACAGTTTCCTTCCACCAGAGAATAGATGTCACACTTGAAACAGCTATATGACAAAAAGAAATGGGAACTGAGGACTGACTCAGAATTAAGTGGGCACCTTCTAGGAACACAGGAAAATGGCGTCCAGAATTGGAATGTCTAGGGGCATTAGGCCTAGTGCCCATTTGGTAACATCTGTACAACCCTCATGAGCAGACACTGAATTGTTCTCAGGCCTCTGGCAGGGTGACATTAGCAGAGAATGAGAGGGATGCAGAGTCTGTAACTGAGGGAATGTCCAAGATTGAGTCTGTGGTTGAAGGAGTAGTACCCAAGACTGTGTCTGTGGTCGAAGGAGCAATGTCCCCAGTTAATGAGTTAGTGTCTGGAGTCTGAGGACCACAGTGCATCCAGTGTGTCATGTTTCTGGGATAGCCCTTAGCCACTCGAAGCTGTTGGTTAAGGCGCCAATACTCTTTGCCCTTGAAGAAGTAGACTTGACCATCTTGCCGGCTCATAGCTGCCGAGGGTTGGTCTGGTACTCCAGTAAACAGTTCCTTGATTGGTTTTGGGTAGCGGCTGAAGTCAGTTCTGGCCAGTTCATCCCACTGCCAGTATCCTGAGCCCTAATTTGGGGTAGATGGGAAAAAGACAATGAGGAATTAGCTTAAAGACTCCAGAAGCTGACCCGAACTGTAGAAGGTGCCCCTTTAAGGGTGAGACTATGCCCCTCCTCAGAAGGGATTACTCTCAGTTCTGTTATACCTTAAAAAGGAACACCTTTTGATTAACAGGCCAATAGAGAGCTGCATCCAGGTTGGGTTCTACTCTGTTGAGTTTCATGGGAAAGCCAGGAGACATCTTGAAATCCACATACCGCCACACCTTGTTTCCTGAGAGTGGTCAAAGGAAGAGCAAGCCACCTCTGTCATCAGATGGCCTTTTGGTCCCCCTCTCAGAAACTTCTCAATGCCTCCTCCCATCCAAAGCTTTTTAATGACCAGACCCTTACACTTACCCTTGAAGAAATGAGTCCGTCTTGTCCGGGGAGAGTAGACAGCAGCATCCAGGTTTCCAGGAAGCCCCTCCCAAAGGGCAGATACTCGGAACAAAGGGCCTGGCCCTGAATCTGTTACAGTCCACACATAGTCACCCTTGAAAGCATAGGTCTTCCCACGAGGCCCTGAGAGAAGCATGTCAACAAGTTTAAAAGATAATGACTCGTGAGTATCTCAGGTGGTTTCCTTCCTGGCCACTGATGGGTTGTTCAAAGAAGCTCACCCAACTTCTAGAGAAAGGGGCAGAAAAGGAAGACATAGAGAAGAGCCTCTCCTTTGATGTTCACAGCCCTCCAGTCAGTCAACTGTCCCCTTTGGAGACCTAGTGCTCCACTCCAGGTAGCTTTTAAAATTCTTCCAACCGGGGCAAAGCCTTCTCTGATTGGCATTGCAGTGAATTCCATGTTGTTGTTTCCATGTATGTTTTGTTTGTTTTTCAAGACAGGGTTTTTCTGCATAATCCAGCTCACTCTGTAGACCATGCTGTCCTTGAACTTACAGAGATCCACCTGCCTCTGCCTCCAGAGTGCTGGGATCAAAGGCATGTACCACACTGCCCTGGCACATGTATTTTTATAAGGTGGTAACCATGTGAAGTGTTTACTCAGCTGTCATTCATTTGTTTGTTTGTTTTTCAAGACAGGGTTTCCCTGTGTAGTCCTGACTGTCCTGAATCTCGCTCTGTAGACCTAGCCTCGAACTCAGAGATTTACCTGTCTCTGCCACCCCAATGCTGAGATTAAACGTGTGTGCCACCACTGCCCAACTGCTCAACTACTTAGCCCTCTTTTAATTTTGCTCTGAGTGTTTCCTCCCGATGCTACCTATCTTCCCTGGTTACCAGCCCTTCCTGGGGTCCAACCCCCAATACTCCTGTTGCAGTCCCATGTCACCCCCATTTGCCATCAACAGCCTGTTGGGGAAAGGTTCTCACCCAGCATCATGGCATCCACTTCACTGCTGCAGGGGTTTGGCATGGGACTAGGTTTTGTGGTCACTGGTGACACAGTGTGCATCTCGGTCTCTTCCTCCTCATCTCCTGTCTCCGGGCTCCTCTTGCCTGTGAGGTGAGGTAAAACAATGTAGGGAAAGAAGTCCAAACATTCAGCCTCTCTGCCTGACTGCTGTACATTTTCATCAGTGGTCCCACAGAGAGGAAGTAGAATTTTAAGAAGTTTCCATTGGTGGCCAGGATATGCAGGAGACACAGCTTAGTTCCTTTTTTTTTTTTTTTTTTTTTGTTTTGTTTTGTTTTTCGAGACAGGGATTTTTTGTGTAGCCCCGGCTGTCCTGGAACTCACTTTGTAGACCAGGCTGGCCTCGAACTCAGAAATCCACCTGCCTCTGCCTCCCAAGTGCTGGGATTAAAGGTGTGTGCCACCACAAGAAGCAGGAGAAGAAGGAGGAAATTTCCTGGAATGTATACTCTGCATCTTCAAGAATGAGGTTAACGGGGCTGGAGAGATGGCTGAGTGGTTAAGAGCACTGGCTGTTCTTCCGGAGGTCCTGAGTTCAATTCCCAGCAACCACATGGTGGCTCACAACCATCTATAATGGGATCTGATGCCCTCTTCTAGTGTGTCTGAAGACAGTTAAGGTGTACTCATATGTATAAAATAAAATAAGTCTTTTTTAAAAAAAAAAAAAAATAGGGTTGCTAGGCATGGTGATGCACCCCTTTAATCCCAGCACTAGGGATGGATGCAGAGGCAGGTGGATCTCCATGAGTCTAAGGCCAGCCCGAGCTTCATGGCAAGTTCCAGGACAGCCAGAGCTACATAATAGCTCTGGACCCTGCCTACAAACAACAACAAAAAAGAATTAGGGTGTGAGAGGAGAAAGTCCAGGAAGGATTATTAGACATAAAAGAGTCAAAAATAGAGACAGTTTCTGGAGATGAATAGCTTAAAGAACTGGGCAGAGGATGAGAACAAAGCCAAGCCATTTCACTCCATGAAAGCTAGTATTGTCTCTCTGAGCCTAGAGAGTTATTATTCAGACTGACTCTTATGCTCACCATAGAGAGCCTGGATCCCTGCCACATCATCTGGATGCAGCCTGAAGTAGGGCTGGTAGCCAGCATAGACAGGAGCCATGAGTGCCTGGGTATATCGGGAGTGCCCAAGTCCCAGGGCATGGCCCACTTCATGGGCCGCAATGATGCGCAGGTTCACTCCTTGGTAGGTACCCTCAGTCCAGAATTCATCCTTGTCGAAGTGTACACTGCCAAGCTCTGGGATGTCAGCATGGGCCAGGACCTTTCCTGGACAGAAGAAAAGGTAGACAGTGATGTTAGAGCCCACACCCACAGAGCACACCCTGCAGGCTCTATTCTCAAGCTGCTGTTGAGAGTGATAACACACCTGTACTCACAGCACTTGGAAGGTGAACACAAGAGAATCAGAAGCTCGGGATCTGCCTCAGGGGCATAGTGAGTTTCATGTCAGCCTGGACTGCATGAGATACAGGGCTTATCATAAGCCGTTGCTAGCTTAGGTGCTTCTTCCGGGTTTCCAGGCATCACTCAGAGAAGCTCAAAATAGAATCTTCACCTGCCCAGCCACTTTTTCCTCTGTGACCCAGGCCCTTCTCAGGTGAAGTTTGAGAGAGGAAATGAAAGCCAGGCATAAGATTGGAAGAGGAGACTTAGTAAGGGCCCAGCTATATGAGAAACGGCACCTCTGGGGACTATTAGAAGATCAGAGTACAGGGTATAGGTGGATAAAACCGACAACCTGAACTTTAAGGTCCCAGAGTAACTGGCTCTGGGTGACAGTTTATTGCTGAGGTCTGTAAGTTGAAAACTAAGAACCAGCACCTACCAGGCCCATCAAAGGTATTGGAGCAGAATGGGCTTTGGCGGCCATGGAATGAGAGGCGGATGTCAGCCCAGCCAGCTTTCACCTCCCGGAAGGTCAAAGGGGCCACATTGCTCCAATACTTAAAGGCCTGATGTAGGGCTGCTCGGACTCTGGGGAGTGAGAGGGTGGAGGGCACGTTCAAGATTCGGAATGTCAAGTGCTTCTTTCTCCAGTGGCCTGGTTAAGGGACCAGAAAGTGAAGTTAGAAACACAACCAAGAGAGCAGCCCAGGGTGAGGGTCCTCAGTGCCCTCCTTAAGAGGCATTGAATATTCCAGACTAACCCAATGCCACTAACACTCGGGCTACCTTCTCTTTCCCTTCCCAGGCTCAGTCCTCACCCAGAAGCAGGTATTTAAGAGTCTTTTGGTTGAAGGGATCCTCCAGACCACAACGGGGCTGCTTCATACGGGCCCTTGTGGCATCGTCTATCTGACCGGAAACGGGCAGTTCAGATGCTTCCTGGAAAGTTCTAGAAAGAGAGGGAGGGAGAGAGGTCTACGAGGGCAGGTGGATCTGGAATGGCTGGAAATTAAGGATCGACCTTAGGCCTCCTTGTGTCCAAAAATGGTACAAAGTCTCTGAAGCTGAAGCAGACACTGCAGTCTCTAGTGTTCACAACTGGAGCTTTGTCTGTAGAAATGGCGGCACTCCAACTCCGTTTTCAGGATATTTTGAGGAAGACTGCCCTGGAGTGTTGCCTTCCTCCCCTCCCTCCACACTTTCTAGCTTTCTGATCTAGTGAGCACCCCAACTCCACTCCCTGATCACCCTCTGGAGCATCTCCCTGCACAATCACCGCGTTACCCACTTCAGTCTGCTGGACTCACTTCCCAGCCTGCATTGGGACAACTTCAATCCGTAACTTTCCACATGCAGTACCTCCTGTGGGCTGTAAGTAACTATCAATATTTTAGTTATGAAGGACAGAGCCTCCGAAGGGTGCTCTGACCTGGGCAGATCCGTAGACTGTGTTTCTCATGTTGTTTATCTTTCAAGACAAGGTCTCACTCTGTAGCCTAGGCTGGCCTCAAACTCACTTTGTAACACTGGATCACGGCAGTACTCCTTCCTTAGTTTCCTGAGCACAGGGATTAAAAATGTGAGCCACCATGCCTAGCTGTTTGAGTTCATTTTTATTTTTAAGATATATTTATTTTTTATGTTATATGTATGAGTGTTTTCCCTGTGTGTATGTAAGTAAACTCCTTGTGTATTGCCTACAGAGACAGAAAACTGGAATCATAGATGGTTACAGACTGCTATTTGAGTGCTAGGAACCAAACCTGGGTCCTCTACAAGACTAGCCATTGCTTTTAACCATTAAGCCATCTATCTCTCCAGCCTCATTTTGCTTTGTTTTTGAGACAAGGACTAGCTGGATGTTCATGGTAGCTCATTCTGTGATCTCAGCAGACAGGAGGATTAGGAGTTCAAGGTCATCCTCACTACATAGCAGGTTCAAGACCTGCCTGGGCTACATGAGACACTGTCTCAAAAATCAAAATGGGGAACTGGAAAATTGACTCAGCAGTTATGAGAATTTCTGCTCTTAGAAAGGACTCAGGTTCCGTTTCTAGCATCTACATGGTGGTTCATAACCATCCTTAACTCCAGTTACAGAGGGTATGATGCCCTCTTCTGACCAGCTCGGGCACCAAGCATGCAAGTGGTACACATACATTTATGAATAAAATAAAATTAATAAATCTAAAACAAAACTTTTTAAATCAAAATGGGCCACTGAGATGGGTCGGTGGGTGAAGGACTCGCTGCCTGCCAAACCTGACTACTTATGTTCAATCCCCAGGACCCACATGGTGGAAGGAAAGAATTGACTCTCACAGCTTCTCCTCTGATCTCCACACATGTACCATGGCATGTGCACTCACACCCACACAGACATACAAAAAAAAAAAAATTACTGTAATAAAAAACTTTAAAACAAGCTGGGCAGTGGTGGCACACGCCTTTAATCCCAGCACTTGGGAGGCAGAGGCAGGTGGATTTCTGAGTTCGAGGCCAGCCTGGTCTTGAAAAAAAAAAAAAAAACTTTAAAACAAACAACCCTAATTAAACTCGGTGGGTTACAAAGAAAATAGAATAGGGAAGAAAAGACTCCGGAGAAATGGAAGGGGAATGAGAGGGTAATGGGGCAAGAATGGCCAACACACATCATGCATGCACACACATACATATACACACATACACACATACATACACACAAACATACACACACATACACATATACATACACGCATACATACACACAAGCATACACACATACACACATACATACACACAAACATACACACATGCATACACACATACACACAAACATACACACATGCATACACACATACACATATACATACACACATACATACACACAAACATACACACATGCATACACCCATACACACATATACACATACATACACACATACACACATATGCACATACACACACATATACACACATACATATATACATACACACATTGTATCATAGTGGAGGCTGAGATAGCCAGATTCCCAGGAATTCCAACCCAGTCTAAGCTACCATATGAGAATCAAAAGGTAATAATAAAAATGAAAAATAAAGATAAATACTTGTCGTGTGGTCCAGGCTAGTCTCCAGCTCTTTTGTTAAAATGTTGTTCTTAGCCGAGAGGCAGTGTCACACACCTTTTATCCCAGTGCTACAAAGGCAGAGACAGGTGTATCTCTACGTTCAAGACCAGCCTGGTCTACAGAGTGAGTTCCAGGACAACCAGCCAGAGCTGCCCAGAGAAACCTTAGAGGGGGAGGTGGGAAGGGGGAATAGAGGAGATTTTCACTCTTTTGTACATTTCTATATACATAAATGTTTATATATGTCCAGGTGCCCAAGAAAGCCAGAAGAGGGCATCAGATCCCATTACAGATGGTTGTGAGCCACCATATAGTCGCTAAAAATTGAACCCAGGACCTCTGGAAGAGCAGCCAGTGCTCTTAACCCCTGAGCCATTTCTCCAGCCCTAGTCTCCAACTTTTAATGCTTGTCTCCGCCACCCCAGTGCTGAGGTATGTCACCACACCTGACTGTGTGCTCCTCATCCTGACTCTCCATCTCACCTCACCTTCCACCACCCTGAGTAACATCATCATCCTCCAGGTCCCTGCTGTGCATTAGAACCAAGCAGAGGTGGGCCTGGGCAGAGGGAAGAACCAGACACCGCAGCTGTGAAAGCTTGCACCTTATGAACTTAGAGCCTCACCTTAGAGCCTCTGTGAGATCTTCTAGCCTGAAGTCATCAGCTCCTTCTAGAGGTTTCTGTAGATACCCATACTGCAACAGGTAATCCTGTAATAACATGGAGATCAAAAGAGGGTTAGTCTCAGAGTAAAGCTTCCAAGTGACCTAGAAGAAGCTGGGTGTGGTGGTGCATGCCTTTGATCCCAGTGCTCGAGTGGCAGAAGCAGGCAGATCTCTGAGTTCAAGTCCACCCTAGACTACATAGCAAGTTCCAGGCCAGGCAGGGACACGTAATGAGTGAGACCGTGTCTCAAACGAACAATCCAAATGAACTAACAGGCCAGATATGAGGAACAAATACAGAAGGACTGTATGCCTGAGTAAGGGGCCTCGGAGAGGGCTAGGAGAAGAGCAGGAGATGGGCTACATAGATCAGGATGAAGAGCAAATAAGGAGAGGCAGATAGGTTGGAGGGCAAGAGAAAAACCTAGAGAAATTTATAGCATGGGTATTCCTGCCATTCCCATGCTCTGAGCCCTCCTTTGCCCAGAGGACTCACCAAGACTGCCTCCTTCTCTGTAGGCCCCAGAGCCCGGCCTGAGACTGTCATAGGAAGTAAGAAGGCCAGCCACAGCTGCTGCCAGTCCATGGTCCCAGCAAACAAGAGCTCCAGAGGCTGCCTGAGACTTCTGAGAGCTAGGAGGAGCAGGGCTAGGCAAGGGGACTCTTACCTCCAGGTCTTTGCTGTCAGCCTCTGGTCCTCTTTATAAAACCTTCAACTGTGGAGAATGGGGGGTTGGGGAGACAGTGGGAGGTGACTCAGCCCAGAGAGATGTTGCAACTCACCATTAACTCCTGCCCTACCAAAGAGCAGAAGCCAAAAATGCCCCTAATATCACCACCCTACCCCCCAGAGCTCTCTGCTGGAGACCAGATGACTCTCTGTACTGCTCTGGGGTCTACCTCCTGGCAGTGTGAGAGCCAGAGTATCTAGAGAGACTAGGATAGGCCCAAGGCTGCTTCCTAGAGTTGGACATTCCTGCTTCTCAGGGATCCAGCGCCAGCAAATCCCTCAGGTTCACATGTCCATTTGCTCCTGACAAGGAAAAATCAATAGGAACAAAGAGTTAGGAGGTAGCAGAGGCAGCATGAGCTTCAAAGTGAAGGGATCAAAGATGAGACCTGCTTCTGCTGCTGCTGCTGCTACTGCTGCTGCTGCTGTTGTTGTGAGATAGCATCTCTCTATGTGGTCCTAGCTATCCTAAAACTCCCTATGTAGATCAGGCTAGCCTAGAAGCCCTCGTACCCAACTTTGATCAAATTGGGAGTTTAAGTCAGAGTCTAGCCTTGCAGGCTAGCCTTGAACTCTAGAGCGAGTCTTCTTCAACATTTTCTTTTTGTGACGCTATTTTTACCATTTATTAAAGACAAAAGCAGGACTGGGAAGATGGTTCAGCCAGTATGCTTTCCACACAAGCATGGAAACGTGATTTAGGATCCCCAGTCTTCATGTAAAACTCAGGCAGGGCAGCTCAAATCTGTAATCCCAACACTGGGAGGCAGCGGAGACAGATGAACCCTTGGAGCACACCAGCCAGCCAATTCAGTTGAAATATCGAGTTCCAGGTTTAGTGAAATGCTGCCTTAAAAAAAAAAAAGTAAGGTAGAAGGTTGACAAGATGGCTCAATGAGTAAAGATGCTTGCAGCCAAGCCTGCTGACCTGAGTTCAGTTTCTGAGATGCACACAGTGGAAGGATAAAACTGACTATTACAAGTTGTCCTTTGACTTACACACATGCATGATGGTGTGAACACTATCCCCTCCACACACATACATACTAAATAAATAAATATATAATTTTCAAAATTAAGGTGAGCCAGGCATAGTGGCACATGTCTTTAATTCCAGTGCCTGAAATAAAGAAACAGATTTCTGGGAGGCCAGCCAAGACTACTTAGCAAGTTCAAGGCCAGCTAGAGCTATATAATGAGACTTTGTCTCAAAAATAAATAAATAAGCCGGGCAGTGGTGGCGCACAGCTTTAATCCCCGCACTTGGGAGGCAGAGGCAGGCAGATTTCTGAGTTCCAGGCCAGCCTGGTCTACAGAGTGAGTTCCAGGACAGCCAGGGCTACACAGAGAAACCCTGTCTCTAAAAAACAAAAATAGATAGATAGATAGATAGATAACAATTTAAAAAAGTAAAGATCTATAGAGAAAGACACCTCTCATACAAGGGAGACTATATCATGACCCCCTCCATGAATTAGGACAAATTTACAAATTCATAAGATAGATGTATTTGTTTATTTTTACAAAAATAATTAAGTCTTCACAGATGTTTGGTCAGCGTATCTTCAGTCTTTTTCAGAGTTGATGGACTTTTTTCTCCTCTGTGTGTCTGTGGGTTCTTGTTTTGTTTTTTTAATATTTTGATATTATTTCATGTGCATGGGTGTTTGTCCTGAGTGTATGTCAGACACCATGTGCATGTAATGCCTATAGAGGCCAGAAGAAGGCGTTGGATCACCAGGAACTAGAGTTAGAGATGGTTGTGAGCCATCCTGTGTGAGTTTTGGGATGTGAACCCTGGTCCTCTGGAAGAACAGTCAACTCTTTAACCAGTGAACCATTTTCCAACTTCATGTGTTTTGTTTTTTGAGACTGAGTCTTAAGTATCTCAATCTGAACTCATTAGATAGTCAAGAATGACCTTGAACCCCTGATCTTCCTGCCTCTACTTCCCAAGGGCCAGGATTACAGGAATGTACCACCACAGTTTGTGGGTGCTGGGGACCTAACCCTAGCCTAGTGAGTGCTTCATTCATGATAGGTTAGTACTCTACCAAATTGTCATATCCAGCCTCTTGATTAATATTCTTGATTAATAGTGCTCAATGTTGAGAACATCACTCTGTATAAATATAATGTATAATATAAAAAATATACATATGTTTATGACCATTTCAGAAATTATTAGAAGTTATGTCCTAGACCCAATCAAAATTCATTCAATGGCTTTATGAAATTCAAGTGAGCCACTCAAACAGCAATTTTGATCTTCATTTTCATTTTATTTATTTATTTAGTTATTTTTGTTCTTTTGAGACATCATCTCATGCAGTCCAGACTGGATTGGAACTTACTGCTTAGCCCAGGTTGACCTTGAATCCCTGATCTCCTGCCTCTACTTCCCAAGTGCTGGGATTACAGACATGTACTTAGCTCTGAAACAGCATTTTTTCTTTTTCAAAGCAGGGTCTCACTATAGCCCTGACTGTCCTGGAACTTACTCTGCAGAGCAGGCTGGCCTCAAACTCAGAGAGCTCCACCTGCCTCTGTCTGAAATGCTGCTGGGATTAATGGCATGTATCACTACACCCAGATCAAACAGTCATTTTAAAAAACATTCTACCAACAAGATCCAAGGATATACTTACTTGACATACATTAAGAAACAAAGGTAGGAAAACAGCAAAAGTCTTTTCTGTAATTCAACTCTTACGTTTGATAGGAGCAGAGACATTACAGATACCTTTCAAGCACAGTGAGAAGTGTCTGTCTTGTATGTTCAGGATGAAGACTACAGTGAAGTACATGTTGGATTCATCATGCATTTGATTTTGACATAATGTTGGGTTGTTGTATGTTCAGAAATATCTTACTATTGCTAAGTTTTTAATGACTCGTGCTTTCGATTATGTGACCTGGAGTTGTGAACTATAGTTTAAGAATCTTCTCTAGGGCTAAGGATGTAATTCTGTTAGTAGAATGCTCCCCTAGCATGCAGGAGACCCTGGTTCCCATCCCCATCACTGTGTAAAGATAAGTGTGGTGATGGATGCCTGCAATCCCAGTGCTTGGGAGGTAGTGGTAGGAGAAGCAGATGTTTGATATCATCCTTGGCTAAATAACTAGATAGAGATCAACCTTGGCTCCGTGAAATGCTGAGATGCTGCCTCAAAAAAATAGATGATAGATAGGTAATAGGTGATATGTAGATAGATAGATGATAGATGATTGAAAATAGATTAGATGACAGTTGTATAGATAGAGGATAGGTAGATAGATAGATAGATAAAATAGATAATAGATAAACAAATGAAAAGTGTCTCCTGAGTGCTAAAATTACAGATATATACCATCACACCCATTCCAAATAGGGAATTTAAATGCTCTCGAAACCTACTTATGTTTGCTTCAATAAAACATGCCTATGTTGAGCATTTTACCAGCCTAGAACTGGGGAAGAGGGCAGCAAAAGCGTTCGCACATGCGCGCGCGCGCGCACACACACACACACACACACATACACACCAAAATTATCATCAATAACAACAACAAAACCAGCCCACAGATACCCCAGGAGAGCTCAAAGATAATCTAAGGTAAACACAAGCACCTGGAATAGGGGTCTGGGTGTCAGACAGTGGGTGGAATGTTGTGAGGATTGTGGCTTTGTGAGAAAGCCAGCCGAGAAGGTTGACTTGAGTTGATCGCTAAAGGCTTGCTAAGAATCAGAGGGGGTAAAATATAACAGCAAAATGAATCTTTTTAAAACATGTTAGATATAGCCATTCATGGTGGGACACACCTTTAATCCCAGCACTCAAGAGGCAGAGGCAGGTGGATCACTGTGAATTCAAGGCCAGCCTGGTCTACAAAGTGAATTCCAGGAGAGGAAAGCCAGGACTATGTGGTGAGACATCTTGATAAACCAAAAACAAACAAAACAAAACAGCTAGATACTTGGAGCCTGGGACTGTAGCTCAGTTCACAAATTGCTGCCTAATGTACGCAAAACCCTGAGTTCCATCATCAACGCTGTACAAATCAGCTATGTAGGCACGTGTCTATAATATTAGCACTTATGAGTTGAAGGAAGTCCAAGAGTTCAAGGTCACTCCCAAAAGATATGTTTTATTATTGTGAAGGAAGAATCATTCCAGCTTTGGGGGTGGGGGCAGATGGTAGCATGAACCTTTAATTTCAGTACTCAAGAGGCAGAAGCAGGAAGATCTGAGTTTGATGGTCTACCTAGCAAGTTCAGGGCTGTGTAGAGAGACCCTGTCTAAAGAAGAAGATGAAGAAGAAGAAGAGGAGGAGGAGGAAGAGGAAGAGGAGGAAGAAGAGAAGGAAGAGAAGGAAGAGGAGGAGGAGGAGAGAAGAGAGTAGAGTCCAGACAGAGATGGGAATGTGTATGGAGAGAAAGCTCAGTGGTTAAGAACATTGACTATTCTCTCAGAGGACCCAGATTCGAGTCCCTGCACCCACATGGTGGTTCATAACCATCTGTAATTCCAGTTCTAGGGGATTCAGCTCCCTCCCAGTCCATGAACACACAAGAAGCCCAAGTAGTACACAGACATACATATAGGCAAAACACTCATACACAAAAAAGTAAAAAATGTTTTAATTTTTAAAAGGAGAGAGATGGTGCTTGCTGTGTAGCTGAGGCTGGCCCTGAACCTCAGGGCTCAAATGATCTTCTGCAGCCTCCAGAGTACTGAGATGACCTGAGCCACCACCCTAGCTTTGTTCTGCTTGTTACCTAGCTATCAATTTATTTTAATTTAAAGCTACGTTTGATTATTTGTATGTGTGGGAAAGCAAGTGGAGGTCAGAAGACAACATTCAGGAATTCATTCTTTCCTTCCACTGTGGAACCCAAGCTTGTGCTTTTTACCAGGATCTCACAAGCGCTGTCTGTCATGTTGTCAGAAGAGATGGAGCACCTAAGAGGAAGGTTCAGGCAAGGCCGTGGAGAATCTGTTACCTGATTCTGGAGAATCTGTTATCTGATTCCGATTCTCTAGCTCGTTCTTTCTACACCACAAGTACTCTTGAGTTTCGTTCTAGGTAGCTAAAGTCAAACTGTTATCTTGTTTTGTTTCCTTTGGGTTGGTTTTCTGAGACAGGGTCTTACTATGTAGATCAGGCAGGCTCTAATTCACAGAGATCCGTCTGCCTCTGCCTCTTGAGTGCTGGGATTAAAGGTGTGTGCCACCACTCTCTATACCCATTCTTGTTTTTTAAATGTTTATTTTGTGTGTATGAATGATTGTGTGTGTGTGTGTGTACTACATGCATGCATGCTTGGTACCAGAAGAGAGCATTGATTTGGACCCCTATAACCAGAGTAATAGTTATGAGTCACCATATGGATGCTGAGAACCAAACCTTGATGCTCTGTAAGAGCAGCAAGTGTTCTTAACCACTGAGCCAACTCTCTAGCCCTCTGTTTTGTTTTCTTTGAGACAAGGGCTTACTATGTACCCCTGGCTAGCTTGATTCTGGGGTTACAGAGATGCACCATCATGCTTGGCTAAAACAGCGTCCTATGTATCCCCATCATAGGGTCAAACCCCAGTACCCTGGGTGACATATGGGGACACTCACTCTGTAACCATGAGGAAGAATAAGCACGTCATTCTGGTGCACAATGAGGAAGCCAGCAAGGATGGGGAAAGGTCACCAAATTCTTGTCCTTGGAAGGTCCTCATTTCTGAGCCATTCCTTTCTGTGGGACACCACAGGGGACCCTCACACTCCGGTATCGAGGTGGGGGATATTCCTGACTAATTGTTGCCTTCAGTGATGTTGGATCCATGACCCAGCACCCAGCAGGGTAAGAATGACTAAGTCCCAGTTGATAAGTGACAGAAAGGATACACAGAGAGCCTCTGAGCAATGAGTGTCAGGGGCTCTCTCATCAGGCTTGGGACCCACAGGAAATGATGGCATGTAGGGAAGAGCTACAACGCAGCCCCCTGCAGGGCTCCTCCTCATCCCTCTCCTCTCTTATGAGTGCTCACCATGTTACTCACTGTGGCTATGAAAAGCCTAAGAGATACAACCACATTCAAGAAACCAAAGGACCAAGTGAGAGCAGAATAGGTAGTCAAAGCCTCCAGATGGTTTCTCTCTCTTAAGGCTCGGTGAGTTGTATTATCACTTCTTTGCCAAAAAAAGGAGTAGATCTCTAATGAGCTGTTTTAGGCAACATGGCTAGAAAACATCAGTGCCACAGACTCCAGTGATATCTGCACATGGCTCTTCAGTGTCTGGAAAGTTCATATAAACATTCAAACAACCACTCCTGGACAACCAGGAGCTGTAGGCAGGGTCTGTGTTCAAGGGCTGGATGACTAATTCTGTTACCACTTTGTGTCATGACCACCCCTGCCCACAGCCCCCACCTCTGAGCCAGACTGACCCTGCTCTCTTCCTCTGAGTCTGTCATTTCTCACTGGTGGGGTTTCAGGAATGTGTGTAAAGGGTCAGGATTTATGGCAAGCCTGTTCTAAAAAGGGAACTTGGTTCTAAGAGAAGGAGCCCCTTTGACTTGCTCACACTCTTCCTGTAAACTAATGTCTTTCTATCCATAGACAGAGGCAGAAGACATTTATATAGGTTTGTTAACTAAACAGTATCAGAGGGCAATAGAGAGTAATTTCTAGTGACCAAAACTCATGGGCTATGGGCAAAAGGCAAAAGCATGTAATAGTTTCTAGGCCAATGAGAGGCCAATTTCTTTCTTTCTTTTTTTAAAGATTTACTTATTCATTTAATGTATATGAGTAGACTGTCGCTGTCCTCAGACACACCAGAAGAGGGCATCAGATCCCATTACAGATGGTTGTGAGCCACCATGTGGTTGCTGGGAACTGAACTCAGGACCTCTAGAAGAGCAGTCAGTGCTCTTAACTGCTAAGAGGCCAATTTCTTAGGCATCACCAGCCCCCTCTGACAGCCACTTACCCTGTAGAGGTCGGGTATCTTTAGTATATAACAGGCAAGTGCAGATAGGCTGGGAGATGATAGATAGATGGATGGAAAGATGGATGGATGGAAGGATGGATGGATGGATGGATGGATGGATAACAGACACATAAAAACATAAAACTTTTAAAACTGTGTTTGGAACAAGTTAAGGCTGTCCGGACCCCAATCTTGACATGTAGAAAGTTGAAAGAAGGTAGCTCGTGGTCTATTTTCCCTTCAGGGCCCTGAGGGAGCTAGGAGAAAAGGAGTCTTCCAAGGCTAGTGAGGTTGTTTGCCAGTCTGTTGCCCTGGAAACCTGTGTTTATGGGAGTATTTCCCCACCTCCCCCAGCCCCCAAACACACTCCTTTAATTACTCATAAGTTTCTAGAAGCCATATGGGAAGTGATGCCCGGGACTGTGCACAGCTGGAACAGCTTAGTGTCCAAGGAAGTAGGAGGGGCTTAGTGGATGACTCAGGGACTGAGCAGGCACATTCTGTTCCCATGATGCCCCAAAACTTCAAATCCTGTATCTCCAGTTCTTGAAGAACCTACTCATAGAAGACTCCCTTGACAGGGGATTGGTGGGGGCCTCAGGTAGCAGACCACCAAGGCAGCACAAGGTGCCCAGCGAAGAAGAGAAAGAAAAAAGAGATTGAGGGCTCTGTCACTTTCTGGGATGGCAGGGACACAACAGGGTTTTGCTTCTTCTGGGAACGGTGAGCGTTTCTTTCACAAAATGCTGATCTGCACTGACTTTATGTGTGAAGGCACTTTGGATTTTTGTCATCTTTCTGTGACCCCAGGAAACAGTTGTATCCTGAGGTTGGAAAATCTGTTTGGCTCCCTTCCTGCTGACAAAGGTTTGTTAGGGAGTTGGCAAGGGAGGGAGTCTAGCTCTCTCCACTCTCTGATTTTTCCTCTCTCCAGCTCCCTTTTCACAGAGTACTGTTGTGAGTGGGGAGGCAGGCTCTGTTTCGGCCAGGCCAGCAGCTAGAGAGAGGACTGTGCAGATCTGAGACCAGTCCAGAAGGGGAGAGGCAACAGCCAGTTTCCTTTACCTCGGTTCTGTTCCTAATTTACTTAAAGGGAAGAGGGCTTCCATTGTTGCCTTTTAGTCCACTAATTTGGAGTTGGGAGAAGGGTCAATCTTCTGTACAAATTCATTCTACCCTCAGAAAGGAAAAGAGAACTAAAGGACTCAAAAGTGGCACAGGGGCCAGGCTTGGTGGCCCACACCTGTGGGCAGGAATGCAAAGCACTCCTCAGTTACACAGTGAGTATGAGACCCTGTCTCAGAAAAACAAAAACAGGGCCTAGAGAGGTGGCTCAGTGGGTAAGAGGACCAGGGCTCCATTCCCAGAATCCAGATGGAAGCTCACAGTTGTCTGCTATTCCAGTTCCCAGGGATCCGATGCTCTCTTATGACCTCCACCTGTACCAGGCATGCAAGTGGTGTACAGACATAGATGCTGGCAAAACACCCGTACGCGTATGAAAAACATTTTTAAAAATTGAACTGGGAGTGGTGGCACACGCCTTTAGTCCCAGTACTCAGGAGGCAGAATCAGATGGATTTCTGATCTGAGTTTGAGGCCAGCCTGGTCTACATAGTGAATTATGAGACAGCCAGGGCTACACAGAGAAACCATGTCTTGAAGGGGGAAAAATATCACTGGTCCTCTTCCAGAGGACCCTGGTTTTATTCCCAGCACCCACATGGTTGCTCGAAAGTATCTGTAACTCTAGTCCCAGGGGATCTGATTCCCCCTCTAATTTCCCAGGGGCACTGCACACACACATGTGGTGCACAGGCAGACATGCAAGCAAAACACCCAAATACATAAAATAACAAAATAAATATTTTTAAAGAATACAGGTGCAGTGGTTATTCATTTTGTAGTCCCAGCATTGGGGATCTAGGGAGGCAGAGACTGTGTGATCCTTAGGGGCTCAAAAGCCTACTTGGCAATCTCTAAGCTAGTTAGAGACCCTGAGAAGAAGAAGGAGGGGGGGATAGAAGGGGAGGGGGAGAGGGGAGGGGAAGGGAAGAAGAGGAAGAGGAGGAAGAAGAGAAGAGGAGGGCGGAAGAGGAAGAAGAAGAAGAAGAAGAAGAAGAAGAAGAAGAAGAAGAAGAAGAAGAAGAAGAAGAAGAAGAAGAAGAAGAAGAA
>JADRCH010000253.1:196800-338321 GCA_019843965.1 Rhynchomys soricoides
AAGAAGAAGAAGAAGAAGAAGAAGAAGAAGAAGAAGAAGAAGAAGAAAGTGCATAGTACCTGAGGTGGAAGGATCCCAAGTTTGAGGCCAGTTTGATTCACAGTGAGTTCAGGACCAGCTGGAGTAAGCTGGCTAGCTAGACCAGCCAAATTGGCTGGGGAGTTCTAAGCTCAATTGAGAGATCTCACTTCCATATATAAGGTGGAAAGTGATCAAGGAAGACACAAGACATCAATCTCTGACCTCCCATGCATATGCATATGCATATGTGAGTACATGTACTTGCACATACATGTACACATGCAAAAATCCATTGCATATGTGTGTATATGGGCATATGTTTAAATGGAGACATTACAGAACTGTATGCCTGTTTTATTTTAAAAATATTTATTTTATTTAATGTGTATGCGTAGCATATATGTGCCCATTGCCCACAGAGGTCAGAAGAGGGTGTCGGATTCCCTGGCACTGAGTCATGAATGGTCATAAACCACCATATCAATCCTGGGAGTTGAATCTGGGTTCTCTGAAAGAGTGTAAGTGTTCTTAACCACTAAGCTCTCTCATCAGCTTGCCCCCCCCCATCTCCTTTCAAAACAAAAGATTAGGTCAGCAGATTAGGAGTACAGTCAGGAAAAAAATCAGAGAGCTTTGGAAACTAAGTGTCGGAATGGGTGGAGATTATCTAATTGATCACTAGCCATAGAACAAAGAACGGTGGTCATTAAGATCAGAAAGAATTGATCTGTGAGGGTCTTGACCTTCTGCTATGAGGCTGACAAGGGTGACTAGAGGTGAAAAGAGAGTAAAGCTGAAGTGCATAGTCAACCACGGTGGCATGGTATGAGATAGCAGGCTATTAAGTTCAAGATCAGCTTAGGCTACATAGTGAGGTTTTATCCAAGAGGCTGGGAGATCGGTCTATGGGTAAAAAGTGCATGCCATGCCATCTTGAGGACCAGCGTTTTGATCCCAGATAGCAAGTCTATAATCTCAGTGTTCCTATGTGTGATAGTTTGATTGATAATGGCTCCAAAGGCTCATGTATTTCAATGTTTGATTCCCTAGTATGTGGAACTTCTTGGGAAGGACTGGGAGGTATGGCTTTGTTGGAGGAGGTGTACAACTAGGGATGGGCTTTGAGGTTTCAGAAGTCAACATTGTTCCTGGTTAGAGCGTGCCACATGTCCAGGTACTTGCTATAAAGGCCAGAAGAGAGTGTCAGCTTCTCTGGAGCTGGAGATGGTTGTAAGTTACCATGTAGACGCTGGAAATTAACTCAGGTGTTCTCCAAGAGCATCCAATGATCTTAACCACTGAGCCATCTCTCTAACCCCTAGGAATACTTTTACTACACGTGCTGGTTAGTCTTGTATCACCATCTGAAAAGAGGGAATCTCAATTGAGAAAATGCCTTCATAGGATCCGGCTGTAAGGCATTTTCTTAATTACTGATTGATGGGAGGAAGGCCCTGTTTATTATGGGTGGTTCCATCCCTGGGCTAGTTGTCCTGGGTTCTGTAAGAAAGTAGACTGAACAAGACATGGGGAGCAAGCCAGTAAACAGCACTCCTCCATGGTCTTTGCATCAGCCATCAGCTCCTGCCTCCAGGTTCTTGCCTGGCTTGAGATCCTGTCCTGACAGCCACCGCCACCACCACCATCTCCACTACTACTACTACCACCTCTTCCTCTTCCTCCCCCTCCTCCTCTTTTTTGTTTTTTGTTCATTTGTTTTGTTTTCCTTTTTTTGGTTTTTTTTGGTTTTTGGGTTTTTTTTTTTTTTTTTTTTGGTTTTTCGAGACAGGGCTTCTCTGTGTAGCCCTGGCTGTCCTGGAACTCACTCTGTAGACCAGGCTGGCCTCAAACTCAGAAATCCACCTGCCTCTGCCTCCCAAGTGCTGGGATTAAAGGCGTGTGCCACCACTGCTCGGCTTGTTTTGTTTTTGTTTGGTTTGGGTTTTGGTCTGTTTTTTTGAGACAGAATTTCTCTGTGTAGCTCTGGCTGTCTTGGAACTCACTCTGTAGACCAGGCTGGCCTCAATCTCAAGAGATCTACCAGCCTCTGCCTCCTGAATGCTGGGATTAAAAGCCACCACCACCTGTCTCCCTTTCTACTCCTTAAAAATTACATATGGGGGACTGAACAGATGGCTCAGGGTTGAGAGCTCTGACTGCTCTTCCAGAGGTCCTGAGTTCAATTCCCAGCAACCACATGGTGGCTCACAACCATCTGTGATCTGATGCCCTCTTCTGGTGTGTCTGAAGACTGCTACAGTATACTCATACATAAAATAAATAATTCTTTTTTAAAAACTGCATGTGGGAGCCAGGCATAGTGGTGCACACCTTTAATCCAATACTCCGGAGGCTGAGGCAGGTGGATCTCTGTGGGTTCCAGGACAGCCTAGTCTATACAGCAAGTTCTGAGCCAACCAGGACTACATAGGGAGACCTTGACCTTGTTTCAAAAATTAAAAAAAAAAACAAAAAAAAAAAAAAACAAAACAAAAAAGCAAGAAAGGAAAAAAAGACTCTGTTTCCAAATAAAGAAATTATTTCAAAGTTCTGTAGTATAGCAACTGACCATGTCTCCAGCCCTACTCCCTACCACTCTCTCTTTGAGACAGAGAGAAAGTGTCACTATGTCACCCTGGCTAGCCTGGAACTGAGATCACCTGCCTCTGTCTCCAGAGTCCTGGGATGAAAGGTCTGTGTCACCACCGCCCAGCAATCCTACCACACTCTTAATGCCAGATTCTCTATTCTTGATATGTGTATTTGGGTTAATCTTGAAGAGAGAAGAGAGGTATAGATACCATTTCCATAAGTACTTGGGAGACTGAATAAAAACGATTACCCAGTGTAATGAGTCTATTTATAATCAAAGCATACAAGAGGATCAGTAGTTTAAGGTCATCCTCAGTTATACAGTGAAAATTTTTACGATAGCCTGCGCTACATGAGATCCCACCTCAGAAAACTAAAAGAGAGGGCTGGTAAGATCTGACCACCAGTAAAGGTACTTTTGGCCAAGCTTGACAACCTGAGTTCAATCCCCTGGACAGGCAGAAAGGAGAGAACTGACTCCACAGGATGCCCTCTCAGTGATCTTGACACACACCCATGCGCACACACACACGAGAAACAAATGTAGATTTTAGAAGTTTCTGTAGTGGGGAAAAAACCAAACCTATCTGCTGTTTTGAAAACAATCAGAGTGAGGAAAATTTCCATACCACTGACCTCTCAGTACCACCTAGTGGACCGCAAACCCCCAATACAGGCTGATGCCAAAACAACCAGTCCTAAAACAGCTCATTTCCAAATTCCTAGACATAAAAGGGGGAGACCATGAGCAAGGAAAAGTGTCAAACAGTAATACAGCCTCAGGAATAGAAAAGGAAGCCAGGAGCTAATGTGATTTTTCATAAGCTGCCTTTTGGGAAGCGAGTGAGTAGGTGGCCTTTGAACACACACTCTCTCTCTCTCTCTCTCTCCCTTCTCCCCCCCTTCACACACACACACACACTATTTATCACACATACACTATTTATGATACACATGTACACACGTTACTTCTTACACACACACACTGAGGACACATGGGCTGAATTATACTCTTACGGTGATGGCATTTGGAAACAAGACTTTAAGGCAATAATTAGATTTAAATGAGGTCATAGGATAAGCAACCTTTAATAGGATTTGTGCCCTTATCAAAGGGGATTCTTTCCAGGATGATAAGCTCAGGAAAAGCCAAGTGACTCTACATAGGAGGGCAGCTACATACAAGGCAGGATGAGAAACCTCTCGGCAATGACATACTGGTTGTGACTTTCTCAACTGATGTTGTGAGGGAAATAGTTTCTCCTTTACCAACATGATGGCTATTCTTGGTCACTGGTGGGAGGAGGAACTCGACAGAGGGATTCCCTGCCTCAGATTAGCCCTTGAGTGCGTCTGTGTGGCATTTGTCTGAGATAATTGGAGGAGATCCTAGGCCATTTGTTCTCAATCTGTGAGTCATGACTCCTTGGGGGTTGAAAGAACCTTTCACAAGGGTCACCTAAGACCATTGGAAAACACAGATATGAGGTTGGAGAGATGGCTCAGTGGCTAAGAGCACTAGCTGCTCTTCCAGAGGTCCTGAGTTCAATTCCCAGAAACTACATGGTGGCTTACAACCATCTGTAATAGGTTCTGATGCCCTCTTCTGGCATGCAGGTGTACATGCAGATAGAGCACTGACAACATAAAATATATAAATAAACATTTTTAAAATACACAAAGATTTACATTATAATTCATGACAGTAGCAAAATTACAGTTATGAAGTAGCAACGAAATAATTTTATGGTTGGGGGTCACCACATGAAGGGCTGTACTAAAGGGTCACAGCATCAGGAAGGGCGAGAACCACTGTCCTAGGTGACCCTAGGTTGCATAAGAAAGCTAGCTGAACAGAAGGCAGGAACAGCCAGTAAGCAATCCTGTCATGTTGTTGCTGTTGGGTCTCATTATATAGTTCTGGATGGTCTGGGACTCACTCCATAAACAAAGCTGAATTTGAACTCCCAGAAATCCTTCCTCTGCCTCCCAAGTGCTGGTGATTAAGGCATGGGCCACCATGCCCAAATCCTCTGTGGCTTTGAGTTCCTGCCTTGGCTTCACTTCGCTGGCTATAGACCGAATTTTAAAAAACAAAAACAAAACCCTTTCTTCAAGTTGGCTGTGGTCAGAGTTTTTATCACAGCCATAGAAAGCAAGCTAGAGCAACTAACTCTCACTCTCTGACTGGGTCTGAAAACCAAATTAGCATTCGAATAGCAAATGAAAGCACAAAAGTTGTGTTGGGTTGTTTTCCTATGTGCAGGGGGTACCTTTAGGAGGGTAATGAAGATACAAAGAAGCATCAAGGGCTGAGAGCTTATAGGTTAAATCAACTAGGAAAATGTGACTAGAGGAGAGATTGGGCGCTTGTGGAAATCTGGATAGAGAAACTTTCCTTTTGGGGTTGGTTTTTGTTGAAACCAGCCTCAAACTTACCTTTTGACTAAAGATGACTTGAACTCCTGATCCTCCAGGATCGATCTCCCAAGTGCTACTGGGTGTGCAGGCTTGTGCCACCATACCTAGCTCACAGGGTTTGTTTGTGGAAGAGTTCTCTCAGCCTCGGTTCCCCATCTCTGGTGACAAGAATGCCTCCCCTTCCTCCTGGTGAGGAGGCACCCTTGCAGTCCGCCTTGCGGTCTGCTTTCAGGAAGAAAGAGGAAACAAAGAGTACCAGTATTGTATTTTCTTCCGTAGTGAGAGTTTTGGAATTTTAGTTTCTTTGAAAAACACAGAAATATTATAAGGATGTGTTTTCATTTTAATCCTAGGTGTGGTTTTGTGTGTCAACTTGACACAAGCTAGAGTCATCACAGAGGAAGGAGCCTCAGTTGAGGAAATGCCTTTAAGAGATCCAGCTGTAAGGCATTTTCTCAGTTAGTGATCAGTAGAGGAAGGCCCAGCACATTGTGGGTTGTACCATCCCTGAGCTGGTGGTCCTGGATTGTATAAGAAAGCAGGCTGAGCAAACCTTGGGAAGCAAGCCAATAAGGAGCACCCTTCCACGGGTCTCTTCATCAACTCCTGACTCCAGGTTCCAGCCCTGCTTGCGTTCCTGTCCTGATTTCCCATAATGATGGACTAGAATTTACAAGTGTAAGCCAAATAAACCCTTTCCTCCCCAACTTGCTTTTTGGTCATGGTTGTTGCAGCAATAGAAACCCTGACTAAGACAAATTAGTACCAGTTTAGAGGGGCATTGCTGATGTCAGGTCTGTACCTGACCATGTTTTTGGGAGAATTTGTGGAAGGACTTTGGAACTTTGGGCTAGAAAAGCCATTGCGTGTCTTGACCATGGTGGGAATGTTCTGTAGGAACTTTGAAGATAAGAATGTTGGGAGCTGTGCAGAAGATGGAGGCCTGGCTTGTGACATTTGAGAGGGAAGATTAAAGATTCTATCAGGGCCTTGCTATTTTGATTGCAAATATTCTATGGTTCTGGTTAGCTGGGGCTGAAGAATCAGCTGTGATTAACACAATACCAGAACCACTAAAGAGAAACCTTTGCTTTACAGGGACAATTAATAAGAGTCCGGCATCTCTGAGGTGAAATCTTCTGGGAAGTGTTTCTTGAGAGCATAGGGAAGCTGTATTTCAGAGACAGCTATGTTAGTACTTCATGTTGGCAGCTGGACTTGGTAATGTATAAGGGTCACCCAGGTGGTACTGGTTTTGAAAGCATGAAGGGGTCATGAAGAGCAGCTGAGGCTTGGCACTGTGAAAGGCCAGAAGAGGCTATCGATGAAGATGCAGCCTCAGTGGCAGCAAGGGACCCCAGCAGTCTTGGAGATGCCAGGTAACATAGTTTTTTGTTACGGCAATAGGAACCCTGACTAAGACGCAGGGATATGGGGCTTCGTCACAGCAGCTGACTATGATCTGCTTCATGTTCTAGCAGAAGCATGGTTTTGTCAGCCACTGATAGTTTCTGTGATTGTGTGACCTTTGGAATTTTGGCAACTTTTTGGAGGGTACATAAATGCTGGGACCCTGAGAGGCAGAGTGGGTGGTTTCTGGTCGTTCAGGAATGTTGGTTGCGGTTTGCTAGTAGTCATACTCAAAGAAGAAACAAGACATAAATTAGTTCAAAGATCTATCTCTCTCTCTCTCTCTCTCTCTCTCTCTCTCCTCTCCTCTCCTATCTAGTGATAGGGGTGAAATGGGGGGCAAAAGGGTGGGGAAAAAGAAAACCCCACAAAATAGCAAAGACCAGCTAAATTCAACTTAAAATAACCAATATGCTAAAGTGGCATATTTCAGGATGGGAGGCTCTAAATTCACCAGTTTCATGGGCCATGTTTGGAAGACTTTTTTTTTTTTTGGTTTTTCCAGACAGGGTTTCTCTGTGTGGCCCTGGCTGTCCTGGAACTCACTCTGTAGACCAGGCTGGCCTTGAACTCAGAAATCCGCCTGCCTCTGCCTCCCAAGTGCTGGGATTAAAGGCGTGTGCCACCACTGCCGGGCAGACTCTTGCCTTACATGCAAATATTCTTTTGTGGAGGGAAACAGATCCTGCAAAACTGAAAGCAAATTGGCCACATACGGGTCACACTGAGACCTGCAAATGCAGGCCAAGTCTTCACTGCCAGACTTTCACGAGATGTTGTCATGTTATTTAAATGCTAAACTTGCTGAGTACACGCCTATAATCCTAACACTGAGGGATAATGATGCAGGATGCTTGAGGCCAGTTTAGGTGACATAGTAAGATCCAATCTGAGGGCCTGAGCACAATGGCACAAACCTTTAATCCCAGCACTCGGGCCCATGCCAGCCTGCCTGCTACCATGCTCCCCCTCCAAGATGACTGTGGACACTCTGAAACTCTAAGCTACAAATTAACTCTTCTATAAATTGCCTTGGTCATGGTGTCTCATCACCATAATTGAAAATTTAAACACAGCAACTATGCCTGTTACCTTTAACTCTTTTTCCCCTTTGAGACAGGGTTCTTACTATGTAGCTTCAGCTGGCCTGAAACTCCTAAAGATCTGTCTGCCCCTGAGTCCTGGGATTAAAGGTATGTATGCCACACCAGCTTCTATCTGGTTTTAGTAAAGGATTTTTATCAGGGCTAGATAAATGATTCAGAGGTAAAGGGCACTCTGCTCTTGCAGCGGTCCTAAATTCAGTTACCAGGACCCACTTCAGACAGCTCATAACTACCTGTAACTCCAACTCCAAGGAATCCTATACCCTCTTCTGGACTCCACAGGCACCTGACCTGTGTTCAGATGACATTCATTCACATAGATATATAAGCATAAAAATAAATCCTTAAAAATTATTCATTTCAGTCAGGGGGTGGTGGTACATGCCTTTAAGCACTTGGGAGGTGCTGGTGGATCTCTGTGAGTTTGAGGCCAGCCTGGTTTACCAAGCTAGTTCCAGGGCAGCCAAGGCTACAGAGAGAAACCCTGTTCTTGATAAACAAAACACAACAACAAAAAGTTTGATTTTGAGGCATCTAAGGCAGCTGAAGATAGCCTTTATTTGTTATTTAATTTTTCAGTCTTATAGGGGGTATCTTAGGGTTTCTATTACTGAGATGAAACACCACCAAAGAAAGTTGAGGAGGAAAGGGTTTATTTGGCTTATGCTTGCTTCCACAGCACTGAACCTCATGAAGGAGATCAGGACAGAAACTCAAAACAGAACAGGAGCCTGGAGGCAGAGGCTGATGCAGAGGCCATGGAGGGATACCGCTTACTGTTTTGCTCCTTATGGCTTGCTCAGCCTGCTTTCTGATAGAACCCAGGACCACCAGCCCAGGGATGGCACCACCCATTAAGAAAATGCCCTTCAGGCCTGTCAACAGCCCTATCTTTTGGAGGCATTTTCTTGAGGGTTCCTCATGACTTCAGCTTGTGTCAAGTTGACAGAAAAGTATCTAGCACACTACCAGGAGTCCTGGTATAGGTGTTGGCTGAAGGAGTCTTATTCACTCAAAATTTTGTCTCACATTAGTAGTGAGGACACAGGCATTGCCCTGAAGTGTGGTGTCCTTAACTTTAGATTCTCCTGCCTCTACTCTTGTGTGCTGGGACTGCAGGCTTGTGCTATCTTGTTGCTTTATGTGGTTCTGGGAATTACATCCAGGTCTTTGTCCATACTAGGCAAGCACTCTGACTTCTAACTTCAACCCCACCCTACCCTTCAGGAACCTGTATTGCATATATGTATGTTTATCATAACATTTGGTATCAGAAACTGTGTATATAGTAATTGTCAGGTTCCTAGAAAAAGTTACTCAGGCTTTTGGTCTCTTACTGTTCCCAGGCTAAGTATTTATTATTAGCCATGTTCTTTTCTATGCATGGTTTCAAGCCTTATTCCAGTTAGATATTTGAGAATTTAACTGTTAGGCTCTAGGAATATAGTAGCCTGCACCTGTAAGCCCCAGCACTGGGAAAGCAGAGGCAGGAGGATCACTACCTGATCTACACAGTGAATTCCAGTTCCAAGCCAGCCAAGGTTATACAGAGATCCTGTCTCAAACTAACCAACTAGCTTAGGAGCTGGAGGAACTGTCAGTGACAGTGGTTAAGGACTAAGCAAACATGACAATGTTTGACAACCATTACAGGTAGGAAAGAAGAGGGGCGGCGCCTCGGGGAGCTGTTCTAGGGAGGCAGAAACAGACGGATCCCTGAGGCTCACTAGCCTGTCGGCCTAGCAGAATCAGCAAGCCCAGACCTAACAAGGGGTCCTTGCCTCAAAAACCAAGGTGGATGTCTTCTCCACATTTGTGTGGTATCATGGGCACACACAGACATGGGCATGCACACATGGAACACACAAGAGATGGGTAGCTAAGCTCATGTTTGAGGGTGAGGGTACCGGTAAGGGGAGGATTCTCAAAGATCCAAAAGCTTTAAAAGGACTGAGAGAGGGCAAGTTTAACAGGGTTGATTCCTAAGTCAAGCTGGGGCCTCTGAACTCCTGAAAGCTGACCATGGTTCCCAGTTGTCTGTGACAAAGGTGCAGCATGGGTAAGACAAGAGATGAACAGCAGATCTTTTGGATATATCTTGATGCATCATTACTTTGCCCCGACATCATCTTAGGAAGCATCCAAGGTGAAATTTTAAAAGCTGCTCCAGCATCTGAAGTAAACTAGTTATCGTCAGAAGCAATGAGGAAGGTACAGCAGATGTACTGTCATGTGGCACAATGACACGTACATTAGTGTCAAATTAATCTTGTTCTAAATTTCACTAGATTTCAATGCTAACTTCTATTTACTGAGGTCTAATTTTGCCACACATTACTTTGTTTGTTGAAATAGTCTTACCCTGTAGACCAGGCTGGCCTTGAAATGTTGGCAATCCTGCCTCCGTCTCCAGAGTCCTACTACAGGTGTGTACTACCAAGCACAACCAGTTGCATGTATAACTTTAAAATGTAGATTAGGGATGTAGACCGGTGGTAGAGCTGCCATATGCAAGGCCTTAGGTTCAATCCCTAGCACCATTAAAACTTCAGTGTCTTCTTTTACCACATTGACAGAACAAGAGTTGAGAACAGAGCCAAAGCCTGACCACGTGTCGTCTACTTGAATTTATTCTTACTTTCCTTTAAAAAAAAAAGGGGGGGGGGGGGGGAAGAAGGTTTGGGATGGCCAGGGAAGTAACTCATAAACACTGTGAACAGGAACCAAGACTCCAAACTTGGGTACTCCTTGTACCCTCAGCCTCAGATCCCTAATAAGACTCCCACCCCCCAGTTTTCTTTTCAACAAGACACCCAGATCAGCAGCATAGGTACCTTGGGTCGGCACTCAGATTGTGAACACTGGGATGGAAGGGGAAAGTCCAAAAACAGGAGCTGAGAAGGGGAAGGGATGAAAGAGAGCCTAGGCTCTGGAGGACGGAGTCGGGCCACAGGAGGTGGAAGGGAGCCAGTATGGGGGGAGCCCCTCCTGACTGCTGCAGCCCACACTCCCTGGACCCCA
Organism: Rhynchomys soricoides; assembly: GCA_019843965.1. NCBI lineage: Eukaryota > Metazoa > Chordata > Mammalia > Rodentia > Muridae > Rhynchomys > Rhynchomys soricoides. The sequence continues at coordinate 207,372 of JADRCH010000253.1, forward strand.
GAGCACCCCATGGTTTGTTCTGCAGTCCACTCCCCTACTGTTGTAGCCTCACAGGCCCAACTCCAAGTCCTCCAGCTCCTCCTCCAGAACCCTCCGCCGAGCCAGCTTCTCCAGCTGTTCTCTGCTGGGCTGGCTGACCTCCCCAGCCTGGATGCGTTGCTGCAGCTCCTCCACCTGTCGCAGCTTCTTCCTTAGGTTCTTGATCTTCTTGGCTTTCTCTGTGGTGGCAGCAGAGTCGGATGGATCAGAGGCAGCTAGAGGCGTGGCCTGGGGGCCGTGGAGAGAGCTAGGCGTCTGGGCTGTGTCTCCCAGAGACACCTTATCAAGAGTCCTGCTCAAGGCCTCTGCGTCTTTCTCCTGCTGCTGCCTCCTCTTCTCCTTCCGCTTCAGGTTGCGTTTGGCTGTCTTGGAGAGGCCTGCTTCACCACCTTCAGGTCTGGATGGGGTGACCGGTGTGGTGGCCTCAGGGCTCAGCCCTGGGGGAAGTTCTGGCTTACTCTTGAAAAACTTCACATACTTGTTTTCATATCTGCAAGAAACAGAAATGCTAAACCTTCCAGGACTCACCTCAGCCTATCTTCTCCCACCTCACGCCTTCCCATGACACCCCCCTTTTCTCTACCCTGTAGAGTCCCTGGTCTGTAGGAAAGTTCTAGAACTCATGGCTCTGGCCCTCTGATTGCTGTCTAGAGATCCTGGAGAATAGAGGTCAAAGGAAAAAGACTAGTTGGGGAAAGCCCCACTCACCCCTCAATCCCAGCTCCTTCCTCTCCTCAGACCGTTGTCCCTCCTTCCATTTCTTTCAGGCCCAGGCGATTCATCCCTGAACTCCACGGCATAATACGCTATACTTGTGTAGGGACCCACTAAAAACCCCTTGTTAAGCCTAACCACGCACACTGGGACCTCCTCTTGGGGCACGTATCCTTCCTTGACCCTCCGCTGCTTGCGCCACGTCCCGTCGGGTCTCTGTGTTGAGGCAATGTATTTGCCTGAAATGACAGAAGTTAAAATGGAGTCAGTCTCTCTCATTTTCAAACACCTTCCAAGGTGAGAGAAGTGTTTATAGATGTGCACAGCTCCCCCAGCATCATCCATCCATCCTGATGCAAGATAAGGCTCACTGTGTAGACCAAGCAGGCCTGCAACTTGCAATTCTCCCACCTCTACTTCTGTGTGCCAAGATGATAGACCAGTCGGCTAAGGCATTTCTCATAGCAACTTCCAATCTTCTGATACTTACTGACTACCACACTGTCCTTGCCCCCTTGGAGCTGCTGCTGCTTTTAAGTAACATGTACAGACAGACCATAGAGAGATGGCATTCTGAGAAAGTACAAGGCAAAGGGAACATCAAAAGCAGTAAAGAAACCAGATTGTCAGAGGCCAAGGCAAGTACATGGAGAAGAGCAGGGAAGACTGAGGGAGAGATTTCATTCAGACAGACTTTGAAAAACCAAAACAAAGGCATGGAAACACATGGATGCAAAGGACACTTGTTCATGTTTTTATTTATGTGTATGTGGGGTGTGTATGCACACACAGACATAACAAGGTACCCAGGCTCTCTTTCCATCTTTACATGGGTCCCAGGGATTAACCTCAGGGTCTCAGGTTTGCTCAAACACTTTCCCTCTGAGCCATGTCATGGGTCCAAGAATTATTCCTACTTTGAAAGATCAGAGTACTGTATAAGAATAAAGTTTAAATTGTGCATGTATTTGAAACAGGGCCTAATGTATCCCAGGCTAGTCTCATACGACCAATACAGTCTATACGGGGTTGGTTTACATGGTGCTCGGTGTTTGTGCATGCTACAAATGAGCTACATCCCCAGCCCCATAAAAAGCTTTGAAGGCTCAGTAGGTGAAGGTACCAGGGACCTGAGTTTACCCCCAGGACCAACATGGTGAAAGGAGAGAACCAACTCTGGCTTTCACCCAAGCATCATGGCATATGTGCACACACATACACTAAATAAAATGCACTCAAAATAATTAAAAATATTTTGAGAGGACCAGAGAGATGGCTCAGCAATTAAAAACATGATCACCCAGCAAAAGTATAATAAAAACTTTTAAAAGAAAAAAAATGATTAAGATATGATAGAGCAGTTGGAGGTAATAGAAAAAAAGCAAATAGAGACATGGTTTCGGGCATAAGAACTCAGCAAACAAAAAGTTCCCTCCTCCTTTGTTTATGAGGGAAGAGATACTGGGGATTGAACTCAGGACCTTGTATATAGTAGGTCAGCACTCCACCACCAAGCCCTTGTATATAGTAGGAAGCCTTCTACCACTGAGCCATGCTCCCAACAGTAAAACAGCTCTCCAAGTGAGTCAGACAGGTGATGTCGGGGAATAACAAGAGCCAGGCTGGAACCAAAAAAGGAAGCAGTTAAGAGCTTTGGCTGCTTGATCAGAGGACCTAGAGATGAGGTAGAAGGATCTGGAATTCAAGGCTGAGCTCCAGTTACAGAGCAATTCCAAATCCAGCCTGGACTATAAGAGACACTATTTCGGAAGGAAGGAAGGTAGGTAAGTAAGTGAACAGTGAAAGATGGATTTGAAAGAGAAGTTCCCTCTGAAACAAGGTGAGAGAGCTGGAGAGATGACCTAGAGGTTAGAGCCTCTCTGTTCTTGCTCCTGCAGAGGACCTAGATTTGATTCCCAGTACCCACATGGAGGTTAATAACCATCTATCTATCTGTAACTAGAGGATTTGACACTCTCTTCTGACCTCCACGGGCACCAAGCACATACACAATACACGGACATACATGCAAACAAAACATTTACAACACACAAAACCTGGAGGAAAAGAAGACTATAGATGGTGAGGTTAGTCTGGCTGAGCTAAGGCGTGTGCTCGTGCAGGAGAGGATAGGCAGGCTGCGAATGCCAGTCCAGGACCTTACCATCTGGCACACAACATGCATCAAGAAATATCTGTGACATGAGTCCTTTACTGAAAAGATTGTTTTAGGACCTTTGGTAAATGAATAAATGCATCATCCAGTAGTGTTTTAGTCAGCCTGCATGAGTGATGGGAGTGGGACTTTCCTCCCAAGTTGCTTTTGGTCATGGTGTTTCATCGCAGCAATAGAAACCCTAACTAGGACATTCATATGTAATATGAATACAACATGTAATACAATATGTACGGTTTCACTGAGTATCAAAGGTCTAAGGGATCAAATACTTCACCTCTGGTTAGTTAATCTGAACCTTAGGATTTTAGCATAAGAAAATTTTTCAAAAAATAAAACAAAACAAAAAATTTAAAGTATTATTTATAGATAGCTAAATTAAACAAACTTTATATTCAATTTTATAAGAATGGAAAAATTCATCTTTTAAAAATGACAAAAAAATCTTAAACAAGGGTTTGGAGAAATGGCCCAGCAGTTAAGAACACTGACTGTTCCCAGCAACCATGTTTCAGCTAACAATTGTCTGTAACTCCTGCTCTAGGAGGACCCATCACCCTCTTTAGATCTCCACAGGCACTGCAAACAAATGGTCCACAGACAAACATGTAGACTAAACACCCAAACACATAAGAAAAAATCTTAAAAATTAAAAAACATCTAAACAAATCATTCAGGGGCTGGAAAGGTGGCTCAGTGAACACACACCCTTGTTATACAAGCTGGACAACCTGAGCTGGGTCTCCACAGAAAGAGCTACCAACTCCCAAAAGATGTCCTCTGACTGCTAACTGACTATAGCTGACCTTGTTGTAGAGGGAAGGGGAGAGAGGGAGAGAAGGGTTGGTTGATTTTTGCTTTTTAAGGGCACAGCCACTGGTGGGACAGCCTTGTTCCAGTGGATTGCCCAGGCTTGAAGAGTCAGTGCAAACTGGACTCAGTGGGCTATTAGAAAAAAAGTCATTAAAGGGGGAAGGGCTGGATCTAGGAGGGGCTAAAGGGTAGGAGTGGGGAGTGGATACCATCGAATACATAAAATACACCTTAAAAGTTTTTTCAAGTATCCCAGGGGTTCCTGCCCACACACAGTGCACATACATGTACTCAAGCACACAACACAAACACAAACAGGCTCCATGCTATGTGCCATATTTCAATAAAATATGTGGTGTATAAGTTTAGGAACACACAATATATAAAATGTTGTGTTGTGGTTATAACATTAGAGATATTTGCCAGGCAGTGATAGTGCATACCTTTAAGAGAGAGGCAGAGGCAGGGGGAGCTATGAGTTCCAGGCCAGCCTGGTCTACAGAGCAAGTTCCAGGCCAGCCAGGGCTACACAAAGAAACCCTGTCTCAAAAAAAACAAACAAAAACTTATAGATATTTCTAGACAGGGCTGCTCTGGTTAGCATCAAACTCTCTGTAGCCGAGGGTTAAACCAATCCTTTTTTTTTTTTTTTTTTTGGAGACAGGGTTTCTCTGTGTAGCCCTGGCTGTCCTGGAACTCACTCTGTAGACCAGGCTGGCCTCGAACTCAGAAATCCGCCTGCCTCTGCCTCCCAACTGCTGGGATTAAAGGCGTGCGCCACCATTGCCCGGCTCTAAACTAATTCTTAAAATGTATCATTTATTATTGTGTGTGTTAGTGTATTATATGTGCATGTGATCACACAGACACACATGCCACAGTGTGTGTGTGCATTCAAACACACACACACAGTAAAAACCGACACTGTGGAGTTGGTTCTCCCCCTCCACCTTATGTGGCTCCAGAGATTTAACTCAGGTCCTCGGGCTTGCATGGCAAAGTGCTTTTACCTGTTGAACCATCTTTCCAGCCTGTAAGTAATTTTTCTTCCTAAGAATCCCAACTAACTTGTGGTATAATATAGATTAAAAATAAAAAGGTATGACTTCACATGTAAACCTAAATGGCCTAGAGAATGATAATTACATAAAGGAGAGGGATGTAACTTTGTTTTTTGTTTTTTTTATGAGACATGGTCTCTGAACTCGGTGTGGGTGTGTGCCTCTCAAGTGCTGGGAGGCAGCTCACCTGGCTTGAATGAAATCACTTTTGATCCGGTGGTCCATAAACATTTTATGAAGGACACAGCACCCGTTGTGATTGGTGGAAGATGACCCGACTTTACACACATGGAATTGTGGGTATGGTTGAAGGAACAGAGACAGGGAAGCATCTCAGGTTTGGGATATGAGCAACGGGCACAAAGACTGGTGGATTCTACAGTCCTCGGGGCACTCACATGGGGGAAGGGAGAACACATAAACTATCTTTGCCAGACCTAAAATTCGTAGTCTGGACTATGCCACTCGGCTCTGGCCACTCTCCAGACCTCTCTCCTTATTTTCTACACCCCTCTCCTTTGCTTTATTTGGCAAAAACATACTTTCACTTCTTAGCTATACCTACTATTCCTCAGAAGAATTATAAGTAGTATAAATAAAGTCCCAAGCAGGGTGGAGGTGGCACAAGCCTTTAGTCCCGGCACTCTGAGGCAGAGATACATGGATCTCTTGAGTTCCTGGACAGCCAGGGCTGAACAGAGAAGCCTCGTCTCAAAAAAAATAAATAAATAAATAAAAAATCACACAACCAACCAACCAGTACCCTTTCCTGGCCCCTTAAAAATTGCACTTGGTGTGCACACAAAACTTCTCCTGTGGTTTTTACACACACACACACACACACACACACACACACACACACACGAAACTGCCCATTGTGTTAAAAGTAGGGATTTTTGATTTTTAACTTGATGGCTAATACTTGACAGTAAATACTAGCTGAACCAATAAATCCAGCACAGTGCTGAGTGTGGTGGTACAGAACTATAGCCCAGTACACATGTCAGGCAGCTCCCAAGTCCTGGCAACTCCAGCTCCAGGAGAACCAACACCTTCTGGTCTTTGTAGACACCTACACACAAATGCATACACACGTACATGTATACATAAATAAAACGAGGAGAGGACCTCTTGCTGTGTTGCCAGAGCTGCTGGGCTTAAGTGACCTGCCTACTTCATTTTCCCTAATAACCAGGACTGTAGGCACACACCTTAAAGTTTTAAATTATTTTTAGTCCACGGTTGGTTGAATTGGCAGGAGCAAAACCCACAGATACAAAGGAGCAAGTGAGTCATAAATTATGAGTAGAAAAAAATAGAAATAACCATGCAATGTGAGAAGACTTGATTAAGATGGTCTATATAGATAGTACTGAGAGGAAAAAGAGAATTTCATCTTGAATGAATCAGTAGGATCCAAAGACAGTCAGGATTTGAACTGGAGAAGACATAACGGAAACTGTGACCGTGGATTTAATGTGGTGTTGTCACATGTAAACCCTTATCTTTCATAATGTATCTATAGGAAAGACAAATGGTAATGGCACTTATGCATTACATGGATTCTAAATGTTTATTGAGCACTTACTGTTCTAGTCACTATAAACTAGAAGTACAGTAACAGAGCAAGAAAATCTTTGCCTGCTTGTAGCATACTTTACAACACAAACAAGCCAGTTACAGAATCACCTTTACATACTGAGTACTAGAGACTTAAAGCCACTGATGCAAAGAAAACAATTTTGTGAAAACAGCTAACTAGATAAGCAATACTGTTTACAGAACCAGAGAGAAAGGTAAAAAAAACTGGAAACAGAAACTTAAGTTATCTACACAGAGAGGGATCTTCACGGTAGAGTCCTTACCTAAGGGGCACACTCCAAGCTGCCCCAGTGGATGCTTGAGACAAGCAACACCGCACTCTGCACACAGCCTGAACATCCCTAATCCAAAACCTAAACCCTGAAATGCCCCCCAAATTCGAAACCTTTTGATTACTAACAAGATGCTATGAGTAGAAGATTTTATGCCAAAACTACGAAGTGAGGCCTTTTATATTAAAAACTAAAAATAAGGCCTGGTATGGTGGTGCACACCTTTAATCCCAGCACTCAGAGGCAAAGGTAGGTGGCTCTCTGTGAGTTCAAGGCCATCCTGGTCTACATTATGAGTCCCAGGATAGCCAGGGCTACATAGAGAAACCCTGACTCATAAAGCATAGGTGAAATTTGAGCGAGTGTTGCTATTTATCACCCCCAAGACACCTCAAGCATTCTGGATAAGGGATACTCACCCTGCACACTCTTCTCCTTTACTTACAAACTATGATAAAGCAATTTATCTGTAAACCACAAATCACAGTAAAAGAGAATGACTGACAATATACCACAATACACATTATGTAAGAATGGTATCTCTAAATGCTGCACTGTATTTTTTTCTTAATTGAAGATTTATTTATGAGTACACTGTAGCTGTCTTCAGACACACCAGAAGAGGGCATCAGATCCCATTACAGATGGTTGTGAGCCACCATGTGGTTGCTGGGAATTGAACTCAGGACCTCTGGAAAAGCAGTCACTGCTCTTGACCCCTGAGCCATCTCTCCAGCCCTGTACTATATTTTTGATAGTGAACACGGGGAGGCAGAGGCTTCTTAAATGACCGAGGTGTGTGAAGGCCCTCAGAGATACACATGACAAAGGAACACCTGCTCTACATTCCAGCCTCTGGCCTTGATGGTAACCTAGGGTGAAGTAAAAAAGAAGGGAGTGGTCTGGTGATTCCCACCCACAGAAATGAAAACCAAGGGCAGAGTATCAGGACTTTCAGATAATGCTTGTAGTCAAAAACTACAGGTCAAGGACAGCTGCTCTAAAGAATTTTAAAGCTTGTTATTTCCCCGCATGGACGGGTGCCATCCTTAAACTAGTTCTTTAACTCTACTAGCAATAAACACTTTCTTTTAATCTTAATTTTATGTATGTGGGGGGTTTTGGTTGTATGTATAGTGTGCACCATGTTTGACTTTGCCTGCAGAGGTTAGAAGATAGTGTCTGATTCTCTGGGACTGGAGCTACAGACACGAGCAGCTCTGCGGGTGCTGGGAATCAGACCCAGGTCCTGTGCAAGAGCAGTAAGTGCTCTTAACTACTGAGCCAACTAATTCTTAACTCTTCAAACTCTTAAGATGCACAGGACTAAAGAGTCACAGAAAGACAACAAACAGCAACACAGCAAGGCTGGGAGAACTCATAGGACCTGGTAAAAATGTAAGTCTCTGGGGCCTGCTACAAGGAAAAGAGATCTAGGTCACGGATCTGAGTAAGACAGGATCTCAGGACTAACAACTCTAAGACCTGGGGCCTGCTACAAGGAAAAGAGATCTAGGTCACAGATCTGAGTAAGACAGGATCTCAGGACTAACAACTCTAAGACCGGGGGACAGTTTCTTTTTCCTTTTCTAAAGACTTGTTCTTTGTTGTGTTATTAAAAGATGTTTTTAAATTATATGTAGGTATGTGCCTGCATGCAGGTATATGCACACGAATGAAGGTGCCTACAGGGATCAGAAGCACTAGATTCCCCTGGAGTTCGAGACAAGCCATCTGATATAGGAGCTGAAAACCAAACTCAGGTCCTCTGAAAAGCAGTGAGTGCTCTTAACCAATGAACCATCTCCCCAGGTTGATCACTTTTAATTGTGTCTGTATTTGTGGGTATATGCACAGGAGCACAGGTGCTGCAGAGGCCTGAAGTGTTAGATCCCTCTGGAGCTAGAGTTACAGGCAGTTGTGAATCAGTTAACATAAATAATGGGAATTGAACCTGGGTCCTCTGGAAAACCAGAGCCAGTGAGATGGCTGGGTGGCTAAAGCTGATTGCCAGACCTGACCATCTGTTTGATCCCTGAGTCCGTAAGGTGGAAGGAGAGAACTGATACCTGTAAGCTGAGCTCTAATTGCCACAAATGCACTGTGGTAAGTCTTCCTTAATTAATTAATTAAAATAATTGTAAAAAGATAGTATCCAGGTTAGAGAAATGATCATCATCATTGCTCTCAAGGAAGAAAGGACAGCATTGACAGAAAATATTCCAAGCAAAGACAGTATTATGCCATGGAAAACAAGGGTTTGAAGTACAGTAGGTGTTACAGTGCATTAAATACTATTTTAAGGGGGCAAGTGTTTAACACTATTAAATACTGCATAGACACTATGGACAGGGAAAATTTTAAATAGTGGTGGTGCACACCTTTAACCCTAGCACTGGGGAAGCAGTGGCAGGTGAATCTCTGTGAATTTGAGGCCAGCCTGGTCTACAAAGTGACTGATTGGGCTGTTACACAGAGAAATCCTCCTATCTTGAAAAACAAAAACAAACAAGAAAACCATTTTTTGCTAATTCAAAATCCTTATTTGTCTTCTAAGAATAAAGCCTCAAAAAAGTAAAGTGGTCAGAACTCAGATTATGAGTGAATTAAATGACACACATTCTGGTAACTAGACAAGAAAACTACTAAACTAAGTACGATAGGATTATCACTCTGAGTAAGATGTTTCAGGAGTATATAGTCTAAGTGGAAGAGACTGAGGAAAGAAGACTGCTATGAGCCAAAGCATGGCCTGAGCTACACAACAAGGAACAAGACAGCCAGTGCTACATTCCAAACCTTTCCTATTACTGGCGTGCGCGCGCGCGCACACACACACACACACACACACACACACACACACACACACGGTGGGGATGCTGCTCAGTTGGTGGAATGCTTGCCTTAAATATCCAGGTTTATTTGGGAATGCAATGTGTTCCGATGATCCTAGAATTCAAGTGGTATTAGAAGCAAGAGGATCAGGAGCCAAAGCCACACTTGGCGATGTAAGACCCAATCTTGAATATAAAACAATGAAATGATAATAATTTTTTAATGTTAAGAGGAAATAGACAAGTCAGGCAAGCAAAGAATGAGACAATAGTTTTAAGTATTGAGCCAAGAAAGTGACTGGGTGAGTAAAGGCACTTCCTCTGCCAGCCTCACTACCCAGAGAAGGAGAGCATCAACTCCAGACCTCGCACATATGTCATGTCTGAGGCTAGCCTGATCTTCATAGTGAGGCCAGTTTGAGCCAGCAGGGGCTATGTAGTGAGACCCTGTCTCAGGAAAAAAACTCTGTGTCTGTCTCTGTGTCTGTCTCTGTCTCTGTCTGTGTGTGTGTGTGTGTGTGTGTGTAGAGGGTGAGGGACACAGGAGAAGATGACAGGGAATTAGGAAAGCCTCAAGATCTGACCTTAAAGACTGGTTATGAATAATAACAACAAATGAGCAGCCAGTATTCCTTTAGGCAGAGAAAGGGACAGGGTAATGAGACAACAATTAAAATCACAGCATTGGAAAAGTCATAGTATGTTAACACAGTTAGAATGGGCTCTTATCAACATGAAGCTACATCACACCAGCAATTTCACACAGGTCTTCTTGACTCTGGATATAATTATAATTTATAAGATGAGTATAGTCTTCAACAAGTTTGTTTTATTTTATTTGAGATAACATCTCACTATGTAGCCCTGGCTGGACTAGAAATCACCAAGATCCACCTGCCTTTGACTCTAGAATGCTGGGATTAAAAGTTCCCAGTGGCCAAAACCATCATAACCCCAGTTTTAAGGGACCCAACAGACACACAGGAGTACACATACATGCCTACAAGAAAAGCACTCATATACATAAAGTAAAATAAATTAAAAATAAACAAAAAGAAGCTTTAGGATTTTTTTTTTCTTGCTGCTAGCAAGCTCTAAAGTCATAAGCTCAAGTGATCCTCTCGCCTAAGCCTTCTGAGATGCTAAGACTCCAGATGTGTACCACCACACCCAGCCTCCTGAGATGCTAAGACTCCAGATGTGTACCACCACACCCAGCCTAGAGAGTTGTTTCTGCATTACTAGGGACAGACCTAGGACCTCATATATAGCAGGTAAGTGTTCAACCACCATTCTGTATCCACATACCCAGCTAAAGAACTTTTAATAGCAAAGAATATCACTGATATCATAACATGAAGTGAAAAAAGATACAAGCAAATGTACACGTCACTCAAGTCAACCGCATTTAAATATATGGCACATGCCTGTAATTCTAGCAGTTACACGGAAGAGGCAAAAGAATAACTGCAAGTTGAGTCAGCCTGGTCTAGATAGCCAGAGCTAGAAAAGGAGATCCTGTCTGAAATAACAAACAAAAATAGCTGAGTAAGGGAAGGAAGGAATCTGCCAATGTAACAGTGGGTACTGGGATAAATGAGGTACCTGAGAGCCAGGCACAGGCACCACAGACTTCATTACTTCAGAGTCTGAAGCACAAGGGTCAGCTCAGCTGAGGGCAAGTTGGATATGGTGTGGCACGCCTTTAGTCCCAGCACTCGGGAGGCAGAGGCAGGCAGATCTCTGAGTACAAGGCCAGCCTGGTCGACATGGGGTTCCATTTCTAGGACATCCAGGGCTACACAGAGAACCCTGTCTGAAACAAACACACAAATAAATAATGAAACAATGGCAGGCTGGGAGCTGAGAGCTGAGAGCTGGAGGTACAGCTGAGTGGTAGAATTCTTGCCTAAAATGTTCCAGGCCCTGAAATCTATGCTTGTCATTACAAGCACCCCACCCCTACACAAAATAAGTAAAGCAGAAACATCTGAACAAGAGAGTAAGTGGAGCCAGGCAGTGGTGGCGCACGCCTTTAATCCCAGCACTCGGGAGGCAGAGGCAGGAGGATTTCTGAGTTCAAGGCCAGCCTGGTCTACAGAGTGAGTTCCAGGACAGCCAGGGCTACACAGAGAAACCCTGTCTCGAAAAACCACAAAAAAAAAAAAAAAGAAAGCAAGCAAGCAAGCAAGCCTAACACCTATTCCTTACCTGGGCTCACAGTGACTGATAGCCTCCATAAAGCATGAGGTGGGGGTGGCAAGATGGTAAGTACTAACTGCTCTTCTAGAGGACCAGGGTTCAATTCTCAGCACCCACTGGCAGCTGACAACTGCCTGTACCTCCAGGGAACCCAATGCCCTTTTCTGGCCTGGCTGGGCAACAGGCACACATGTAGTAGACAGACATATGTCCAGACAAAACATCCATACACATAAAAAGAAAAAAGCATTTTTAAATGAGGAAAGGCAAACTTCTACAGTGGGAAGACTTTATAAATACACCTCAGTCAGACAGACGTCAGTGTTACTATACACAGGGTTGGGGAAATCACTGCTTTAACCTGTAACCTGTCTCTAGTCTAAATTTAATGAGGGAAACATCAAACAGCTGGGGATGGTGACATACACCTGGAATCTAGCATTCAGTAGACTGAGGAAAAGTAAATCCAGAGTTCAAGACCTCCCTGGGCTAGACAGTGTTTCATACAAGCCTTCTCTCTCTCTCTCTCTCTCTCTCTTTCTGTGTGTGTACACACACACACACACACACACACACACACAGAGAGAAGACAGAGTTGGGGATAGGGAGAAAGAAGTAATTCCAATAGAAGAGTGGTCTTCAAAATACATGCTTGAAAACTGTTGGGGGTAGCTCTGGGTAAAGGCACTGCTGTGGGAGCACAGGACCTGAGTTAGAACCCTCACTATGACGGGGGCTGGAGAATCAGCTCATCAATTAAGATCACTTGTTATGCTGACAGAGGACCCAGGTTTAATTCCCAGCACTAAGGTGGCAGCTTACAACTGTCTCTACATTCTGACTACGGACACCAAGCACGTACATAATATATGTTGCCAAAACACTCATAAACATACTAAAATACTCTTAAAAGCATCACCAGCATGCAAGTAAAAAGGCAGGTGTGGCTATATGCACCTGCGACCCAGTGAGAGACCTTGTCTCGAGGGAATGTGGCAGAACAGATACCGGCTGGCCTCCCCTGGCCTTTGAAATCATGAATGGGCACATGTGAGTATATACCACACCTGTACACCCCCACAAAAAAAGCCCATAAAGGTGATTTAGGGCAAGAAAAGTGTGAGAAACTGTCATTAAAGAGGCATGAAACCTACACGTGATGACATGCTAGATGAGAGACCACATGGGACCTACATGTGAGAACATGCTAGATGAGATCCTGGATCAGAAAAAAATTAAGGTCTCTCTCTCTCTCTCTCTCTCTCTCTCTCTCATTGTATATAGACCAGGCTGTCCTTAAGAGATAAGACTGACTCTACCTTCTAAGTGCTGGGATTATAGACCTGGGCTATCACACTCAGCTTAAGGAAGTTTCAATAATTTGGTATTTTTGGAGACAAGGTCTATGTAACCCAGGCTGGCCTCTAAGTGTAGGACTACTGTCTCTACTTCCCAAGTGCTGGGAACTCAGGTATGAACTACCATGCCTGGCCTGAATAACCTATGACTTTAACTAATAATGTACTAATACTGATTAGTTTACAGTAAGAAATATACTTTATCAATATAAAATGTTAGTAAAAGGGAAAGGTATGAGGTATATAGGAATTCTTTGAACCATCTTCTCAATTGTTCTAAAAATCTAAAGCTGTTCTGAAAAACCAAGTCTATACCATCTCATTGTTTCAGAATAAATAAAATCCATCAAAGTCTTAAAAAGAGACAAAAAAAAGTTGCTCTAGAGTTGGCTAAAAAAGGGTACCCATAACAGGAATTAAAAATGGGAAGATCAGAAAAGGTGAATCTGAAAGGTGACAGTACAGCCAAGAGTTAGACATTCAGCATTAGAAAAGAAAAAGACATAAGCAACACAGGAGAGGAAGTGCTAGGGATAACAACCTCAGCCAAGCAACAGACTAGCAAGACCCGATATTCAAGAAATCTGGACTTTAACAGTGCAGCCCACACCTATAATCCCAGAGCTCAAGCGGCTCAGGTGAAACCCTGATGGAAGGCAGGAGAAAGGGAGGGAGGAGAATGAGATACCCGGCTGTGGCTCAGAACAGAAACGACACCCTTAATTTTCCAATGAAATAGAAAGTAAGGGTATTTGCCACAAAAGGAGGAATTAAAGGGTTAATCACAGAGTCTGATAAAATAGTCACAGGAGAATTTAGGATACCAGGAAGCACGAATTGGCAAAAAGCTGTGATATTGACAGAAGTTAACACTATACTGAATCTTCTAAGTTCGGGTTTTCTTTTCTAGTAATAATATTACAGTCTAAAATCAGAAACCAAGAAAAGAATTGATATCATTCAAGACAAAGACAGCCATGTGCAGTACCGAACTGAATGCCTGCATAGGAGGTGGGAACAGGAAGAACAGGAGTTTAAGGCAAACCTGAACTGCAAGAGACTCTAACTGAAACAGCCAAAAAATAAACAAAAACAATAAAAAGGCAGGCTAGAGATATGGCTCAGAAGTTAAAGCACTTGCCACATTAATATAACAACCAGAACTCAGATCACCAACATCCACATACACACTGTGGGCTGGTGGCATGCCTACAATCCCAGCACTTGGGAGACAGGCAGGATCCCAGGAGCACCCTGTCTAGCTAGCTAGACTAGCTGAGTCACCAAACTCTGGGTTACAGTGAAAGATCCTGTCAGATATAAGGTGGTGGTGGTGGGGAGTGGGGTGGTCAAGGAAGACACCTGACATCAACATCTGGCCTCCACATGCATGTGGACCTGCACTCACACATGCACGTGCACACAGGCAAGTACACACATTCACACACACACACATGGAACCAGAAAACCTAAAGAGGGCAGAAAGCTGCCTCTGTGGATTTGAGACAGTCAAATGGCGACCGGTGAGGAGGCTAAAGCGAAGGGGAATACCTGAAAGGAAATGTGCCACAGATGAGGTCCAGGTTGTAGTAATCCTGAGGTGTAGCTGAAAATACAAAGGTACGTCAATGATCTCGTGCTCAGGAACTAGGGGGTCAGAGTATTCCCAAGCTGCTACAGACAGAATAGCAACAAAAATAAAAACAAAAGGGCGAGAGAGTGGCTATCGAAGTGGACCATGGACCAAGGACTCGGGGGGTTGATTCCCAGCACTGACATGGTGGCTTATAACTGTAACTCCAGCTCCAGATTTAATACCTCTTCTGACTTCTGTGGTCCCCAACCACACAAATGATGCACAGACATACACACAGGCAAAACATTCACACACATAAAGTAAGTCTTTTAAAAAAACCAAAAAACCATAATCTGTGGGCAGGAGATGGGAACACTGCCATTTTGCTCTAATTGCACTTGAAAAGCAGAGAAGCAAAAGAACAGCTTATTTTTCTCTTCTACAGAGTCACAAAGAACAGAAAATATCTCTATGGTAGGGCAGGGGCCAGATGGAATATAAAAAGAGTAAGAAGGTACACATTAAAAGCTGCAAACTGCCTGTCATGGTAGTACATGCCTTTAATCCCACAACTTGGGAGGCAGAGGCAAGTGGATCTCTATGAGTTCTAGGCCAGCCTGGTCTACACAGTGAGCTCCAGGCCAGCCTGGAGACCACATCTGGGAATTGGAGGAGGGTTAAAGAAAAAGGTTGCTTTTTAAAAGTTGGGCACTGTGGTGCACGCCTTTGATCCCAGCACCTGACACTCTGTGTTCAAGACAAGTTCGGTCTACATTGGGAGTTCCAGGCCAGTCAAGGGTACATAATGAGACCCTATCTTTAAAACAAAACTGGTTGCTAGCTAAAGACCTACTAAGTAGAGAATATAGGCAACATTGCTATAACACTTTGAAATGCAAGAACGGGGAAAGGTGGCAGAAAATCAAGTTGTCATTAAGTATCATAAAATAGAAAGTCTACTTAATAAGGAACATATAAAGCAAACCAAGAAGCATACATGGCACATTTTAAAACACACCGTGCATTATCACACAATCACAGGATCACTTCTACAAAACCCTAGAGTCAGTGACCACATATGAAGACCAAAATGAGGGCTACAAAAACAGTCACCAGGTGCTTGCACTGCATTTTTCAATAGTCTTTCATGTATCTATTTGATCATGTCGAAGTCAATATTGCACATTATTCTGAAGACAAGGCAATTACAAACAAGACAAAAACACATAAACTGATTCTCAGTTTCACACAAACAGCAGACTTCAACATTTCAGACAGCTGGACTGAAGTTCTACTCAAGCTTTAAGAAATAATGGGGTTCTATCAATTGTCAAAGATGTTAAGAGAAAGGTCAGTAGATACTTTCCTGTTTATTTTCTCCCACCTTAAACGGAAAACTCCACCAATGAGAAAAGTCAAGTTGAAAGTTAAATTCCTCTTCCCTTCACACCTCTGGATCTCAGTGACACCCCTCCTCACTCACAACAAATGAAGACGGGGCAAAGAGTGAGGAAAGCACTATGTAGCAATGAGATCAACAGCAGATACAGCTCGGAGAAAAAGAATGAAACCAGGGAAGGGCAGAGAGCAGGTATAACAGTAAGAGATGGGGGAGGGGGAAAGAGGGTTGGAATTGGAGGGAACTGATAGTGCAGGAGCCCATAATGCTGGAGAACCCTAAAAAAGGTACGGGACTCCAACAGCTAGAAATAGCTGAAGCTCCTAAGGGTCCCGGAGCAGGGGGCATTGAAGGACCCCAGGGTGTGGGAGACCGGAAGCAGAGACCCCCCCCAAACACGAGACCAGAAGGGGGCGCAGGTAATAACCCAAAAGGAATGAATGGAGAAGGCGGTACGGGGGCGTGGCAAAGGAGGAGCCCCGGGATGGGCGTGGCACAAACCCTTTTCCTTGTCCGAACCCCTAACCCAAGAATCCCGGGAGAAGCGGCTCCGCGATTCCCGCACTCACCGCCGGTCTCGTCAGTTACATAGGGAGTCGCCATCTTGAGAACCCGAACCACTTCCGGCGTGAGCGGGCTGGGGTTCCGCCCCCTCCCCACCGGAAGTGGAGTCCTCATCATAGCAAGCCACCATTTTAATCTTAAAGAGAGACCGCATCATTTCTTTGACACGGGAGGAGGAAAAGGGAGTGTAGACGCTCAAAGTCGTGGGCTCTTTTACTGCTACCGATACCACTATTGACCTCCAGATGTATATAAAACAATCCACTGGGCTCGAAAAGAAGTTCCGACATAAGCCGTATCCCAGACAGTCCTCGCAGGCTCAAGACCCATTGGCACCCAGTAGAAAAGCTGGTAAAAGAGGAAAGGAATATGCAAAGCCCCTAGCCTGCACCAAACCCCAAGGTGCTCGCTAGCACGGGCAGAGAAGTCCCAGGGATGCACGAAAACCCCGACTAACACTTAAGGTGGACAGGTCTACTCCGTATGCCGCTAACTCTCGGCTGCCCAGGTTAACTGAACAGAGACCTATGAAAGGGGTGCGCAAAGATCGGCGTACTGCGAGTCGGTCACCTGTCCCCGTGGCCTCAGGGGTGCTGGCGGTTTCCATGATTGAGTTGGGCTGGAAGCCCTGGGGATTCAGCGGCGAGGTAACTGCTTGGCCTGCTGCTCGGTAGTGGATCCTCGCGGGTCAGAGGGCACAGGGTGAAGGCTTTGGGGCGGACCCAGTCAGTATTCTAATTAGCCGCGCCCAACACTTCGGATTAGTTTTGGTTACCGCGAGCAGTTCCACTCCTAAATCTATGGGGACTGGAAAGCCACGCCTTTTGTTAGGTTGTGCCGGGTCGGGTGCCTTGTTCTTCTAAGGAACGCCAAAGTCCCGTCCCGGTCCCTCCCCTCCCCCTTCAACAACTTAGTTCCTTTGGAGCCAAGTCCTGTTAAACTTGTTTCCTCTTCTGTCAGGAAGGTGCTGGCTCCAGCTCCTCTCCTCAGGTGCCGGACTCTGCCCTCCTACAAAGCTTTTTTTTTTTTTTACCTCTTTCACCCTCTTCTATTACCCAACTCAGGCTCACGTTAACGTCCAATAGTACCTCTCAAGTTGAGAAGGGAGAAAATATTAGTGACTACTTCAGCAATAGACAATATGTCCCACTGTAAAACAAAACAAAAGAAGAAAAAAAAGAGGAAAAAACTGGTAAAAAAAAAAAAAAAAACAGGCTGATAAGAACCTCAACTAAGTTTTCAAAAGCTCACACATTGCCTTCCTTACAGTTCTCTCAGCTCTGACTTCTCTCCTTGGGCTCCAAGTCTCAAGATGACTTTAATGCTATTAACATGTACTACGTGTTATTACAAGTGTATATTTCTAATCCCCCACTTTGTGTGTGTGTTCACCCATGCCCTTGCTTCCTCCGGCGTGTGTGTATGGTGGGGGGAGGGATGCTGGGGAAATGGAACCTAGAGTGTAGCTAGCGTGTTACAGACAACCATTCTGACCGGTGAGCTACACCCCAAGCCCACCAGCCCGTATCTGTTCGTTCATCAAACTCTCCTTCAGTCCTGTTTCCTCAAAGAGGAAAAGGAGATGAAAATATGGAATGGTGCCTCTGAAAACTAATGAGGTTCATGACTCAAACTATTTCAAGAGTGGTCTCTACAACTCTCCACGGACCTGCTCAGTGAAGGGAAATCCTAATGTGACCTGTTTACTCTTTAATCTCTGGACACTCCCCATCACTGTACCCCTCAGACATCCTGCCCCCATCTCTGCAGGTTGGCAGGAAGTGAAACTCAATTGTCTGTTCAGTAGATTGGCCCTGGACCCAGCCCTGGGCCCCGGATGTGTACCCCCACCCAGAGGAAGAAGAGTCTGGGAAAACAGGCTTGTTTTTTCCTTTCCCTTTGTTCATTGAGGTTTCTTTCTTTCTGACTTGTATGATGTGGTTGATTAAAGAGCTGAGCACCTGGAACTATAGGCATCAAACACCTCCTCCGTATGGTTCTTTGCTTTTCTTCCCCTACCCCCACCCCCACCACCAACTGATTTGGGAGTATGGTGAAGCACAGATCCTAGGTACAAAGATGCTACAGTAAAACTGAGTTCCTCTTATTCCTTATTGGAAAATTCATATTCCAACCGATGGCTTTTTTTTTTAAATGTAGGAGAGTCTTTAATTTTATGCAAGGACTGATTTGAAGATTAGTTCAGGACATGGTGTTAAACAGAATCTTTGTTTAAGGTGATCAAAAGCTGGGAAGCTTTACAGACATCTAACCACTTGGTTCAGTCTATGTTTTTGCTTATCCTACAGAACTAAGAACAAGATCAGGTATAAAGAGGCCACTGTTGATGCCAAGAGTGGCATACACCAGTAAACTTAGCTCTTGAGAGGTTGAGGCAGGATAGCAAGTTCAAGACCAGCCTAGGCTACATACATACTAAAATCTTGTCTCAGGAAAAAAAAATAGTTTGTTGACTAATAGTTTGTGAATAGAGAGGCTATGTAGGAAGGGGAGATAAGCTTTGCTAACAGTGAAGGATATACTGCTAAAAAGAAGCATGTGGCGCCAGGCAGTGGTGGCGCACACCTTTAATCCCGGCACTCAGGAGGCAGAGGCAGGTGGGTTTCTGAGTTTGAGGCCAGCCTGTTCTGCAGAGTGAGTTCCAGGACAGCCGGGGCTATACAGAGAAACCCTGTCTCAAAAAGGAGGAGGAAGAGGAAGAGGAGGAAGAGGAAGAAGAATCATCATCATCAATGGTGGAGCATTCGAGAAACATGTTCCAGGTACTGAAGTTCATCTGCCACATGGTTGTGTCAAAGATGGAGGAAGGAGAGGAAAAAAGCGGAAAAAAAAAGGAGGACCCGGATGCAAACAGATCAGAACAAACCTGAAAAGGACAGAGGAACAGAGACAGAGACAAATCATTCTCCAACTCCTGATCTGAATCTACAGTTAAAATAACAACAACAACAACAATAACAACAACAAACCCCATTACTCTAGATTCCAGAGAGTTGCTTCAACAGCTTTAGTCTCCAAATATTTGAGAACTGCTTACTTCTCTGTTTCCACTAGAGGGCCTAATATATTCTTTCATTTTTTTTCTCTCTGATCCTCACTGGGCCCAAATATATATACACACATTTCCAACAGGCAGTCTGCTCTCCCACTCCTTTCTACTCCCAGTTTAGGAGGACACAATTCCAAGAACCCGAGGCTTTGTTGTGCTCCTACTTCAGAGAAGGGTAGGAGGGAGTTAGGGGTTTGGGGCGGGGCCAGGGTGCAGGGTGCCTGGGTCCCCGGTCGCTATCAGTAAATTCCCAGTCCTCGGTCTCTTCTTGGTCCAGCCTCACACCAACCATGCTGCTCCAAGAGTCCTGACAGCTCCAATTACAGGTAGGAGGAACTGAAAGACTCTCTGCCTTCAGCCACTACCTTTGCCCAGCGACTTCTGAGCCAACTACCAAGGCCAGAGGGTAAAGTGCTAGGGTTGGGTATGGAGAACACAGTCAAACGTGCTTCACGCACCTAAACCTCCACCCTGGTCTTAAGGAAAGGATGTGGATTTTTGAGAGAAAAAGCCGTGCATAGACAAGTCCGAGGCGGAGCTGAGGAACTCGGAGGAGAGGTTGGTAATTATCTCAGACAGGGTCAAGCAAGGTGGAGCTATGTGGAGAAGGAAATGTACCTAGGTCTAGGGTTGTGAAGTGTGGAACTCTGGCCTTGCCCCTCTGGTTTCTCCTGAATGTGGAGTCACTGAGTTGGGCAGGCGCGTCCAAAGTGACGATTTGGAGACTGGAGGGCCGGCCAATTGCTGACCAGTTGCTGGGTGGTTCCAGTCAGCACCCTGACCCCTACCTTGGCCTTCTAGGGAAGGGATGATGGGAGAGGCTTTGACTAATTAGAAGAGAAAAATAGAAGTAGTGCTGCCCCAGGCGTGGGAAGACAGAAGCGTAGGAGTAGAGAAAGTGGCACAAACCAGAGCCCTGGAGATACTCTGGAGGCCTGGAGCAGATTGTGTTGGAAAGCTGGCAACCGCGGTGGTCTCGGGCGCGGCGGGAGGGCAGGCTGGGTCGGGGGCGGGCAGTGTGTCGTCAGGAGCTGGGCGGCCCCGGGTCGGCCGCGTCTTCCTAGCGGGTCCCCGCCTGCCCAGCTCGGGCTCCCGTGCCTCAGCTCCGACCGTGCGCTCTCCTGGGTCAAGGTAGAGCCCCCGCGAGCCCCGCGCCACAAGCACACTCTCGCACGCGGGAAGGAGGGCCGCGGAAGGGGCCGCCCCACCGGCTGGGTGAGGGCTACGGAGTCCAGAGAAGGAAGCCTTGACAGCTGGAGCCTGCCGCTGGAAGGGTTTGCGCTGGGACGCGGGAGTGCCGTAACGCTGCGCAAGACTGGGGTAAGCTGCGTTTCCCCTAGTCCCCTCCACCCTCATTCCTCTTGCTCACTCGGAGAGCTGGGGAAAGCTCAGCTTTTAGGAACTCGAAGAAAGGTGCATTTTGGAAACCCCACGGTGTCACACGAGTGAAGGAGGGTTCTACTTTGGCCTCCGATCCTTTCCACACCTGTCACGGGGAATTTTCTGAAAAGACTGGGTGGGAAGCTACTTTTCAGCTTTAAATGAGAAATGAACCTGACTACCGAGGAAGAAAAGCAAATATTATTGGTCATCTCCACAGCCTCAGAAAATACAAGCCCACATCCCCCAGCTATGCTAACATTGTAACTTCCTCCTGTAACAGTAGTAGCTACGACACCCTCCTTACAAAAACTTAGTGTGCTACCCCCTTATTCTGACAACACAATTATCCCTGATGTTTGTGGTGATTTAATGAATTCTGATATTTCAAGAACAAAAACAAAAACAAAAAAAAAATCTCTTTGGCTAGTAGCAGGGATGGGGAGGAAAGAACGGACCCTCAACCCAGGGCAAAAGGGATGCCTGGCGTGGTCAGTCCAGCTCATTAGGCTTGACTCTAAAGCTAGGAGTACCTGCTCTGTGAAGTTTCTTTCTGGGACATCCTGAATGTCCTAGAAACACGCTAATTCTTGAGTAATGGTGAATTTGAAAGTGAGCAATGAAGCGAAAGGAAACGTTAAATGCTAGTGCCGGTTGTGGAAACCTCTTCAATAGCTGCAATTTTAGTATTCAGTGTGTAAAGTTAGATCTGGAGAAGGAGAGGCACGTAGATTTGGTGGGTGTACTTTGGACAGGTTGTCTAGAGTCTGACTGAGCCCAGGATCTTGTAGGATTCTTTCCCTCCAAGTCAATTTCTTCTGGTCTCACCCTAAGTTGGTAGAGGTGAGTCGGGGAAACCAGGGGAGGGAAGGGAAGCGTGAGTCACAAATAGCTGGGGGTAGGACTACAGACCCCACCCTTCCAGCCCTGCATCTGTCTGTACTAGCCCAGGTTATAGCCTCAGGGTTGGGGTGAAGCTGGAAGACAACTTTGGACTTGTTCCAGGTTTTTAAGGTCCCAGGATCCTGTAGTTTGCTCTCCTTCATTCAGGTCCAGGGGCAGCCAACCTATACTCTCTGACAGAAGTCAGGGCATCTGAACAGACCTCTAGAAGCTCCCATGTCCAAGGTCCCAACCCACAAATGTTCCTGACTCTATAGTTTCCAGCCACCTCCTCATTTTCTCAGAGGCAAATTCACAATCCTGATGCTACTACATGTCTGTACCTGACATAAGTATTTTTACTTTAAGGTGGAAGGTACATAAATTGAGCCTTGCTACTGGTAGAAGTCACTAGAATTTGTGAGTTCTTGGCTTAAAAGTATATTTTTTTCTAATATCCAAATGTGTTTCTTTTTCTCATTTTAGGGGGTTGTGGGGGGACAAGGTCTCACCAAAGTTTCCCATACTGTCCTTAAACTTGATTTGTAGCCAAGGCAGGCCTTAAGCTTTCTGTCCCCTTATCTGGGTCTCTTGAGTAGCTGGAATTGTCTATACTACCATGAGTCACCAGACATAAAATTATTTTTGTGTGTGTGTGTGTTACCTTATATAATGTTGGCTGATGTTTATTTTATTCTTATTCTGTATCACACACTTTACTATGTATAATTGCTATATAAACTTACTTAAAACCCATTTTGTGACCGATTAGGTACCTATTGATAAAATTGAGCTAGTGTATATAGTTATACACTACTGAGAAGGATTACCTCACATGCTTGAGATCTTAAGGCCCCGGATTTGATTCCCAGCTTTAAATTTTTTTAATTGGTTCAGTGAATAAAAGGACTCATCCAAGAGCTGTGATTCCAGCTTGCACCTAATTCAAAGGTCCATTCTCGAGCAGGGTGTGGTTGCAGATGCCTGTAATCCCAGCACTTAAGAGGCTATAACAAGAGCTACATAGTGAGACTACGGCTTGAAAACAAACAATAAAAGCAAAAAAAAAAGTTCTCAGTTTCCATTATTTATTGCCTCTTCCAGGTGTGACGCCTGGGGAGTCAAAGAAGGGACAGGAAGGACTTGTGTCATTGTGAAGAGTGGCCAGAGAGGTATCTTGTCCTCTCTCTTTTCTTGGTTCCTTGTTTGTTTTCTCCCTCAGTTTCCATTTCCCAGAACTTTGGAATCATCTAAAAATCCCCAGCAATAAGCAGAGATGCTAATTAAACTGTTCAAGCGCTATCGATCATAAGACTTTTATATATTCATTAGCTCTGTTGGCAGCAAAGGATGAGTTGTAGTCACTGATGAAGGTCAGGAAGGCAAAGTTCTTTTCTCAGGTGTCATTGTCCTAAAAGACCATTTTTCAAATCATTTCAGAGAGCCTTTGGAACACAGATGTTTCTTAGTACCTACTATGTACCTTCCAAGTTATCTCATACTTTCCTGACTGCCATGTGGACACTCAGTGGCATCCTATTTATCCAAACTTGGACTAATGGACCTCATCAAAAATGACTACCCAAGTTGATAGAAGCATTTGTACAACCAATATTGAGAATTCAGTCCACGATGAGTCCTGTTTTAGGAACTGAGGAAAGAGTAGAAAGAACACTGATAAGGTCCTGCCTCTGTGGAACCAAGGTTTTGGTCAAATATGAACACTTAAAGAAAGAACTGCTGGGCAGTGGTGACGCCTTTAATCCCAGCAGTTGGGAGGCAGAGGCAGGTGGATTTCTGAGTTCGAGGCCAGCCTGGTCTACAGAGTGAGTTCCAGGACAGCCAGGGCTACACAAAGAAACCTTGTCTTGAACCCCCCCCCCCAAAAAAAAGAAGGGATAAAAATTTCCTATTTGTGATTTGACAGGGAAGCCACACTGAGATAGAACCAGAAAAATAAAGAGACTGAGGCAGAAGATTTACATGAGTTTCAAGCCAGCTTGGGCTAGTGAGATCCTGCCACAATGGATGGATGGATAGATAGATAGATAGATAGATAGATAGATAGATAAAATTGGATCCAACATCAAGGAAGGAGCTGCTTGATGAAGCTGAAGGAGCTTCATCATGAAGGAGCTGGTATTTTAGGTGAGACAAGACGGCTCTGCTAGGAATAGGGGAAAGTGTCCTAATCAGGCAGAACATCAAACACCATGATGATAGGTAAAACCTTGGCATGCTTGAGAACAGGAGGACAGCATGTGGCAGGGAGAGTGGAGCAGAAGGAAGACAGAGACTTTACTGTGTTCTGGGGCTAGAGCCTCACTCTCCGGCTTATCAGTTGTCTTGGGCTCTCCCAGCCCATAACTTCCTTGAGCTTCGACTGTATCTTCCTTCTCTCTTCCTCTTCCTCTTCTTTTCTGTTTTTATAAAGTTTTGTTTATTTTTAGTGTGAGTGTGTGTGTGTGTGTGTGTGTGTTGTGCGTGTGCCACAGTGGCATAAATGTGTTGGTCAGAAAACAACTTTGTGGAATTGGTCCACTCTTACCTTTCTCCTCCTCCTCCTCCTCCTCTTTTACAGGGTTTCTCTGTGTAACAGCCCTGGCTGTCCTGGAACTCTCTCTAGACCAGGCTGGCTTTGAACTCACAGAGATCCATCTGCTTCTGCCTCCACTAGAGAGCATAGGCCACCAAGATTAATGGATTTTATTTTTAAGTTATGCGTATATATTTGAGTGTCTGCCATGTGTGTGCAGTGCCTATGGAGGGCAGAAGAAGAACATCATGTCCTTTTTTTTTCAAGATTTATTTATTTTTTGTATGTGGGTACTCTGTCGATGTCCTCAGACACACCAGAAGAGGGCATCAAATCCCATTACAGATGGTTGTGAGCCACCATGTGGTTGCTGGGAATTGAACTCAAGACCTCTGGAAGAACAGTCTGTGCTCTTAACTGCTGAGCCATCTTTGGCTGTTCTGGAACTCACTATGTAGACTAGGCTGGCTTTGAACTTACAGAGATACTCCTGCTTCCAGAGTGCTTCCATGAAAGGTGTGCTTTACCATGTGGAGCTTAGTTGTAATTTTTTTGTTTTGTTTTTGTTTATCGAGACAGGGTTTCTCTGTGTAGCCCTGGCTGTCCTGGAACTCACTCTGTAGACCAGGCTGGCCTTGAACTCAGAAATCTGCCTGCCTCTGCCTCCCAAGTGCTGGGATTAAAGGCGTGCGCCACCACTGCCAGGTTTAGTTGTAAATTTTGACATAAAGTCTCACTGGCTTCAAACTCACCATTCTCTGGCTTCAGCCTCCCCATTGCTTCCAGGATTACAAGAATGTATCACCACACTGGCTGACATGAGGTTTTGTTGTTGTTGTTGTTGTTTTTTTTTTTTTTGGTTTTTCAAGACAGGGTTTCTCTGTGTATCCCTGGCTGTCCTGGAACTCACTCTGTTGACCAGGCTGGCCTCGAACTAAGAAATCTGCCTCTGCCTCCCAAGTGCTGGGATTAAAGGCGTGCACCACCACTGCCTGGCTTGACATGGGGTTTTTTAAAAAATGTTTGTTTGAAACAGGATCTCAATGTATCCTACATTGACCTGGAACTTGCCAAGTAGCCATGGGTGGCCTTAAAAGCCTAGTGTTTCCCCCAGCTCCTCCCATACCTTTCCAGTGCTGGAATTACAAGTATGGGCCACCAGAAGTTTTTTTGTTTTTTGTTTTTTGTTTTTTTCCAGAGGGGGTGGAGGGAGAGGTAGTTTTAGACAATCATGTTCTCTAGACGTAGCCCAGTCAGGCCTTGAACTCATGATGATCCTTCCTCGTCTTCCTGAGAACTTGGATTACAGCTGCACTACACTGCTTGTTTGTTTGCTTGTTTGAACATTTAATTCTTTTGTGTTATTTCTTAAAATTTTTTCTGTTGAAATATTTAGTTGTATTAATACAGTAATAGTTCTTGTTTCTTTTTTCTTTTTTTTTTCTTTTTTGGTTTTTCGAGATAGGGTTTCTCTGTGTAGCCCTGGCCATCCTGGAACTCACTCTGTAGACCAGGCCGGCCTCGAACTCAGAGTTCCTGTTTCTTGTAGGCTTCCTTTATGACAGGCATAATTTGAGGTATTTTTAATATATTTAACTTTCCAACTGTGAAAGTCAGATACCATTCTCCCTGTTTTGCAGGTGTAATTATTCCAAACCACAAACCCATCGCAGCCAAGAGTGAATCCAGCTAGGTCTGAGCAGCTCTAGCTCCTCGGCGACCTTGTACTGTTTATTTCTGTAAAATATGTAATTACTGTTGTTTCTGTTATTAAATAACCAAGGTGGGTTAGGCTGTTGCTCAATTGTAGAACATTTGCCTCGGAGACCCAGGGCACTGTATACAATAGCTTATCCCGGCCAGTGGTTCAAGCAGGCCAATTGCTGTACCATTCTGATGCAGTCTGTTCTACACAACCAGTTCACGGACAGCCAGGGCCACATAGTAGGGAGATCTTTGCAAACAAACAAAATAACATCATCAAGAAACGTCTTTCTTTTTATTATTCAGTACTTAAGGCAGGTGTTAGTCAGTACCACGTAATTATTCCTGCTTGATTCCTGGGTCCAGTACCTAAAGGTGGGGCTCCGTAACCTCTGGAAACCCAGCATGGCGGAAGATCTGGCATAATAGCTGAGCCTGCAGCAAGCAACTCAGCAGTCCTGCACCCAGGAAACTGGAGCCTTCCTTTCCAGCCTCCTCCAGTCCCGCTAGCCAAGTCCCCACCCGTCCCTAGAAAGCCCCAAGCCCCGGGATATGGACAGGGCTAGGTAGGATCCCAGGCACCGCTAGTTCTGAGTCACGTGTCCGAAGCGCTAGAGGTCGTTGCCGGGGTGTGGCTCGGGGGAGTGGTGGCTGGAGGAGGAGCAAGATGGGGTCCTGCCTTATGAGGTGTGCTGAGGTAGTAAGAACCTTGGGAGGAGATTGGGAGGGACCACAGAGCCTGAAGTGGGGGGTGGGGACTGAAAAAGGCCAGGAGCATCCCGGGGAACTGGGGGGGGAGTGTTCGGGAGGGAGGGTAGTGAGGATGGTGTGGAGATAGTGGTCAGATGAATCAAGACAGATGGGAGGAGAAGTTCCAGTGGAAGAAAGACACAGAAATGAAAGAAAATGTCAGAGATGAGTCAGAGAAAGAAAGACAGAACAGGCCTTGTCGGGGAGAGTTAGAGACAGACACGGGGGTGGGGGGTGGGGGTGGGGAAACACACGCTGCAGACAACTGGCATTCTCCAGTTCTCTGGTCTTTCCCCTAGGTGTATCCTCTGAAAAACAAACAAAAGAAGCTGTACTACCAGGCTATCTCTGTGATCAACCTCAGGAAGAGAAGAAAGATGTCCAAAGAGAAGGGCCTCATCAGCCCAAAAGACTTTGCTCAGCTGCAAAAGTACATAGAATGTGAGTCTTTCTCCTGACCCTTCAGTTCTGGAGACTTCATTCTCAGGACACTTCAGGCTGGTGTCCCAGCCACCTGGAGCTGGTCTCCTTACATAGCCCATTATGCCTGAGGCCTGGCTTCTCTACCTTCCCTCCTGACTGGTTGCCCCAGGCCTTGAAGGGGGAGAAGAGGACTATTGCTGTGGAGGAGCTGACATGTTCTTGCCTTCTTGCAATGGCTCCTATCATTTGACCCCTTTGGACATGTGGTGTCCAAGTGGAATTCTGGCAGAGGGCCAGGCTATCCTCATGTGATTGATATATATAAAATATATATTATATATTATATATTTATATATTATATTATTATATATTAAATATTATATATATAATTTATATGAATACACTGTAGCTGTCAGACACACCAGAAGAGGTCATCGGATCCCATTACAGATGGTTGTGAGCCACCATGTGGTTGCTGGGAATTGAACTCAGGACCTCTAGGAGGAAGAGCAAGCAGTCAGTGCTCTTAACCGCTGAGCCATCTCTCCAGCCCTATCCTCATGCTCTTGTCTTATTCTCTTCTTACCCAGACTCCACCAAAAGGGTCAGCGATGTGCTGAAGGTCTTTGACGATGGTGAGATGAACAGATATTGCCAGGGAGATGTAAGTGGCGTGGGGCAAGCTTTCCTCGACTACCTCTCCGCTGGGATCCCCAGCTTCCAGGAATTTTTGTAGGCCCACTTCTTGCTTTCTCCCCTCCCAATATCCCATTGTTGGTTATTACTGCAGCTGTTGCTTTAGAACAAAACAAGAGATCCTAGTAACTCAGGAGATGGCTTAAGAAACCCTATTCTGCCACTCATGCCTATCAGAACGCTGCATCCAGTTCTACCTCCATATTCCTCAGTCCTCAGCTTCTCATCCTACAGACTCCCCAAATAAACACTCACTTTTATCACAGACCATTGGGTACCTGGGATTTGAACAATTCATGAAAATGTATCTGGAAGTGGAGGAGGTTCCCCATCACCTATGCTGGGCTCTGTTTTGGTCCTTCTACACTAGTCAAGGTGCGGCTGAGGAGACTGAGTCAAAAGGTACAGTTAAGCAGGTAGGGCTGGCCTGTCCCTATGAGGATTAGGGTTGAAACAATCACATATCGTGGGCTGGTCAAGAGAGAGGGAGGTAGAGGGTGGTCTCACTGAGCCAGGAGCTTGTAAAAAGAAAGATAAAGGGGGAGCCGAGCAAAGCACAAGAAGAAAGACCCGAAGTAGATCTGACCCTGGAGCTGCCATGTTTTGATCTTGTAGCCAGTGTGATCTGTCTCAGTGATGTCTACTGCTACTTCACCCTCCTGGAAGGTGGCCGGCCAGAAGACAAGCTGGAGTGTGAGTTTGTCGTTCTAAGCAGGGAAAAAATAAAAGAGAGCTGGAAAGGGGAAGGGGGGGAGTATTCCCCAGGCCCCTTCCATATTCCTTTGGGATTTTTAAAGGCAACAAGGTGAGACCTGAGAATGGGCCTGTTTCCTCTTTTCTCCTGAGCCGCCTACACCTAATGCTACCCACCACAGTCAATTTGGTTCCCATGTCTATACATCCCCACGTAGGTGGCCTTGGGTGTTCACGGCGCATAGAAGTGTGTGTTGCCTCTGCTGTACTTACCATAGGCCTGCATGAGTGGCTGTTTTCCCTTCCTTTTTTGTGTCATTTGTGTGTGACAGGGTCTCACAATGTGTAACCCATCCTGGTCTCAAATTGCCTATCCTCCTGCCTCAGCTTCCTGAGTCCTGGGGTTACAGGTGCATACCCTGTGCCTCCAGCTTCCCTTCTTTCTGATCTGACCTGTCAATCCTTTTCCTAACTGAATTCAAGATCCCTCCCTCTTTATTTTTATTATTTTCTGAGTTCTTGGGTTTGTTTGTTTGTTTTGCTTTTGGTTGGGTTTTTGCTTTGGTTTTTTGTTTTTGTTGTGTTTAATATTTTTTTTTGAGACAGGGTCTCACTGAATCCCTGGCCAGCCTGGAACTCCCTATGTAGAGCAGCATGGCCTTGAACTCACAGAAATCTGCCTGCCTCTGCCTTCCAAATGCTGGGATTACAGGCCCAACCATGCCTGGCCTTGGGATGAATTCTTTGGATCTCTCTCATAAACTGACCCAGTCCCTCCAAAATACTTCACAGTCACCTTCAAGCTGTATGACATGGACAGAAATGGGATCCTGGACAGCACGGTGAGCTGTGGGCATGTGTGCTGGGCAAGGGAGTCTGTCCATCCACCTGTGTTCTTACACATGGACTTTTCCAGGGTTTCCAGAAACAGAAAAGGTTGGGGGGTATAGCTCAGTGGCACCTGCATAGCATACACAAGACCTTGGGTTCATCCCCAACACTACCTTTCCCTGGCATTTAAAAAAAAAAAGAGCAGGAGACAGTGGTAAAATACTTAGTCCCCTGGGACTGACTATGGAAGCAGTTCTCAAGAACCTGAACTCTAAAACAGAGAAGCCAGGAGATATGACGCCTGCAAATACTTACTTGTCAGAGGTACCTGAGAACAAGAGGTGAACCTGAAGTGGAATCCAGGAACCCTGATTTCTAGAGGACGTTTGTGGAGTGGCCATAGAAGGTGGCTTTGGCTTTGTGGTGATCATAAGTGGCTAGCTATGGCTTCTACCCTCTTTTCTCCAGGAAGTAGAAAAAATCATCCTTCAGATGATGCGAGTGGCCGAATATCTAGACTGGGATGTGTCTGAGCTGAGACCGGTGAGGCAGTCTGTTCTCTTCCTTAGTACACCTCCTCCCATGGTCCTGTATCTAGATGCTTTATCTCATCTCCCATGTATTCCTGGTTCCTTTGCTGGAATGATGGCGCGGTGCCCCAGGAGACCGTGGAGAGGGTCTGGGGGCCACTCCCAGCAAAAGGCCTTTCTTCTTGTCCAATCAGATTCTTCAGGAGATGATGAAAGAGATGGACCAGGACGGCAGCGGCTCAGTGTCCCTAGCCGAATGGGTCCGGGCTGGGGCTACCACCGTGCCACTGCTTGTGCTTCTGGGGATGGACATGGTGAGTGGAAATGGTTGGTAAGGGTGGGTCAAGTGCTGTCTTGGGATATACCCACCAGAGAACCAGAGATTAGCCTTCTAAGAAGTTGGCATCCTCTGTGACCTCCTAGACTATGAAAGATGATGGGAACCATATATGGAGACCCAAGAGATTCCCCAGACCGGTCTACTGCAACCTGTGTGAGCTGAGCATTGGCCTTGGCAAACAGGGCCTGAGCTGTAACCGTGAGTTATACTAAGAATGTGGGAGCGGGGAAGCTCAGCAGTTAGTGGGGACATGATGTTATGAACTCAGAGAAACAAGGATTTGAATTTTGGGGCTCTGCCACTCACTCTCTATGATCCTTGGAAAGCAACATAACTTTCTGTTTTTAATTATTATTATTTGTATGCTGTGCTGGTTTCAAACATAAGCCCATATATGTCTTTTTTTTTTAGAAAGTAATCTTTATTATTAAAGAAAGAAAGAAAGAAAGAAACTTATAGGGCTGGAGAGATGGCTCAGTGGTTAAGAGCACTGACTGCTCTTCCAGAGGTCCTGAGTTCAATTCCCAGCAACTACATGGTGGCTCACAACCATCTGTAATGGGATCTGATGCCCTCTTCTGGTGTGTCTGAAGACAGCTACAGTGTACTCATATACATGAAATAAATAATATATATCTTTTTTAAAAGCTTGTAAATAAGAAGACAGTATCTCACACTGTAGCTCAGCCTGGCCTGGAACTATATGGCCCAAATTGACCTCAAAACCCCCAACAATCTTTTTGCCTCAGTTGTGGCAGTTGCAGCTGCTGTTACTACTGATTCCTTCTCTTCCTCCTCCTCCTCTTCTTCTTTTTTCTCCTCCTCTTCCCTCCTTCTCTTCCTTCTTTTTGGTTTTGAGACAGGGTCTCTGTTTGTAGTCCTGGCACTTGCTATGTAAACCAGGCGGGCCTCAAACTCACAGAGATCCCCCCACCTCTGCCTCCCAAGTGCTGGGACTAAAGGTGTGCACCACCACACCCAACTTGCCTCAGCCTCTTGAATGTTGCATTAAAGGAGTGAGTCATCATGCCCAGTTTCATGTTTTATTTAACCTTTAGTTTCCCTGACTGAAAAAGGAGATAACTGTGAACAGTAGATGTGTTGATACTGTTATGTAAAAACAGCATTCCTCAGCTATTGATAGGAGGATCTGGAGTTCAAGGCCAGCCTCTGTTACAGAGGAAGTTTAAGCCCAGTCTTAAGTACAGCCTAGACTACATAAAACTGTCTCAAAACCAACAAACAAGAATGTCAGATGAGTCAGTGGGTAAAGGCACTTGCTGCCAAACATGACTTTCTGAGTTCGATTCCCTAGAACCTGCAATAAAAGAAGAGAACTGACCAGAGGGTTGTTCTCTGATCTCTCCACGTACATTGTGGCACATGGGTACCCACACACATAAATGTGTGCAATTAATTAATTAAAAGGAGGCATTATTGTTTTGCAGTACATCAAAGACTCGATCATTTTATTGAGACAAAGTTTGTGTAGCTTTGGCCAGGCCTGGACTGGATATGTAGACCAGGCTTGCCTCAAACTCCCAGAGATCTTCCAGCTCAGTTCCAAGCCTGGCACGGGGACAATGTGGAGACAGACAGGAGGCAACATTTGCATTGTTAGGAGAGTAAGATGAGATTTGCCCTGGCAAACTGCTCTACCACAACCTGGCAGCAAGGGTTGCATGTCTTGTTCCAGTGAGTGATCCTTCCTCACTCCCAAGAAAGGAGAAGAGGGGGGAAAGCCACACCTAAGGCTCTGACCTTCTTCCCTCTCCCCAGTCTGTAAGTACATTGTTCATGACCACTGTGCCATGAGGGCCCAGCCTTGTGAAGTCAGCACCTATGCCAAGTCTCGGAAAGACATTGGTGTGAGTGACCCCATGCCTGCTCATTCCCACACTGCTAACCCCCTCCTGGCCCCTGGTCCCTAGCCCTTTTCTGCCCTCGTTGCCTTCCACACGAGGTGCTCCCAGACAAGACCTGCCTCTCTCCCCCAAGGTTCAGTCACATGTGTGGGTTCGAGGAGGCTGTCATTCTGGGCGTTGTGACCGCTGTCAGAAAAAGATCCGGACCTACCACAGCCTAACAGGACTGCATTGTGTGTGGTGCCACCTGGAGGTCAGTTCAGGAACTGTCCCTCCGGGCTGAGCCCCAGAGACCCTCTCTACTATCCTAATGCCACAGTTATTCTTGTTCCCAAGGGCTTTCTTTCCTGTCTATACTCTCAAGCTGAGCACTGACAAAGTGTCCTGCATGGTTTCTGTTTCCCTTTTGTGCTCCTAGATCCATGATGACTGTCTGCAGGCTGTGGGTCCTGAGTGTGACTGTGGGCCGCTCCGTGATCATATCCTGCCTCCAAGTTCCATCTACCCCAGTGTCCTGGTAAGTCCCTCAACAGCAGCTGGGAGGGCACAGGAATTTTCCCTGAACAGGAAAGTATCCCTGCTTTCTTATGAACATGCCACTATACTTGGAATACATTTGGTTTGATAGTTTTGTTACTGTCTTTCACTATGTAGCCCTGGCTAGCCTGGAACTTGCTGTGCAGACCAAGCTAGCCTTGAACTCAGATCTGCCTGCCTCTGCCTCACAAGTGTTGGGATTATAGGACAGGTGTAAGCCACTATACCCAGCCAGAGCAACATTTAGGACAGAGGATCCAAGTGAGACCCACCTGTTTGATCCCTGGATAACTCATATTGTCTTTCCCTGTCATTGTTCCCAGGTATCTGGACAAGAGTGCAAACAGAAGACCACAGATGATACAAGCCTGTGCACCCCTGAGGCTTTTCGGGTACAGGGCTGAGGGTCGTGGGCCTAAAGGTCACACCAGCTTTTGATTGGAGTCTTCTGGGGAGGGCCTGAAGTAGAAAGTATCCCCTGCTCTCTAAAAACTCCAGCTTGGAAGAGAGAGGAGAGGAAAAGCATCCTGGAAATACCAGTCTTGTGCCTCTGCAGGGCCTGCCTTGGTCCTTGACAAAATCCTGCTTTATTTATCTTTATTTTCTTTCCCCACTGCAGATTGAACCTGTTTCTAACACCCACCCACTTCTAGTCTTCATCAATCTTAAGAGCGGAGGCAAGCAGGGGCAGAGGTGAGGAGGGGTGTGCTGGTTCTTCCTAAACAGAGAGAGAGGAGCAGAGTGTGTGGGGAGGAAGGGGATGCATGTGTGGAGGGGATTCCCTGGGGGAGGACTTTAGAGAAGAGTAAATAAGAACAGAGTACAGAGCACGAGTCCCGTTGTCCATGCCACGGGTCTTTCTTCCTTCTCCTCTCATGCAGTGTGCTTTGGAAGTTCCAGTACATTCTGAACCCTCGGCAGGTGTTCAACCTGAAGGATGGTCCGGAGCCAGGGTGCGTATAGGTGAGGGGTTGTATCACAGGGTTTGAGGTGTGTGTGAGCGATTGTGCATGTGTGTGTGTGCGTGTGTGTATGCTTGAGGGGGTGGGGGGAGAGAAAAAGAGAGAGAGACAGAGAGAGAGAGAGAGAGAGAGAGAGAATCTGTTAGGAGAGGAGAGAGATTTCTAAATTTCTAATTTCTAAATTTTCCAAGAGCTCAGATTTCTAAATGCTTCTCCCCCCCCCCCCCCCCCCCCCCCCCGCCACCCGGATATTCATTAAGTTTGGTTTTCTCTTGGTCCCAGTCTCAAAAGATGGAAAGGAAGTAATTTTGGTTTTCTCCAATCACTAAGGGATAGAAACTCAAATCTTTTTTAAGTTTTTCCCAGTGGTTCACAGGAGTCTGCTGTCACCCTAGTCTTCATTCTTGCTGGAAGGGCATTTACCAAGTAAACCATCTACCCAACCCTTTACATTTATTAGATTATGATTATGATTATTATCTGTGGTGTGTGTGTATTCCACAGTGCATGTACAGAGGTCCTAGGACAACTTTTGAGCATCTGTGAGGATTGAATCAGGTTCCTAAGTTTGCTCAGCAAGCTCTTTTACCTACTTGAAAAATGTTGTGTATGTGCCTGTGAGTGTGTGTGTGTGTGAGAGAGAGAGAGAGAGAGAGAGTGTGTGTGTGTATAAGGTGTCAAGTTGGAGGTGTTTGAGTGAATCAGGGTCAATGAACAGTTTCAGGTGTCACCTCCAGGAATGCCATGCTTCCTTTGAGACATGCTCTCTCAGTGGCTCAGCTCATTAACTAGGCTGGACTGGTTGACCAGGGATCCCCCATCTCATTTCCCCACAGTACTGTAATAACAGCACACGTCACCATGCCTGGCATTCCTGTGTGAGTTCTGGGGATCAAATTCAGGTCCTGGAGCTTGCAAAGCCAGTGCTTTATCAACTGAGTCAGCCGCCCAGTCCTAAACTGAAGTCTTTTGAGGAGGGGGAACAAGGTCATAGGAACGAGAGACAAGAAGTGATTTATCTGTCCCGGACTTGGGTAGATTTCAGTTATCCTTCTTTGTTTTCTCTCTTCCCTTTTATTTCAGGCTCAGATTTTTCAAAGATGTTCCTCAGTTCCGGGTATTGGTGTGTGGTGGAGATGGCACAGTAGGCTGGATTCTAGAGACCATTGGTCAGTACAGGGAGAGCCTCCCTCTGGGCAGGAGATGGGGGCTGTAGTGTTCCAGGGCCAACCTTCTCCATCCATCTCTTCACCTGCCTCCTCCTCAGACAAAGCCAACTTTCCCATTGTGCCTCCCGTTGCTGTGTTGCCCCTGGGCACTGGAAATGATCTGGCTCGATGCCTAAGATGGGGAAGAGGTAAGTGGTAAAGAGGAGTTTTGCTGGAGATTGGGGAGCTTTAAGAGAAAGGCACAGGGCTGGAGAGATGGCTCAGCGGTTAAGAGCACTGACTGCTCTGCCAGAGGTCCTGAGTTCAATTCCCAGCAACCACATGGTGGCTCACAACCTTCTGCAACTCCCATATCTGATGCCATCCTCTGTGGGTACTGCAAGTACATGGTGCACAGTCATACAGGCAGGCAAAACATCCATTCACATTGCCAAGTAAATAAGCAAATGAATAAATAAATACTGTTTGGGGAGGGGATAAGAAACCTAGGGTTCTGGTATAAAGAGAGGGTTGGAAAGAAGAGAGTACAGTGCACGAAACGGGGCACAAGGTAGAGTGGTCAAAGAAGGTGCCTTGGAAAGAAAAGAAGGGATGATTTTCTGAGCCAAGGGCTATTGGGGGTGACAGTCCCCGTCCCTAACAACTCTAGGGCTCGGGATAAAGGAGTGTGGTGGGGGAGTGAGGAACAGTGTGGGGGTGAGAGCTGTGTTCAAGCTGAAGGGCCTAGCGAGGGTCATTCGTACGTCAAGCAGCTGTCCACCTGATTCTTTTTCTGATTGTCAAAACCACAAGCTACATTATGAGGGAGATATCAGAGGATAACCTACTCACTCACTCACTCACTCCCTCTCTCTTCCTTTCTCTCTCTCTCTCTCTTTCTCTCTCTCTCTCTCTCTCTCTCTCTCTCTCTCTCTCTCTATTTTTCAATAAAGTCTTTCTATATAGCTAGCTCTGGCTCTGCCCTGAAACTCTGTCTGTGGACCAAGCTGGCTTTGAACTCACCAGAGGGCAGTTTTCAGGTTTGGGGAGTCAGTTCTGTTCTACCACATGGGTTCCTGAGATTGACCTCAAGCTTGGCAGCAGGTTCCGTTACCCACTGAGACAGCTCACTGACCACTCACTGATTTCTTTCTGAGGCAATTGTTTCCATCTCCTAAAACATTTCAACTTTCGTGTTGTGTTTTTTTTTTAAAACATAATTATTACTCTGTGTGTTTTAGTAGCTTCATGTATCCCTGGGTGCCACGTGTGTGCCTGGTGCCTATGGAGGCCAGGCATTTTCTAATTGTAGTCTCCAATTCACCTCAGTCCATCTGGCTTCACTGTAGTTACTTATCCACTTTTCCTTTGAAGCCACTGAGGCCTCTGACTTTATTTTATAATGTAAGATTTTTTTTTTAAGGTTGTCTTACTGTGTTTTGTTTATTTGGTGTGTGTGTGTGTGTGTACACATGGATACAGCAGCACACATGTGGAGACCAGAGCATATATAGGTTTGGCAGTAAGTTTTCTCCTTTATTCATGTGAATTCTGAGGATCAAACTCAGCTTGGTAGTCTTGGCAGTGGGCACTTTATGCATTGAGCCACTCCCCAGCCCTAACCTAAGACTTGTATATAGACATGACCAGTTTTCACCTACTTATTTCATTTTAGGCACTTTGAAATTATGCATTTGAGTCTTCACTGTGCTATGTTAATGAGACTTTCACGGGGTTCTGTTTATTGAACCTGAATCATGAGCACAAGAATATACAGAATGTTGCCAGGCTAGGTGTAATTTCAGCACTCAGAGGCAGCGGAACGCAAACCTCTGTGAGTCTGGCACCAGCCGAATCTATGTATATAGCAAGTTCCAGGCCAGCCAGGGTTACATAGTAAGATCCTGCCATGCACACACAGTTTGTATGTGAGCACTGTGAGATTATTCCTCATGTAAAATCACAATGAGCCAAGTTCAATGCCCAAAGCATAAGGACAGAAGGAGAGAACTGACTCCATGATTCACAGGGTTATCCTCTGATGTCCAAAGGCATACCATGGCATTCATCCATCTACATGTGTGCATTCAAGTGCGTGCAGGTGCACGCGCGTGCACATGCGCACGCACACAAAAATGCCAAGGATTTTCAAGGCTGAAAATACATTTTAAAGCTTGATGTGGTGGTACACACCCTTAATCTCAGCACTCCAGAGGCAGAGGCAGGCTGATCCCTGTGAGTACAAGGTCAGAGTAGTCTACAGAATGAGTTCCAGGACAGCTAGGGCTACAAAGAGACACCTGACTCAGAAAGAAAACCGAAAAGGAAGGAAGGAAAAGAGAGAAGAAAAAAAAAAGAAAAGAAAGAAAGAAGCCAGGGCTGGAGAGATGGCTCAGCAGTTAAGAGCACTGACTGCTCTTCCAGAGGTCCTGAGTTCAATTCCCAGCAACCACATGGTGGCTCCCAACCATCTGTAATGGGATCTGATGCCCTCTTCTGGTGTGTCTAAACACAGTGACAGTGTACGCATAGAAATAAATAAATAAATAAATAAATCTTTAAAAAGAGAGAGAAAGAAAGAAGCAGGGCAATGGTGGTGAACACCTTTAATCCTGGCACTTAAGAGGCAGAGGCAGGCAGATTTCTGAGTTCAAGGCCAGCCTGGTCTACAGAGTGAGTTCCAGGACAGCCAAGGCTACACAGAGAAACCTGTCTCGGAAAAAAAAAAAAAAAAAGAAAGAAAGATAGAAAGCAGGAAGGAAAAAAACCCCATATTTTAGAGCTCTAATTGTTCCTGGCAGTAACTGTAGCCTGACAGATAAAGACAGCAGGAGCCTGATTAGTGCCATGTTAAAGGCTAAGCAGAGTCAAGAAAGACATCTTTAGTAGTGTTCTGTTGCTGTTGTAACAGTCCTCCAAAAGTGACCTAAACAACTACTGCTCTGGAGCACAGAAGTCCAAAACAGAAACCAAACTAGGTTTCACTAAAATTAAGGGTTCAGCAGAGTCTGGGGAGAACCGGCCAGTTTCTAGAGGCTGCTTACATTCCTTGGCTGACAGGCCCTGTCCAACCACAGTGTTATCTCTCCCTTCTGTTACCATTGTCTCATCTCCTTGGAACTCTTCCCCCACCTCCACCTCCACCCCAGGGTTTTTAAAAAGTCACTTATTTGTGTGTGTTTATATATGTGCACATATGTTTGTTGGGCGTGTGTGCCTGTGCCACAGTGGCCATATGGAAGTCAGAGGGAAACTTTCAGAGGTCAGTTCTCTATACCAAGTGAGTCCTCAGGCCATCAGGCTTGGCAGCAAGCACCTTTATCTGCTGAGCCAGCTCACTGGCTCATTGTTTGAGTTTTTGAGATAAGACCTCACTAAATAGTCCAGGCTGCCATGGAACTCACTGTGATGTACAGACAGGCCTTAAACCTGAGGCAATCAATCCCCTTGCCTTGGACTGAGCGCTAGGATCACCTGCTTGTTACTTACCACACTTGGTTCTTGCCTGCTTTCATTTGCAATGATGATCATGATGGTTTTAGGAGCATCCGAATAACCCAAGATAATTGCCCATTCACAATCCCTAATTTAATCTTGCCTGGGAGGGGGTCTCTTACCATGTAAGGGTTTTTGATTTATAGATTAATTTATTTTGTGTATATGAATACACTGTAGCTGTCCTCAGAAACACCAGAAGAGGACATCAAATCCTGTTACAGATGGTTGTGAGCCACCATGTGGTTGCTGGGAATTGAACTCAGGACCTCTGGAAGAGCACTCAGTGCTCTTAATCGCTGAGCCATCTCTCCAGCTCCCCCACCCAACCCCTTTTTTGGATACTTATTATTTGAGGCAAAGTCTTACTGTGTTGTCCAGTTTGGTCTCCAGTTCTGGAGTAGAGCCATTTTCCTGTCTCAACCTGGAAAGGAACTGCGACTCCACTAGACAGCCACCACACCTGGCTCGTTTGTATGAGTGTTAATATTCAAGCGTGGATCTCTGATAGACTGTTATTCTGCCTACCACAGAAGCTATGAAGGAACAGCTTCTATGAAGCGTGCTCTGTAACAAGAGAGTGAGCCTTCAAGAGGCTCAGTGAAGAATTAGAGTTAAATGAGCAACTATATACAAAATACTGGTTTTGGCAAAGGTCTCAGACAATCTTTGTAAAAAATACTTACCTGTGTATCTGTGTGCGATAGCACAGGTGTGGAGGTCAGAGAACAACTTTCAGGAGTCTTGGGGATCGAACTCAGGTTGTCAGACCTGTGTTAAGTGCCTCTATCTGCTGAGCCATCTCACTGGCTCAACACTCTTTGCTGAATAAGGTGAATGAGTGAAAGGCAGAAAGACAAGTCATGGTATTTTGCCATCGACGAACTGCAGAAAATAGACTTTTTCCTAATTACCCTCATTACAAAAATAATAAGCCCTTAATAGTAAACAAAGTATTAAAACACTTCAGATATGTATGCCCAGATAGTAATTTAAAAGTTCCTTATAAGCTACTCCCTGAGGTTTCGGGGGTCTGACCCCCTATATTATTTCTGGATGCACACTAATATGAAATCTTCTCATAATTTTCTGTCTTCTTCCTTCCTTTTGAGACAGATTGTTGCCAGGTAGCCTTGTGATCCTCTTACCTTAACCTCCCAGGTTCTGAGACTGCATTGATGGATCAACACACCCAGCTTCTATTTTTAATTAGTGGTGGGTGTGGCATACATGTGGAGGTTAGAGGGTGGCTTGCAGGAGTTAATTCTCTCCTTCTAACTTGTGGGTCTCAGGGATCAAACTCAGGACCTCAGGCTTGGCAGCATACACCTTTACCCACTGAGCCTTCTCACTGTAACCCTCTGTTTTTTTATTGTGTGTGTATGTGCGTGCGCGCACACATGCGTGTATGCCTATGTATGCATGTGTGCCCATACATAGTTTTATCTTAGTGTGTGTGTGTATGCATATAGAATGTATATGTGTGTATAAGATGCATGTGGGTGCGTTTATGTGTGTAAATGAAAGCATGGTCAGAGGACAAGCTCCAAGGTTGATCCTCACCTTCCATTACCTTTGAGCCTTTGAGGTTTAAGGTCTCTTGTCTTTTTTCCTAATGTGTATGCCAGGCTAGCTTGCTCATAAGCTCTCAGGTATTGTATATCCAATTCCCATCTCCCTAAAGAAGTCCTGAGAAAACATATGCCCATGCTACTGAGTCTAACTTTTCTTGGTTATGTATATTCAGACTGGAGTCCCCAGGGTTATAGACAAACACTTTACCCAGCCCACGTGTGGTATTTTAACAAACACACAGGTCATGCTAGACTAACTATCCTAGGACTTTCTTTGTTAAGTTATGTGTCTATGACCTTTCCATATTATTTGTGTGTGTGTGTGTGTGTGTGTTGTTTCTTGTTTTTCGGGACAGGATTTCTCTGTATAGCCCTGGCTGTCCTGGAACTCACTCTGTAGACCAGGCTGGCCTCGAACTCAGAAATCCACCTG
Source organism: Rhynchomys soricoides (assembly GCA_019843965.1). Taxonomy (NCBI): domain Eukaryota; kingdom Metazoa; phylum Chordata; class Mammalia; order Rodentia; family Muridae; genus Rhynchomys; species Rhynchomys soricoides. The sequence goes on from JADRCH010000253.1 coordinate 247,831, forward strand.
TCTCTGCCTCCCAAGTGCTGGGATTAAAGGTGTGCAACCACCACTGCTTGGCTCTTTCCATATTATTGTATTTTACTGTTTCTAGTACCTACATAGTATTTTGTGGCATAGATGTTTATACTGAGGAATATTTAGGGTTTTTTTCATTTATTTCTAAGAATATTTTGATAAACATCTATTCATGCATGTGTGTGTGTTAGCATCTATAGGAGAAATTTCTAAAAATGGAATTGTGTCCAAAAAAAACAGTTTTAAGGGGCTGGAGAGATGGCTCAGTGGTTAAGAACACTGGCTGTTCTTACAGAAGACCCAAGTTCAATTCTTAGCATCTACATGGCAACTGACAACCATATGTAACCCTAGTTCCAGGTAATACAATGCCGTCTTCTGGCCTCTGTAGGTACTAGGCACGCATTTGCTCTACAGGCATTGATGCAGGCAAATCACCTATGCACATAAAATAAAGATTAATAATAAAATTTTAAAAATAAATAGCTAACAAAATTTAATGCTCCAAGTTTGTCAGTATAGGACCAGGAAGGATTATCTAGTTGTATTTACTGCGACCAGTTTACCTGTTAGTTTTGTTTTTCTAGGTTTTGTTTGTTTGTTTTTGTTTTTTGTTTTCTTGTTTTGTTTTGTTTGTTGTTTTGGTTTGGTTTTGGTTTTTCAAGACAGGGTTTCTCTGTGTAGCTCTGGCTGTCCTGGAACTCCCACGAAGCCCAGGATGGTCTAACTTTAATCTAATAGGCAACACAAAGTTAGCTGTCATTGTCGTCTCTTCTGATTATAGTGATACTGAACATCTTTGATAGGTACATTACTGGTATTTCTTCTTCTGTGATACTTTTGTGTTATGGGCTGTAATGCGCCGACCTGTAGGTTTGTGATGGCTTTGACTTTTTGTTTGGTTTTGGTTTTGGATTAGACCTAGGGTCCCCCATTGCATTAGGCAACTGAGCTATACCCCACGTCTTTTAAGCAATTTTTTTAATGCTGGGAAATGTAATCTTTTACAGGTTATTTTTTCCAGTTTATGAATTGTTGTTGCTTTTTGTATTTCTTTATTTTACAGTGCTGGAGATGAAACATAGGTTCTTGTACATGGTAGACACATGGTGCTCTACCATGAAGGGATATCTTCTGTCCTTTGTCAATCTTTTTTTTTTTTTTTTAGGCTTCTATTTATTTAACCAAACAGAAAATTTAAGCCGGGCAGTGGTGGCGCACCCCTTTAATCCCAGCACTTGGGAGGCAGAGGCAGGTGGATTTCTGAGTTTGAGGCCAGCCTGGTCTACAGAGTGAGTACCAGGACAGCCAGGGCTACACAGAGAAACCCTGTCTCGAAAAAATCAAAAAAAAAAAAAGAAAAGAAGGAAAATTTAAATTTATTGTCAGGAGGTGGTGGTGTATGATTTAATCTCAGCACTCAGGAGACAGAGGCAGGTGGATCTCTGAGTTTGAGGTCAGCCTGATCTACAGAGTTCCAGAATAACCAGGGCTACACAGTGAAACCCTGTTTTTAAAAACCATAAATAAATAAATAAATAATAAAAATAAACTTATTTGTTGGCATGTTTTTTTGTGAGTATGTTTGGTTGGTTTGGTGGTTGTTTTTTTGAAACCTAGTTTTTCTGTGCTCTGTAGACCATGCTGGCCTCGAACTTAGAAATCCACCTGTCTCTGCCTCCCAAGTGAGACATGAGCCACCACAGCCCAGCTATGTTTTTTGTGTTTTAAGGCAAGGTATCATTGTGCAGTGCAGACTGGCCTTGAACTCCTGTGTAGCCCAGGATGGTATTAAGTTTTTAGTAGTTTCCTCCGTTAGCCCCCCACATGCTGGGATTGTAGACATGGGCCACCACAACGGGCTGTCAACTCATCTTTTTCAGTGTTTTTCTGGTTTGTCGTTTACTATTCAAGGTGTAAGGGGAACAATTTCTATGTAAGGACACACATTGGAAATGTTTATTTTCTGTAACTGTGGAAGAGTCAGCGAGAGGCTGACTTTATTGTAGGTACATGGAGCCTGGGCATCTAGCCCTTTCCTTGGCAAAGGGCTAAGGACTCATACAGAAGAGGCAGAGGGTGGGGAGTCTGCAGATGGGTGGGATCCGCTCTGAAGCGGGCTCTCTGAGGCTCAGGGATCACTGTAAGCCTGTCTTTCCACTTCTAGGTTATGAAGGTGAGAATTTGAAAAAGATTCTCAAGGATATAGAGTTAAGTAAGGTGGTATATCTCGATCGGTGGTTGCTGGAAGTGATACCCCAACAGAATGGAGAAAAGAGCGATCCAGTTCCCTCTCAAATCATCAATAACTACTTCTCCATTGGCGTGGTCAGTGGAGTAGGGTCGGGGAGAAGGGAGGAGAAGTGTGGGTTAAGCAGGCAGAAATCGGAGATCAAAAAGGAAGAGCCATGGGAAAATTAGGAATTAGGTACATAGTGGTATGGGCTGCAAAAATGAACTCGGGCCGTGCCGTACTCTAGAAGTGGGTGGGGAGAGAAGGGAGGAAAGGCTGGGAGGAGAGGAAAAGAGAACTTAGCAGAGAAAGAGCTCAGAACACAGGTAAGTCTGGTCTCTAAATATGCCTGTAACTCTCCAGGATGCTTCAATCGCTCACCGATTCCATCTCATGAGAGAGAAATATCCTGAGAAGTTCAATAGCAGGTGAGGAAAAAAAGGGGGGGGAAGGGTGTCTCAGTGGTTATCTATACTTAAGTCTGATGACCTGAGTTTGATCCTCAGAACCCACATGGTAGAAGTATCTCTTGTAGGTTGTCGGCTGACCTCTGTATCCGTACATGAGCGCACACAAAATAAGTATTAAAAAAAGACCGGAAACAGACACTCAGCATCAAGGCTGGGTTTGTGCCGGGCACAATGGCACACGCCTTTAATCCCAGAACTGACTCAGGAGGCAGAAGCAGGCAGATCTCTGAGTTTGAGGCCATCCTAGTCTCTATAGGAGTTCAAGGATAATCAGAGCTACGCAAAGAAATCCTGTCTCTAAAAAAAAAAAAAGGTAAAAAGAAAAAACAAAACAAAACAAACAAGCAAACACAAAAAAAAACCCAACAAAAATAAAAAAAGAAGATTGGATTTGTAACCATTGACACCGAATGGTTAGATATGAGCATAAACACTAAGTAACTAGAGCTACTACTGTTTCCCGTGAAGCTGGGACGTTAGCACCCTTCCTGGTCACTGTCAGCACTGTGTAACTAGTCTCTTCCCTGCTGGTCCTTTCGTTGGCTGATGCAGAATGAAGAACAAGCTTTGGTACTTGGAGTTTGCCACATCAGAGTCCATCTTCTCAACATGCAAAAAGCTGGAGGAGTCAGTGACAGTTGAGGTGCGTGTGATAATACCAACTGGACCCACATCTCTTTAACTTTTTTGTAGACAGGGTCTCACATCGTAGCCCAGGCTGACCTAGAACTTGTGGCAATCCTCCTGCCTCAAAGTTCTAAATGCTGGGATTACAGGGGTTTTGTTTTGTTTTCTTTCTTTCTTTCTTTCTTTTTTTTTTCTTTTGGTTTTTCGAGACAGGGTTTCTCTCCTTAGCCCTGGCTGTCCTGGAACTTGCTCTGTAGACCAGGCTGGCCTTGAACTCAGAAATCCGCCTGCCTCTGCCTCCCAAGTGCTGGGATTAAGGGCGTGCGCCACCACTGCCCAGCTTCCAGAGAAATCTTGTCTTGAAAGAACACTTATTAGGCAACTATTAGATCTTTTTTTGCTTCCTTCTCTTGCATACCTCCTAATTCTTGCAAGAGCAGCCACATTTCGTGACTATGCTGTAAAGTGAGATTCTACGCACTCTCTAGCTATCGGTCTGTCCCTCAGATATGTGGGAAGCTGCTGGATCTGAGCAACCTATCCCTAGAAGGCATTGCGGTATTGAATATCCCGAGCATGCATGGTGGCTCCAACCTCTGGGGTGACACCAAGAGACCTCATGGGGATACGTGTGGGATCAACCAGGCGTTAGGCAGTGTGGCCAAAATAATCACAGACCCCGATATCCTGAAAACCTGTGTACCAGGTGAGACAAGCACCCCTGGGCCCTAACGTGGGCAGATCCGAGGGGAAGGTGTGAATCTTACACTTCTTTCTGCTTCTAACCCCCAGACATGAGTGACAAGCGGCTGGAAGTGGTAGGAATAGAGGGTGCAATTGAGATGGGTCAGATCTATACCAGGCTCAAGAATGCTGGGCACCGGCTGGCCAAGTGCTCCGAGATCACATTCCAGTAAGGATTCCAGACAGGGCTCCTGAGGGGAGGGAGGTGATGGTTCATGGGAATGGGGTTGGGGGTCATTTTATTGGGTCTTTTCTCCATGGTCTCAAAGCTACACCTGAGAAAGCAAGGGTTTCGATGTTTGGGTGGTAAGAATATCTCAACCAGTCTTTCTCGACCTCCTGCAGGACTACAAAAACCCTCCCTATGCAAATTGATGGGGAACCCTGGATGCAGGCGCCCTGTACAGTGAGTACTGTCTATGCCTGCAGAAGCTGGACCCTTAGGCTCCGTGGAACCTAAGTCTCCGTTCAACTGCTTCTTTACTCTCCCTGGCTCCCAGGTTCCCCTGTGCACCATTACTGTCAAACTCTGGTTTCTCAGTACCCCAGCAACTTACCCCAGAACCCTAATACCCTAAGGCACGGGAACAGGGTTCCAAACGTGTTCCCTTCCCTTTCAGATCAAGATTACCCATAAGAACCAGATGCCTATGCTTATGGGTCCAGCTCCCAGCTCCTACAATTTCTTTGGGTTTTGGAGCTGAGGATGCTCTCTGCCTTGAACCCATTTCCCTGTTCCTGGAGATGTCCCACTATTTAGATGCTGCCACACCTTCCTGCCAGCCCAGAAGGATGCTCCATCACTCCCCCAGTATTTATTATCTTCTGCCACCTCACGGCTCCCAGACAGACAATCCTTACACAACCAGCAACGTGTAACATTGAAAATGCCTCATCTAATAAAAGTGACTTTTTCCATCACCAGGATTATCTGTTGAATGAACAGCACATCTCTTTTTAACACCTTCAGCCCTCAGATTCAGCCCACAGACAGATTTAAAAGCAGACAGAACAAATAAATGAGCGACAATAACAACAAAAACAATAAAATCCCACCGAAAGGTTCTGAGAATTTATTTCAGATAGTGGTAGTCTCGAAGGGAAGACTACAGGAAATACAAGTGCTGCTGTCAACCCCAGGAAATCCACAGCGTCTTGACAATGCTCAGACCTGCTGCCCACTGAGGAGCGGGCTGTTTTCACCAAGGTGGAGGCGGCTGAAGACCGGAGGCAGGCGCAGCCAGTGATTGCTGCCATGTAGCATTTGGGAAACTGAGCCCTGCTTCTTAAGTCTATGCCTAGTATGGAGAGAAAAGAGGAAAGTGGTCAGTGGGGGAAGCCTGCCCTTGCTAATCCTATAGCCCCGGTTTACTTGGCTTTGACTGTAGCTCTCTCCCCTCTTACTTCCTACCTACCTAGTGGTCATCTTGTCTCTCTAGCTACTGACATACCTTCTCCCTAATCCCCATAAGTTTCTCCATCCCCCACCCCCTCTCAATACAGGGTCTCACTATGTAGCTCTGGCTAGTCTCAAACTCACTGTGATTCACTTACTTCCTGAACGCTGGAACTAACGGTGTGTGCTATCCTGTCCTGCAGAATTTGCCTTTTTCATGGGGAAATAATGTGCTTTACCTCAACTGCCCTGTTGTGCTTTTTTTTTAAATTTTACACTTTTATTTACTTATGGGTGGGGATGCATGATCCACATGTGGAGGTCAGAGGGAAATTTTGGAGAATTTGGTGTCTCCTAGCACCGGGGATTGATTCAGGTGGTCAGCCTTGGTGGTAAGTGCCCCTTTCCCTACTGAGCCAAATCACTGTCCTCTGACCCAGTGTTTTCTAAAAAATTTATTTATTTGTTTTATATATGTGAGTACACTGTTGCTATCTTCAGACACACCAGAAGAGGACATCAGACCCGATTACAAATGGTTGCAAACCAGCATGTGGTTGCTGGGAATTGAACTCAGGACCTCTGGAAGAGCAAAGCCATCTCTCTAGTCACTGGCCCCTTTTTTTTTTTTTTTTCTTTTTTTTTTTTTTTTTTTTTTTTTTTTTTTGAGACAGGGTTTCTCTGTGTAGTCCTGGCTGTCCTGGAACTCACTCTGTAGACCAGGCTGGCCTCGAACTCAGAAATCCACCTGCCTCTGCCTTCCAAGTGCTGGGATTAAAGGTGTGCACCACCACTGCCAGGCTTGGCCCACTCTTAATATTAACAGCTGCGCATCATCAATTGCTTAACTCTTGTTTCTACCCAAGGAAGCTTGCCCACCTAGCTTCTAATGCCAATAATCTTCACAAGTTTAAAACTACTTTCCAAAAGTACCACAGGAAGACTGCAGCCCAGGCCTATCTGACTTCCACCCCTAGGCTCTCTCCTGGACATCATGCTTCTTCAAGGAAGTAGTAGTTTTGCACCCCTGAAGGAAGAGTGGTTGGTGGTAATGGTGGATGAGGACCTGGATACTGAATAGCAGTGTCTTACCTATGTATCAGAGAAGCAAGGACCACAGCTACCAACACCAGTAAGACACCTACAAGCAAGGGAGCCTGCCCAAGGTCACCTTCTTGACCTGTAAGCAAGAATTCCAGATGCTACTACAGTGTCTGTTCCCTCTCAGCTAGCCTCTGTCCATTCCATTTCTTCTGGTTCTTGTTTAAGTACCTACCGGGAACAACAAGTTGGGTGCTGGCCACTGCCAGGCTGTTGGCGTCAGCCAAAGACACATTGAGGCAATAAGTCCCTGAGCCACCTTTCAGTATTTGGTGTAGGACCAGCTGGCAGTCTGGGCTTGGTGGCACAGACTGGCACAGCCTCTGGGCAGGGGGCTGGCACCCTGGTGATGAAATGTCCATACAGGCTTCCTTGGGTAGCCTGAAAGAGTATGAGTTTTACATCAAAGGATCTGGGAAGGGACATAACTCCAGAAAGAGTGACAGTCATCCTCAAGGGTTAACAGGACAACCAGCAGGACACTCACCCGCCTTGGCAGGACACAGTCAGTTCAAATGCATCCCCCTCACTAGATGGCACGGCCTGCAGGATCTCAGCATTTTCAATACCCTCTGCAAGGTTACAACTTTTGAAGTTAGGACTCTTCTACCATGACTGTATACAGGAAAGCCCAGGGGATGTTCTCCCAAAACTATCTCTGCCATTGGGGTATTCTCAAGTAATTTCTCCCAAGGTACATTACTACTGGCCAGCCCTGGCAGCTTATGCCTCCTTTCCTCAGTCCCCAACATAGGCAAGACTCACGGACAATGTCCAGGGTGAGGGAAAAAGAACCATATCGATACAGAACACAATCCAGGGGAACTTGTCTCTTCACAAGCATTATGGTGTCTGTTTCATCCAGTAGAGGGCTAATGGACCCTGTCAGGAGAAGATTTGAAGGGGCAGAGTCAAGAACTTTCTTAGAGACAGAGAGCAAGCAGGCATGTCCCAAGTATAGCCAGGATCCTACTATGACTGGCTTTGAATCAGCAGAGGTCTCATATATAAAGAAGCTATGTAAAGAAAAAAATGTTTTTTTCCCACATAGGGAAAGAGAACACACACACACACACACACACTCCAAAACTGGAGAAGTGGCTCAATGACTTAATGTACTGGTTGCTCTTATAGAAAATCTGGGTCCAATTCCCAGTACCTACATGGTGGCTTACAACCATCTGTAACTCTAGATTCAGGGCAAGGGATCCAATGCCTTCTTCTGGTCTCCATGAGCATAAGGCATACAAGTGGTACACAAACATGCAGGTAAAACACTATACATACTTTTTTTTTTTTAAAGATTTTTTTAATTTATGTTATGTGTGTGAGTACACTGTCTCTGCCTTCAGATACACCAGAAGAGGGCATCAGATCCCATTACGGATGGTTGTGAGCCACCATGTGGTTGCTGGGAATTGAACTCAGGTCCTCTGGAAGAGCAGTTGGTGCTCTTAACCGCTGAGCCATCTTTACAGTCCCTATATACATTTTTTTAATTAAGAAAAAAATGACAAAAAAAATCTACAAATATTTATCATGTCCCACACTGGGCTAGGTCCTGGACTAGACAATTGGCCTGTGTGAATCCATTCAGCATTAGAAATGGCAGAATCAGGCTGTCAGAATCTGAATATCTGCATTTATGCTTGAACAGAAAATGTAATACAACTTTGTCAATAACCATAGGCTTGGCTTTCTAGCTGTTATCCTTGGAAGTACAAAAAACAAACCAACCCATTCTTCCCTGGTAGCCTAGGGAAAACTTATTTCCTGAATTCCACATCTCTTGCTTGCGGTTAAGACAGTCTGTAGGCCTTAGAGCTAGTGAGGGGGCCACAATGCTAAAGAAAGGACTGGTTAGCATATGAGTCTGAGTAAGACTTCAGAGTGGAGTACTGACAGCCCACCTCCAAGAACCTCATTCATGTGTTCTTACCTGTAGAACTTTGTGTGGGCAGCAATGGGCTGGCATCTGGACCCTCAGGTTTAGGGCTGGGTAATTCTTCAGCAGTACTTTTCACCAACTCTGTGGTTGTACCTTGTGCAACTGTGGTTCCAGAGGGCCTTTCGGGTGTGGTATCTGTACCCTCTATAGTTGACATCTCTGCCAGTGTGGTATCTATGACTGCTGAGGTTGGCATCTGCTTCGAGGTAGTACCTGTAACCTCTGTGGTTGGCATTTGTACAACTGTGGTTCCAGGGGGCTCTGTCGTTGGCATCTGGCCAGGTGTAGAACCCACAACTTTTATAGTGGTTCCTTGCCTAGATGTGGTTCCAGGTGCTTCTGCAGTTGGCATGTAGCCATCTGTGGTACCTGGGACTGGGGAGGAACCACAGGAAACAAGAGGAATGGCAGCCTGCAGTACCACCTGGGCAGTAACTGAGCCAGGCTCCAGATAAGTGTGAGTGACATCAAGTGCCCGAGAGATCAGGGTCCCAGTACTGTCTCCAAAGTCCCATGTGTAGGAGAGGTCGGCCTCAGCCAAATAACCACTGGGGTCGTGCAGCTGAAGGGTAAAGATGAGAGGATGACTTCTTAGGAAGTGCTTGTTCTCTCCATCCAAGGCCTGTAGCTGGGACACACTCACGGAGAAGGGTACCTGGTCTGCAGTTGGAGCCAGAAAAATCAGAACAGGGACCAAGTCACATCTCCTTCACAGCCACATTCTCCAGGCACAAGCAGCCTGGCCAGGTCTTTATTTGTCTCTACGCCCCACATTTCTCTGCCCAGTCTTTGCCCCTCCCCTCTGAAAGTTGTATACTACTTCCTTTTTCTAGCCCAAGCCAGCCTCCTCACCTCCTGCCCTATGCCTGACTGGCCTTGTTCCTCAATAAGCCCTTACCAGTAATGGTGAAGGTTGAACTGGAGTGAGCCAGGGGCACATAGCTCTGGGACCCCCGTCGGTGGTAGACAGTCACTTCCATGGCGTGTGTGCCCAGCCTTGCGTGACCAGTTTCAATGCTCAGCCTGGACACTGGGCCTCCCAGAACTTGCCAGTATTGTCCTGAGAGGAAAGCAAGGAAGGGGAGGCAACTGGTCAAAGAGAACAGAGAGCTAGTTTGAAAAGGCTTCAGAGAAGGGAGGTTGAGGGTGTCCTCCAAAAGGTGTCTGGAAGGGCGGGCTCCTCGGGTAGGATTGCGGTTGGGAAGAGGCTGCTAGGGGACCTCACCCCAGGTCTTCCAAACATAAACAAAGCTTCTCCTCGGAGGCTTAGGACCAGAAGGGCAGGGTCCACCATCAGGGAAGATGCAGGCATCCTCAGGTTCCTGGGGATACACTGGATGTCCTCCCCACACCTGGCTCCCTAGAAAGTAGTAGACACAGTCAACCTCAAGCTCTGTCATTCTGTGTGAGCTCGAACTCCTGAAATAGTTCCTAGTGGATGGAGCTGTGGGAGTAAGCTGGAACTACAGTCTCCATACTGTAACCTGTGTAGGATAGTACAGAGAGCTGGGGATTTAAGGAAACCACAACTTGAGATTCCTATCGTAGAGAACAGAAATAGATGACTGGATGGCCAGAGAATAAAATGTTTACAGTGACTCTCTAGTGAGATTCAGAGCAGCAGCAACAGGGAACGGTTAAGCATTTGCTATAGGTCCAGACAACTTCGCTGAATACTTTATATAAATGAGCCTGTTTTCATCTTTCTAACATCCTGTCAAGGTACCACACCCACTTTATAGACAGGAAAACAGCAACTTACCCTTCCAGGGTCAGAGCTACTGATGGACTTACATCTAAGCCTCTGTGAGCTCAGCAATCTGTTGTCCCCTGATTCAGAAACTATACTTTTGTATATTTACAGTATAGATTGACTATAATGGCTATAAACATCATTTGGGTTTTTTGTTTTCTTTTCTTTTTTTTTTGTCTTTTTTTAAAGATTCTATGGGGTATAAAGGTCGATGGAATAGCACTTGACAAGCATGTGTGGGGCCCTAGGTTTGAACACCAGCACTGTTAAAAAAAATAGAAGAGGAAGGGGTTTGTCCCTGGGCTTACTGGGGATACATGGGAATCTGAGCCCCAGGAATGAGGCTCAGGAGGTACTGAGAAAGGTACTTACCATTGATGATGGTGTTGTTGGCCCAGATAACCTGACCATCAGGCAGTACCTTTTGATTTCCAGGAAAGTGCAGGGCAATGGAAAAGGAAGCATTTGCACCAACCAGTGTGGGCCCATCATTACTGACCTTCAGAGACACCTGGCCACCTGGGTAAGGAAAGCTGCATTAGCGGGGACTCTGGTTTCCCCTCTCCAAGCCCCTCTCCCAACCGGTTCTTAGTCTCCTCACGTCCCATTTCCCCAGAATTTCCAAATCCTACCTCTCCAGCAGTTAGACCCCTGCCCCTCTGTCCACTCAGGGTACAGCTGCCTGTTCCAGGCTTTAGTTAGAAGTTGCCTTGGGACAGCAAGCCAGTCCTGATTCCTGGATCCTAAAAGAAATGTACCGTAAGATCCTGGGATCCTTAGTCCCTTCTCAGAGGACAGTGCTGTGTCCTGTATCATCTCACTGTTAAATTCAAAGTGAAATTTATTTTATTTTTATTTATTATTTATTTATTTATTTGGTTTTTCGAGATAGGGTTTCTCTGTATAGCCCTGGCAATTCTGGAACCCACTCGGTAGACCAGGCTGACCTCAAACTCACAGAGATTTGCCTGTCTCTGCCTCCAGAGTGCTAGGGTTAATAGTGTGTACTACCAAGCCCAGTTTATTTTTATTAATTTTAATTATGTAAGTATAAGCACCCATAGAGGCCACAGCCACTGGATTCCCTGGTGCTGGAGTTATAGACTCTTGCAAGGCACACTGACTGGAGGGAGTATGGGCACAGAACTCAGGTCCTCTGGAAAGTCAGCAAGTGGTCTTCACCACTGAGACTCCCCCGGCTGGTTTTAAGTCAACTTGATATAACCCTGAGTCATCGGGCAGGAGGGAGCCTCAACTGAGCAAGTGAATGCTTCCATAGGATTGGTGGCACAATGGGGGGAGCCTGTCAGGCATTTTCTTAATTAGTGACTGATGCGGGAAGGTCCAGCCCCTTGAGGGTATTACCATCCCTGGGTTGGTGGTCCTGGGTTCTGTATGAAAGCAGACTGAACAAGCCATGGGGAGCACGCCTGTAAGCAGCACCCCTCCATGGCCTCTGCATCAGCTCCTACCTCCAGGTTCCTGCCCTGTTTGGTTCCTTGTCCTGTCTTCCTTCAGTGAACAGTGATGTTGGACTATAAGCTGAATAAGCCCTTTCCTCCCAAGTTGCTTTTGGTCATCATGGTTCATTCCGGCAATAGGAACCTAAGATACTCTCCTCTGTTTTTGTTGTCGTTTGCTATTTTGTTTTATTTGTGGTGGTATTTAGAGTCTAACTCTGACCTTTATAAGTGCTAGAGAACCATTCTATCACTGAACTATGTAACAATCTATTGTTTGAAATGAAGTCTTTACATGTTGTGGCAAAGACTGGACTTAAATTTCTGGACTTGGGTGAGTTTCTTGCCTCATTCTGGGATTCTAGGCCCATGACACTGTACCTGACTGCTGGGGGTGGGGAGGGGTTATTTTGTTTGTTTGTTTTTTTAGTTTCCCTGGCTGGCCTATAATTCTCTACAAAGACCAAGTTAGCCTCAAACTCACAGAAAAGATCCATCTGCCTCTGCCTCCCAAAAGTTGGGATTAAAGGTGTGCACGGATAGCTTGGCTCTGGTTTTTTGTTTGTTTGTTTGTGTTTTGTTTTTGTGTTTTTTGAGACAGGGTTTCTCTGTATAGCCCTAGCTGTCCTGGAACTCACTCTGTAGACCAGGCTGGCCTCGAACTCAGAAATCCTCCTGTCTCTGCCTCCCAAGTGCTGGAATTAAAGGCGTGCGCCACCTCTGCCCCATTGGCTCTGTTTTTAAACTGGCCCATAATCACCATAAAATCTGCCCCTTGGCTCCCACTCCTTCTCTATTTCTTCACACTTTCTGTGTGGTAGACAATAACCCTTAAGTCCCAATCTTCCTGCTTTTACTGTCTAATGCTAGGCTTAGGGATGTGCTAGAACCACACTAGGGCTAGAATCCAGAGACTTGTGTGTGTTTGACCAACTTTCTACCATCTAAGCTATACCCCCCAGTTCACACTTCAGATTCATCTTATTTTTTGTCTTATATTTATTTATTTTTTCGACAGGGTTTCTCTGTGTAGCCCTGACTGTTTTGGAACTCACTCTGTAGACCATGCTGGCCTCAAACTCAGAGATTTGCCTGCTTCTACTTCCTGAGTGCTGGGATTAAAGGCATCTACAATCATGGCCCAATCAGATTTTTATTTTAAAAGAATATTCATTTTTGCTGGATGCTGGCAGTGCACGCCTTTAATCTTTACACAGAGAAACCCTGTCTCAACAAACAAACAAAAAGAGAAGAATATTCTTTTTTATTTATTTATTTATTTTGGTTTTTTCGAGAAAGGGTTTCTCTGTATAGTCCTGGCTGTCCTGGAACTCACTCTGTAGACCAGGCTGGCCTTGAACTCAGAAATCCGCCTGTCTCTGCCTCCCAAATGCTGGGATTAAAGGTGTGCACCACCACTGCCCGGCCATTTTATATTGTATTGTGTGTGTGTGTGTGTGTGTGTGTGTGTGTGTGTGAGAGAGAGAGAGAGAGAGAGAGAGGCTTTTGTCTGCATGTATGTCTGTGCACCAAAGTGCATGCTTAGTGACTCTGAGGTCAGAAGAGAACATCTGATCCCCTGAGTCTGGAGTTACAAATAGTTGTCAGTTGCCATGTGATGTGGGTGTGCTGGGGATTGAACCTGGGTCTTCTACACGAACAGCCACTGAGATAACTTTCCAGTCCTTCAGATTTTTTTTTTTTTTTAAACATGGTGGAAAGACCACTGCGGCATCGGGGCATGTACTCAGGAGTCAGCAGCATAGGATCACCATGAGGTTGACAGCATGAACTACATAGTGGGTTCCAGAGCAGCCTGGTCTACAGAACCTTGTCTCAGAAAAGGGAGGAAGAGGAGGGGAAAGGAGGAGGGGGAAGAGAGAAAGAAAGGGAGAGAGGGAAGAAGAGAGAGAGAGAAAGAGAGAGAGAGAAGCAAGTGTAGCAAGAAGGAGGGAGGAATGAGAAGAATCAGGTACAGGTTGGAGGTGGGAACAAAGCAGACATAATTATTATAATTTAATTGGGTATAGTGTGTCACGTCTGTAATCCCAGCACTCAGAAGAAGAAGGAGAAGGAGGAGGAGGAGGAGGAGGAGGAGGAGGAGGAGGAGGAGGAGGAGGAAAATCACTGCAAGTTGGAGGCCAGCTGGGGTTACATTGGGAGACCAGAGCTAAAATGTATGTTTGAAAAGAAAGTAATAAAATGGGCTTCCAAATCCCTTCACCCAAATCCAAAAACCACCAACATTCCGATACATCTGCTTTATCCTTATTGGTTGCTGTTTTTGGTTGCTAAAATATGTATTCAGAAGAAAATCTTGGGCAGGTGAGATGGCTTATGGGGTAAAGATGCTTTCTGCCCAGCCTGACAACCTGAGTTTGTTCCCCAGACTCACATGGGGGTGGGGGTGGGGGGAACCCTAAAGTCAGTGTTCAAAATGTAAGCACAGTATCTTAAGAGCCTCAGACGTGTGGGTATGAGCAGAACGTTGGCCAACCACATAAAAGAACTCCACCTCAGAAAAGGAATGAAAAGAAAAAAACAAAAACCTGGAAATTGCACTACAAATGAAGAAACCATTTAAGGAACTTTCCAGAAGTTTGTGAGACCAGGGATCCATGTAGAGAAAAGGAGGCTGTGATTACACACACACACACACACACACACACACACACACAAATCTCGAAGCACAGAAAACTGTCCTTAACCCAAATCTAATATTCTAATGTCCACAGGAAGCCCAGGGTTCTGCCAGGTGTTGGTCTATGCTCACAGACCATGGCCCTATCCCTGGAGTTGCTCAACCACTGAAGCAAAACCAGTCATAAGATGCACCATTCTTTTTGACTGCCCACTCTCTTTCCTCAGCAGCACGGGACATTCCAGACCTTCTCACCACCCTTAACTCCCTCCCCTTGCTCCTGTCACGAGGCCTCAATCCCCCAGAGTCCTTTCATGTGATGCTCAGCTGAGACCCTTCTGAGACCTCTCCCAGCCCTAGAACGTAAGGCCTGGGCTATATTCATCCGTCCCCACCCCAAATGCAGAGGTGGTCTATCAGTTTGGTCTTACTGAATACCCTATTCTTTTTCTGTCTACTTTACATCTCCTACCACTAGCATTTAAGGTATTACCCAAAGGATCTTCACCTCATGTCACCTCCTTGGAGCCTGTTTGAGCTGACTGCTCTAGGAAGCCTCAGAATTAGTGACGTGCCTTCTGCCCCTTGCATCAGATAAGGATACTTCTATGCTTGATCCTAAATTTCACTATATAGCCTCACACAATGGTTTAAGTCTGTAATCCCAGTACTTAAGAGGTAGAAACACGAGGATCAGGAGTTCGAGTCCATCCTTGGGCACATAGTGAATCTGAGCCTAGCCTGGGCTACACTGGACCTTGTCTTGAACAAATAAAAGACAACAAACCATATCTTCACTAAATCGAATAGGACAAGCCAGAAGTATTTTGACTTGTCTGATTAGAAGGGGGAAACCCAGAGCAGGTGTTCAACTGCTAATAGCACTTGCTCCTGACCCCCCTCCCTCCCCCACACTTACCTTCTATGGCTCCCACAGCCAGCAGAGCACTCAGCACAAGCACAGGAAGGAAGCTCCTTCTCTGGACACCCATACTGGCCCTCCTTTCAGCAGCCAAAAGTACCAGGGGGTGGGAGTGAGCCCCTATATAGAAAGGGATGCTCATTTGCATAGGCCTTCCTCCTCCCCCTCCAGAGGAGGGGAAACCTGGGAAGAAGGAAAGGGCCTGAACTGATTTCATCCCACTGCTCAATGACAGTTTCTGTTTTCATGGGGTCACATTCACTGACACACACACTTATCGGTCTGGAAAGAGTTCACTGATGGGCAGCTGCAATTCACATACTTCACAGTCACAATTCAGCAAGACAGAGTGAAGAGAACTGAGTCACCAAGAGTTCCTTGAGACAGAAACAGCACCTTTATCCAAAAGCAGCCAGAAGGGGCTGGGAGTGTAGATTGCCAGCAATAAAACAACTCAAGCAGCCAATGAACAGTGAGACAGTATTAAGCTAGGCTGAGAAACGTCTCTGTTATCTAACCAAAGAATCCTTTACAATAAGAGTCTCGATTTTCCAGCCTGGCCTACAGAGCGAGTTCCAAGACAGCCAAGATTACACAGAGAAACCTTGTCTTGAAGAAGAAAAAGAATGAAGAAGGAGGGAGGGAAGGAGAGGGAGAGAGAGAGAGAGAGAGAGAGAGAGAGAGAGCGAGCGCCGATTTCTTGCCCCACATGGCGGCACAGGGGAGACCGAGCCGGACGGATCTCTGTGAGTTTGAAGAAAACCTGGACTTTTGAACACATTCCAGCCAACAAGGGCTGCATTATGAGATGTTTCAGAAAAGCAGGTGGGAGTGCTGGAGACACGGCACCGCTGCTAAGAGCACAAGCTGCCTTTGCAGAAGACCAGACTTCAGCTCCAGCACCCAAGCCAGGCTCATGACCGCCTAGAACCTCAGCTCCAGGGGGTCTGCTGCTTCTGTGGAAACCTATGTACAGACACGCAAACACACACATAATTTAAAATAAAATACATATTCCTTTTTCTTTTTTTTTTGGTTTTTCGAGACAGAGTTTCTCTGTGTAGCCCTGGCTGTCCTGGAACTCACTCTGTAGACCAGGCTGGCCTCGAACTCAGAAATCCACCTGCCTTTGCCTCCCAAGTGCTGGGATTAAAGGCATGTGCCACCACTGCCCGGCTAAAAGCGACTTTCTTGGCTAAGTGGAATTCAGTCTCACCCAAGGGGTGGTGAAAATTATGAGGTAAAGGTAAGAAAGTCCGTAGACCAGAGACAACACCAGTTCTGGCCTGCAGAGTCTAAACCAGGAACTGGGGGAAAGTTGTGCGGCGGCCCCTTGGCTCGCCCGCCCAGGGCGGGGCCTCTGAGGCGGGAGCGCGGGGTCCGGTCCGCCCTCGTGACGCGAACCAATCAGAAGGGCGGAGGGCGGGGCCAGTGAAACGCGGGAAGGAGGGGCGGGGCCTCGGATGGCCGTCTGGAGCAGTGGGGGAGGCGGCAACATTGTTTCAAGTTGGACAAATTGTCAAGGGCTGAGCTCTCGTTGCGTTCCATCCCGAGCTGGGGCTGCCCTGCTCACCGGGGCCCCCAGGTCCTCCGCTCCAAGCGTCGGGCCCGCTTTCGTCAGGGTTCCCGGGCCTCGCTCCCGGGGGCCTGAGCCGCCTCACTAGCGCTCCATGGAGAACTTCCAAAAGGTGGAGAAGATTGGAGAGGGCACGTACGGAGTGGTATACAAAGCCAAAAACAAGTTGACGGGAGAAGTTGTAGCGCTTAAGAAAATCCGGCTCGACACGTGAGTGGCCTCCGGAGCCGGAACTCCTTTGCCGGGATCTCTTGGCTGTCCACCCCCCCCCAACCCCCTACCCCAACAGGCGGGTAGCCTCCCGGGACCGGAAGGTAGCGGGGAGGGACTCCTGAAGCGAGCGGTGGGTTGGCGGACGGAGGACGCTCTCCCGGAGGAGACTGTCCGGGGCTCGAGCTCAGGGGAAAGTTTCTTGTGCTCCACCCGGTGTGCTCACAAATCTGCAAGCCGAGGGACTTGGGAAGAGAAAGTGGGGTGTGGGAGCCGAGGTAGGGTCCAGAGCTGTTCCTGGAGTTGGGTTATGTGGGAACCAGAGAAAAGTTCCTTTCTGAATGGAGAGCTCTCCTCACTGCTCCAGCACCATACTTAGAACCCTCACCCTCTAAAAAGAATGGCAGTTGAGACTCACTGACCCTCTGGGGAGGCTGGGAGCTACTCTCACCCCCCTCCTCTATTACCTTTCCTCTGTTTTTCATTCACCTGGAGGCTCCTCTTACCTTCCACTGGGAAAAAAGGCAATAATGACCTTAAATATGTCTAAAAGCCACGCCCTGACAACCCAGGAATTAACTCCTGACAGCACCTCTCCTTTCTGACCTCCTAAGGGATTTGGGGGTTGTGTATCCCTGAGAGAATAATGTTTGTAACCATATTCTCATCTCTGTTTTCCCAACCTCTCCAAGTGAGACTGAAGGTGTACCCAGTACTGCCATCCGAGAGATCTCTCTCCTTAAGGAACTTAATCACCCTAATATCGTCAAGTAAGTCTAGTCTGAGATAATCACCAAGATGAATTCTGCTTGCTTAGCCTCAGAATTTCTCTCCCTCAACTCTCGTTTCCTGGACCTTCTCTTGCAGGCTGCTGGATGTCATCCACACGGAAAATAAACTTTATCTGGTTTTTGAATTTCTGCACCAGGACCTCAAGAAATTCATGGATGCCTCTGCTCTCACGGGTATTCCTCTTCCCCTCATCAAGGTAATCCTGTTTAATGCCAACCTACATATTTTAGGGAAAACTAGAGGCAGGTAATTCAGATGGGTAATGATTTATTTTGGCTTTTTCTCAGACTTCAGAAACACCCTCCTCTCTCTCCCCCCTTTCCTGCTCATTAGTCATTAACGTTAGAATGGACAGAAGAATCAAAATTTTGCTCCTGTGAGCTAATCTAGGCAGGAAGGAGATCAGATAACACCAGATAAAGAAGATTGAGGACAGTTGGTGGGTTCCTTGAAAAAAATTCTTCCACTTGTGAAGTGGGAAAAATAACCAGTGAGTCCCTGTGTTTTCCAGCTGGGCTTATTCCTGGAGCACTTTGAGTGTATCAGCGAGTACATACTCAACACACAGTCACTTAGCACCTTTAATGTGCTAGGCACAGGGTATCAGAAGGGTATCTGGTCTCTATCCTTGACAGGCTGGAAATTGACCTTGATATTAAATGTGTGGTTATGTTGTACTTATGTGTGTTGGTTTGTGCTTGTAATCCTAACACTTTCGAGGCTGAAGCAGAAGGGTGTGTAAGTACAAGGGCAGCCAAGCTACAAAGTTTCAGGCCAGGAGGACAGTATCTTTAAAAACAAAAGGGACTGACAAACATAGCTCAGCAGGTAAAAGAGCCTGCCTCCAAGCCTGATGACCTGATGGCCTGAACTCCATCCCCAGGTCCTACACAAGAAGAAAACCAACTCCTGCAGGCTGTCCTCTGATATCCACACATGCACTGTGGCATCCTCCTGCCATCCTAAATAAATAAATAAATAAATGTAACTAAAGAATTAAACCCCACCCCAATGTATATAATGTAGTTCTCATCTAGCATAGTTAAGGTTGTATAGAACTTTTTTTTTGAAGATTTATTTATTTATTATATAGTGTAGCTGTCTTCAGACACCTTAGAAGAGGGCATCAGATCTCATTACAAATGGTTGTGAGCTATCATGTGGTTCCTGGGATTTGAACTCATGACCTTCAGAAGAGCAGCCAGTGCTCTTAACCACTGAGCTATCTCTCCGGCCCCCAGTTTTATTGAATTTTGAGGGCAAAGAATAAGTCATATCTGCTCATTGTGATGAGGAAACAAACCTCACTCTCTCCTTTGTCAGAGCTATCTGTTCCAGCTGCTCCAGGGCCTAGCATTCTGCCATTCTCACCGTGTCCTGCACCGAGACCTTAAGCCCCAAAACCTGCTTATCAATGCAGAGGGGTCCATCAAGCTGGCAGACTTTGGACTAGCAAGAGCCTTTGGAGTCCCTGTCCGTACTTACACTCATGAGGTAAGTCCCTTTGTGTTTTTCTTTAAGAATCTTGGGAGATGTTCATAACAGCATTCAGAAATTACCAAAATTCTGGGACAAGAGTTCCTTGGTAAATGGAATCTCTGACAACCCAAGGGTCTTTCTTTATGTAAAGTGTGTGAGTGTTTTGCTTGTATATATATCTGTACCACACGCCTGCCTGGTGCTCGAAGAAGTCCAAAGAAAGTGTCTGATACCCTGGAACTGTAGTTATATAGATTGTAGTGAGCTGCCCTATGGGTACTGGGAATTGAACCTGGGTCCTCTGCAAGAACAAGTGCTCTTAACTGCTGAGCTGTCACTCTAAATTTTACCCAAGGGGTCTTAAGATATGCACTGGATTTTTTTTTTTTTTAATTTATTTATTTTTTTGGTTTTTCGAAACAGGGTTTCTCTGTATAGCCCTGGCTGTCCTGGAACTCACTCTGTAGACCAGGCTGGCCTCGAACTCAGAAATCCGCCGGTCTTTGCCTCCCGAGTACCAGAATTAAAGATTAAAGGCGTGCACCACCACTGCCCGGCTGATATGCACTGAATTTATACAAGGTTGCCTGGACTTACTAAGCCAGGAAAACTGGTTGCCACATTGTTTAAATATCTCAGATTTTCCAGGAAGGTCCCAAGTCTGGGGATTTAGAATTACATGACTGGATAGACAGATGTCTCAACAGTTAGGAGTGCATAATGTTCTTGCAGATGACCTGGGTTCAGTTCCCAGAGCCTGTGTCTGGCAGTTCGCAATCACCCTTAACTCCAGCTCCAGGGCATCAGACACTTTCTTCTGGCTTCTGACGGCACTGTATAGTTGTGGAAACCTACATAGGCATGCATGTATGCACGTCATTGAAATAAAACAAAACAAAACAAAACAAAAAAACCTTTTTAAAAAGAAGCTGGAAGGTAACAGGGTTTTGTTGAACTGAGGTATGTGACCCTCCCTACCTTCTAAGCCCTGTTGTCTTCTTGTTCCCCAGGTGGTGACCCTGTGGTACCGAGCACCTGAGATTCTTCTGGGCTGCAAGTACTACTCCACAGCCGTGGACATCTGGAGCCTGGGCTGCATCTTTGCTGAAATGGTATGGAGGTTTGCCAGGTTCTGTGCAGCCCACTCATGCCCACATCCAAGAGCAAAACCCATTTCTCGGCCTGGAACCATGGTCCTTTTATGACAGGGTTCTCTCAAGTATCACCACTGCAGAGGTGGTTGCCCCAATCCCAACGACAATTTTGGAATATCCCTAAACAGATTTAGTTATCTAGTGTATATCTCTTATCCCCCAAGTGAGCTAAATCCACTCTGTGCCCATTCAGCCCTTTTGTTTTATTTTATTTTGTTGCTCTGTTTTGAGATAGTCTGACTATGCAGCCGAGACTGGCTTTGTATTCTTGATCTTCTGCTTGGGCTCCAACTTTTCACCATTACCATCTCGCCCATGGGATTGACTTGACAGGCATAAGCCACCCTGCTGGCTGGTCCCACTCCTTCAGCTGTTTCGGCCTTAATCCTCAAATATTTGGAAGAATGAATTCCATTTAGTACAACAGGTGGTCCACAGGCCACATGCTTCCAACGATAGCTGTGAATGTGGCCTCAACGCAAAATCATACGCTTATTTAAATAGAGTAGGTTTTTGTTTTGTTGGTGGTAGGGTTTTAGATTTTGTTGCTTTTGGTTGGTTTGGGGTTTTTTGTTTGTTTGGTTTTTGTTTTGGGGTTTTGGTTTTGGTTTTACAAGACAAGGTTTCTCTGTGTAGCCCTGGCTATCCTGGAACTTATTCTGTAGACCAGGCTGGCCTCAAACTCAGAGATCTACCTGCCTCTGCCTCCCGAGTTCTGAGTTAAAGTTGTGCTCCCAGCTTTGGTTTTTTAACATTTTATTTAATGGTACTTGAGCTTGAACTTTGTGGATGATGTCATGTCACAGTGTCAAAGGTTGGACAGGTCTGTTGTGTCTCCATTTGTCCTATAGACCTCTTCTTAGAAACAAGGAATTTAGTAAAGGCAAACAGGTCCAACTGACCCATGCCTATCGATTTTGTAGACTTGGTCATGCCCTGCCCCCCTCAACCTCTGGCTTTCCAGATTGAAGGATCCTTTAAGCCTAGCTTCATATGGGAGCTCCCATCCCATTTAATGCAACAGTGGGTAAACAGATAGATCAGTAATATTTTTATGGTCCTTTGGGTTGAAACTGAGGGCTTGGAGACCATTAGCCTAAATATAGATATACATATAGAATGTGAATTTATCCACCAGTACCTTACAATTGCCCATATTCCTCTCTCAATTCATCAAAAAATATTTGTTAAGCACCTAGTGTGTACCCAGCACCATGCTAAGTGCTGTGGGGAGCACAGAAGAAATGGAAGACACAGTCTCTGCCCGCTGTGCTCCTATCTAGAAGTGGCTGCATCACAAGGAGGGGGGATGACCGCAGTGTCTACCCCATACCCCGTGAGTGGCTTGGGATCCCTTGCTACGTGTCAGTGGCACCCCAGACATTCACCCCCTCCCAGCCCCACCCAGCCTTGGGGATCTGTGAAGCCACGGTTGGGGGAAGGAAGGAGGGGCAAGGAGACAGATAAGGGACTTCATTGTCTCAAGCTCTGTATGACCGTCCCCATGATATGCCCTGGGGAGGGGAGTCATGGGCCCTGCTGACCTTTCACTGCCTGTGGGAACCTCCTTTGTACAAGGGGCAGTATGGACTGACGTCAGTGTGGGTCTTGGCTTTCCTTTTTCCCCATTTTCAGGTGACCCGCCGGGCCCTATTCCCTGGAGATTCTGAGATTGACCAACTCTTCCGGATCTTTCGGACACTGGGGACCCCAGATGAGGTGGTTTGGCCAGGAGTTACTTCTATGCCTGATTATAAGCCAAGTTTCCCCAAGTGGGCTCGGCAAGATTTTAGCAAAGTTGTGCCTCCCCTGGATGAAGATGGACGGAGCTTGTTATCGGTAAGATGTCTGTAAGCCCTCTCCCACTCCCCAGAGAAGAGCTTCTCCTGGATGAAGAGAAGCTGAGACCCCGAACTCTCTGTTAACAGTACCTTAGCTTGCTTCCTCTCTTCATCAGTAGTCTGGTTCATTTGGGGGGGGGGGGGGATGATGAGAACTGGGTAAGAAGAATGCTGGCTCCCAAGTTTCTGAGTACACCTGCTGTCCGTTTGGCCTGCTGCCACATCACTGAAGTCAGAATATATTTCTCTCTCCAGCAAATGCTGCACTATGACCCCAACAAGCGGATTTCAGCCAAAGCAGCCCTGGCTCACCCTTTCTTCCAGGATGTGACTAAACCAGTACCCCACCTTCGACTCTGATATCCTTCCCAGAGCCCTCTTCACCCGTGATCTGACCTGACTCTGGGCCTTTTGGACAGGTCAGCCTTCTGCTGTTTTCTGGCTGCCTTAGCACCCAGTTTTTCTCTTGGCCAGCCAGTTCTGGGGATTCAGGGGTGCAGGGAAGGATTAGGTGAAAGGGGGAAAAGTTTTGGCATTAGATGCACTTGACCTGGCTTCCACCAGCTTCTCCCTCTTCCCAGTCATTTCTGAGGATTGGTATTCAAGGCAAAGCTGACAGTTCTCCCCTGTGTCAGATTTTGCCATCCCAGTCCTAAACCTGTCTAATAATTACCATGTTGAGGGAAACGCCCCCAGACTCCCGCTGCCACTGTTGTGTGAACTAATGAGCAGAAGCCTATGTTGGGTCAGTTCAGAACCAAGCAAGAGGCGTCTGTTTTAATGAATTAGATTAAAGAATAGACCTAAGCCATTTGTACCTTAGTTTTAGCGTTTGGTCTCACCTAGCAAACAAGGAGGCCTGATTGGAGAAGCAGAAGAAATTATTCCCTCCAGTGCCTTGTCTACCTTCCTGAGGCAAGAAGAGCCAGGAGGGCACAGGGCTTGGCTTCACTCTGGTCTGTTCGTTGTGGTTCATAGGGCAAGGTGAAAGATACTTGGATTTCTCTTTTTAGCAATCTTACTGTTTTCTGGTGCTGATGGCTGAAGCCAGGACCTTGCCCTCACTAAACAAATGCACTACCAATGAGCCAGACTCCTAGCCCTCCTTTTGGAAGTTCAGTTCTTCAGTTGTCAGAGAGCCTTAATTGCCATCCTCCTCTGAGAGTCATCCTCACTCCCTAGGAGTGGAAGAGAGCTAGGAGACACCATTTTGAGAATGCTGATACTTTTTAAAGGCTTTGACCTGGTTAGGTCATTGGGGGAAATTTTCTATAAAAGAGCGAACAATTATATTTATATTTCAAGTTATAGTCGTTTGGATATTTTAGTGGTCTTGTTGTTGTTTCTTTTTTTTTTCTTTTTTTCCTTTTTTTCTTTGTCAGTGTGGATGGATTTGCTGCCATGTGCACTTTGGGATTTTGTAATTGTTTAAAGAAAATATTTCTTTTATGATTTTCTTCTCCCACCACTTGTCCTCCAGTGTTCTGTTAATATTATTATTTGTAATTTAGTTTGTAATTCATTAAAAGAAAATATTCCCAGCTGTAGAGTGAATCTCTTTCATATTTATCCTTCATTCATTTACTTGAATGGTGTGGATGACAATCTGAATGTGAATAAGCAGAATATGATTTCACATCCGTCCACCTAATCTCTGTATACTGAGGCCCTCCTCCCATGCTCCGTGGTGGGGTGTTTCTAAGGGTGGGGAAAGGCACACAAATACAGAACACTGTTTCAATTTTTTCCCTTAGCAGCCACGTGACTTCAGTGTGCTTCAGGGGCATCCATCTCAACTCTCCATTTCCCAGTAAGCTTTCACCATTCTGTGTAGGGTTTTGTTTGTTTGGTTTGGTTTTGAAATGGTGTGTACATGTGAGACTCTCAAGTGCCCACAGAGGCCAGGAGAGGGCGCTGCATCTCTCTTAGAGTTACAGGCAGTTGTGAGCAGACTGGTGTGGCACTGGGAACAGGCCTTGGGTCTTCTGCAGGAATTGTATGCCTCTCTAGCCTGTCTCTGGGCTCTAGCTTCAATCCTCAGTACCGCAAAAAATCCTCAGCAAAGTTGTCTAAATATCTTTTTCACACATACAAACAATTGTGGAGATATCAATAATGTGAAAATTTAGCAAGCTAAAGTGTCTTCAGACGACCAGTTTCTGTTGTCGTGGTTTTATAACCATCAAAAAATTAGACAATTCACCTGAAAACTCCTGTTCTCTAATGCTCCACTAAAAAGAATTTACAAGGGCTGGAGAGATGGCTCAGTGGTTAGGAGCACTGACTGCTCTTCCAGAGGTCCTGAGTTCAACTCCCAGCAACCACACGGTGGCTCACAACTATCTGTAGCGGAATTTAATGCCCTCCTCTGGTGCTTCTTGTCTGAAGACAGCTACAGTGTACTCATATACATAAAAAAAACAATTCTTTTTAAAAAAAAAATAATTTACAAGATATAAGACTCACTATGTGGCTTGGAATTCGCTGGCCTGGAACTCATGGAGATCCTCCTGATTGCTAGGATTAAATATGTGGGCCATCATGCCCCGCCCCCCCCCCCCCCCCATCTTGTTAAACTAAGGAGCCCAGGCTTCAAACTCACTAGTAGAGGAGGATGACCTAGAACCGCCTCCTCCACAATCCACAATGCTGGGATTAGGATTGCCACACCACACCCACCAAAAGCCTTTCTGGGGCTTCTTTCGCGCTAGCTTTGCCTGCCTGTCAAATTCGGAAATTTCCCAGTACTGGTTAAAATTTCCTTTTGACCCGCCTTCTTCACTCACCTGATTAGATGTTTACGAGTCAAAAGGCGGGGGAGGGGTTGTCACGGGTGTCGAGGTTTTATTGGCTGATGTACATGCCTGTCAGTGCTGCACTGCCCCCTTTCCCAGGAGCTCTCTCTTTAATGGCTACTTGTCCCGTCAATCTTCAAGGCTTCTCGTTTAGGTATTGGCTGGCGGCCTCGTCAGTCCAGTCTCTCACCTGTACTAGTTGGTTGACAGTCCCTCAAAACCCGCCTTACTCCAGAGGATTGGCGGATGAACGCCTACATGGCCCACCCACCGCGGTAGGCGGGTGATCTTGCGATTGGCTGGAGCCCCCCCCCCGCCCCAGCAAGAAGGAGGAGGCGAAGAGGGCAGGAGTTTGGTTGAGCTGCAGCTGTTTGTCTGTTCCACACAGGCTTGGGCCCGACGGGGGAGACGGAGCCCCAGGTACCGAGCTGATGGAGCCCACAAGGGCAGAGGCGGAGGTCCTGAGAGGAGCGCAGCCCGGCCTGCGGCATTGGCGGGTCGGGCCGACGCCAGGGCTCGAGAGCCTCCTGGAGAGGGCAGAAGGGGCTGTCCCGCAGGCCTAGTGGGCGCCGAGGAGGTGATCGGCAGGGCTGGGAGCCGAGCCTCTAGTTGGGAGGCGGCTGGGTTCTGGCTGCGGCCGCTCGGGGGCCGGGCGCGGGGACCCGGAGCCGGTGAGGACCAGGGCCGGCCTGGGGACTCTGAGCACCGCGGTGAGGAGGGAGGAGCTGAGGTCGGAGACCAGGCAGTGAGAGTGGGGAAGTCAGCCCATTTGGCAGGAGGTGTGGAGGGGACAGTGCTACGCCCAGCCCCGAGGGTAGCCGAGGCTGGGTCTCTAGAGACTTCCACTATCGGGGCTCTTAGCCGAGTGAGAGGCATTCTTTTCAGGGAAAGTGACTGTTGAAAGGGGAACTAGGGGTACAGTGGTGTTGCCGAGAGGGATTTGGTCTCAGTGAAGTAAATGAAGAATGCATTACTGGTCTAGAAGACCAAAGTAGAAGGAAGTAGAAGCAGGGCCTGGTATCAGTTATGGGAACTTATGGAATGATGGTGAGGGGAGGCTCTGTATCTTGGAAGTTCCTTACTCTTTTGTTCCTTTGGTGCTTGGGTGTGGTGATTTGAAGTTTTGGGGTAATTCAGGAGTAGGGAATGAAGACAAAGGTAAAATTATGTTTTCCAGGGCTCCTGGTAGTGCCAAGTTCAGCCCTCCCCCCCCCACACACTTTAGTTTACCCTGACCTCATAGCTAGTCTTGACTGCACTCCTCTTTCCTTTCTGTTTGTTATTGTATTCGTTGTTTTTCCTGTTTCATGTACTGTAAGAGAACTAAGAAAATTTGGGAGTGCTTTGCTCAGTCTTTCCCACGTGGTCTGTGGTGACTACTCTTAACTTTTACCCAGAATTGATGTAAAGGGGCAAATCAGTCCCCAGCCATTTACAAAAAAAGGGGGCCATGTTTATTGAAACTTCTGTGAGACTTGCACTTGGGCATTTCCTAGACAGTAATGGAGGTCTCCATGCCAGGAACTGTGAGGTGATATCCCTGAAGGGATTTGGGGAAGAGTTGAGAAGTTAGCTACCAGAAGGTTGGCATCATCCTTTCTTCTTTGTCCACTTAGTCAGGAGCTTTTTTTTTTGTTCCAAATTGCTAGTTAGGTCAAACCCTGAGGTATTTAGAAAAATTATAGAAGGATTATTTGGAAGAATTATAGAGAATGAAGATGTCTTTAAATTTTATTACGTGTGTGTACGTGTACCTGTGTACCCGTGTGAACCACAATGCATGTGTGGATGTCAGAGGACTCAGCACTCAGGCTTGGCAGCCTAGAAGATGGATTTATTAAATGCCAGATATATGGGAGTCCTCTCCATATATATATATATATGTGTGTGTGTGTGTGTGTGTGTGTGTGTGTATACATATAGAGGGAGGGGTTTGCTGACCTGTCAAGTTTTCTATAGATTGTACCCTATTGGTTTCTCCCTTAGGGTCCTACGTTCTTTTTTCCTTTCCATACTAATGCTATTTATCACTGCATTTTTTTTTTCTTACAACATAGTGTATGCATATGTACCCCATGCATGTGGGACCCCTCAGCAGTCAGAAGAGGTATTAGATCCCCTGGAACTGGAGTTAAGGACAATTATGAGCTGCCATGTGGGTGTTGGAAACTGAACACAGGTCTCTTGCAAGAGCACTAAGTGCTCTTAACCTGCCACCGAGCCATCTGGCTAACTTGTATCACTACATTTCTTAATTACCAAAAATAATATATACATGTATTAAAGTGTTGTAAGTTTTACAGAAATATATAAAATCTGAGTCCTTCTACACATAGTTTATTTCATTTAGGACAGTTAGAGATATTAAGTAAGACTAAACAAGAGGAGAATACTGTGAAAAGAATGAGACTGTCATTTAGTGAGCACATGGCAAAAACCCAAGCAAAGACGGGTTTTCTCATGTGCTCCTAAATGCTGCTCTCATTCTCTCCATGGTGTTCTCTTGGATGATACTCTGTTATTTATCGTGTTCTTTTTGCAGTTAATCTTGTCTTCTATCAAATTCAGAACAAACATTGAACTGTCCTTTGAGTTATCATTTGCCTTCTTCGGCATATACTCACACAGTCGTGCACTGGGTAGCCTAGAAACTGCCCAAATGCATGAGCAAAATTTTTTATGGGCAAGAAAGAAACATTAAGGGAATTTTTTTCAGATAGTTGTTAGCATCTGTACTAGAGGGAAGAATCAGAGACCCCATCTTTATTCAAATTTTCATAGTACTTGACTGTCTCTTCCTTATCTCAGGGAGATGGTGATGGTTCCAGAAGAGGGTCTTGTACCTGGCAAGTGACCCAAGAAATTCCTATATTTCTCTGAATTTGAACTTGACTTTTTTGACGTTTTGAAGCCCTCTAATAGGTTCATTGCAGTGTCCAGCAAAAACCTCAGTTCAACCCCTCCCCCCAGTTTTTCTTACCTACCCAGCCAGTCCTGGAGAAAACTACTGGGGTGTGTGTGTGTGTGTGCACGTGTGCTCGCTCATCCGTCCTCTGTAATCTTTGCCATCTTTAAATCTTGATCATAGCCTGTCCTATTCTGTGTCCCTTTTCGAGTTTTCTTTTTGTTTTTGTTTTGCTTTTCCTATCTTCTCCTTAAAACCTTTCAAGAAAGATCTGGAAGCTGGGCATGGTGGTACTTACCTTTGATTCCAGCATTCAGGAGGCTGAAGCAGCAGGGTTCAAGGCCAGGATAAGCTGCATAGCAGACATTATCCCAAACACTATCACTACTGCCCAGAAGTTTGTTTGTTTGTTTTAAAATCCAGGGTCTAGGAGTGTAGCCTACTGGTAGAATGTATGATTAGCATTTACCAGATCCTAAGTACAAAGAGAATAAGAATAGAGGTTGTATCTGGAATGCTAAAATTTAAGATGTAAATTATTCATAGTGACTTAAAATATTATTTCCCAAATTTACCAAAGGCTTCTGCATATTCAGGGAGTTAAAGAGACTTAGCAATGTCCAATTTCAAACATAGGCCTGGAGTTACAATAGTGTACTGGGAGAAGAGGGCTTCCTTATTGCCCTTAAAATCATACCCTGTATCTTGTCTTACTTTGCTTTAGTGCAAGAGTTATTCCTTTGTTGTTTGCTTGTCTGTGTATGTTAATATATTTGGCTTCTGAGAAGGAGCCACAGATAGGGTAGGAGACATTTCATGTGGGAAGGGGGTCAGTGGCTAGGCTTGCCTAGCATGTGTGAAGCCAACTGTAATTGAACTGTGAAACAATGAACTTGAAGTAAGAAGTGCACTATCCCCCTGAGAGCAAGGGTGCCACAAAACCAACACAGTATACTCTTACTTCCCAGGAAAGTTTCAGGAAAGACTTAGTCATTCACTGAGCAGTGAATGAATTGATCAGGAGTCACCCAGGTGAGGAAAGCACAGGTTTCTGGGCTAGAGTGCACCTTTCTTTTAGGGGTTGTGGGCATCTGACTGTCTGGTGTGACCTTCATTTCTAAACTTGTTTCTCAAGGCCAGGGATAATGACCTAAAGCTTTTTTTAAAACTGCTTGCCAGATGTGGTGGTGCACTCCTTTCATTCCAGTGCTCAGGAGGCAGTCTGATCTCTGTGAATTTGAATTTGAGGCCAGCCTGGTCTACAGAGAGTTCAGGACAGCCAGGGCTGTTACATCGAGAAACCCTGTCTCAGAAAACAAACAAACAAAACCTGCTTAACATCACCTAAAACCTCAAAGAGGTTTGTTTTTTAGCACTAGGAGTTGCCTCAGTGTTAGAGAGACACTGTGTGATTAGGCCATGTGAGACATACTACCGGGTGACAGGAAGAGCAGTTGGCCCAAGTGAATTACAACAGTACTACTATGTGGGTGGAGTCCCTCCATCGGAAGAGAACTGTTCTGAAACCTGTCAAGAGCTCCCAAAACTGAACTGAGGTCTATCCAGGGAGAAGTAGGTTGGGAAAGATTTCAGGAACACTTAATGAAAAACTACTACTTCTCTGAAGGTTTATAATTACATATGTTTTTTTAAATCCCACTTTTTTGAGAAGGTTTAGCAGAGTAAAATGGCTATAACTCAGTGTGGAAAATACATGATAGAAATATCATGTTGCTGGGCTGGGGAGATAGCTCTGCAGGTAAAGAAAGGTATTTGTCATTAAGCTTGATGAGTGTTTGAGTCCCAGAACCCATGGAAGGAGAAGCCCACTCCCAGAGACTTTCCTCTGACCTCCACAAATGTACTGTGGCATTCAAGCTCATGCATGTGCACATACACACAGAAAACACGTGGTTTTAGGTTTTTATGTTTTGTTTTGCTTTGTTGACACAGGTTTGTCTGTGTAGCCCTGGCTGTTCCAGAACTCACATTGTAGACCCATCTCTCTGGCCCTTCAGTTTTGGTCTTAATTTAATTAGCTTTTTTGGGGAGTCTAGAGCAATGATAAATTTTACTATAGTAAGAAGATAATTATGTAGTTTTACAGGTGACATTATACTCAACCCTATAAGTTTGGGATTTTCTAGGCAGACAAAATTAAGGAAGGTGTTCTAATCTCTCCCAAGTCAATAATAGGGAGTTAGCACCGCCATGCTGATAAGTGATAAGCACAATTCTTATCTTTTGGAGAAACAAGGGGAAGCAGGGAGGAGGTGGAACTCATAAGCCATGACTCACTGGATAATGTTGAATTAACAGTTAAAGAGCTGAGCTAAGTAGTGCAACTCTGAGTTCAAGATTTCAGTGATTTGAGTCTAAACCATGTTGGAAAGGAAATGAAGTTATCTGTTGGCTTCTGCCCCATCTTCCTTTAGTAAAACTCACATTAGCTCCAAAACTACAGATTGCCACAGTGTCCCCTCTGCCAACTGTCCATGCAGGGCTTATTTAATGCCTGCTACAGAGGAGTAATGGTAATCCTGTCAGAACAGTGTGAGAACAGATCCTAGGAAGGCCTGCTTTCCTAACCTTTTCAGTTAGGAAAGTTTCCAGTTCCAGAGCAAGTACTTACCGAAGCTGAACTGAGAATGAAGCTCTATCTGGTGTACACTCATTTGTATTTTGGTACCCTCACCAAAGTGAAGCATTCCTGATTCTTTGAGAAGTACAGTGGAGGGCTCAGTGGGAAGCATGCTTTTGGAGATCTTTATTTTGATCCCTAAAATGCATGTGAGGGGGAAAAACCTGGCACACACTTGTAATCCCAAGACTGGAGAGGTGTAGAGATAGATTATTGATGCTCACTGGCTATCCTTCCAATCTAGCAAAATTGGTAAGCCAGTGAGAGACACTGTTTCAAAAAATCAAAATGGACAGTGCTGGAGAAACATCTCGGGATCCTCTGGTCAATGTATGCATGCTTACACACAAGTACAGTAAGAACTGGTGTGTCAGTGCCTTTAATGCCAGCATTCAGGAGGCAGAGGCATGCAAATCTGAGTTTGAAGCTGAATAGGTCTGGGTGTGGTGGCTTAAGTCTATAATCCCAGCATCTGAGCAGATAAAACAAGAAAATCACCACAAGTATAAGACTATCTTGTCTCCAAAAATGTATAAAACAATACAGTGGAGGGAGGCCAAGTGAGGTGATGCATGTCAGTAATCCCAGCACATAGAAGGCAAAAGCAAATGGAGTTTGAGTTGAATACCAACCTAGGATACACAGCCATAGCCAAAAAAAAAAAAAAAGGAAGGAAGGAAGGAAGGCAAGCATGGTGATATAAATGGGCAGAAATACTGCTCAGCTGGCTATACTTAATGCCTGACAGGTTAATTTTATGAGCCTCAGTTTTCTCATCTGTAAAGTAGAAATGGAGTATTTAAAATACGTATGGATTGGCTCTTAGCTGACTGACCGGCCTTACAGGGCTGACTTCAGATTGGGCAGAGCGTGGTGGCCAAGCACTGACTGTTTACTGACAGATGGTAGACCCTGGAATTTTTATATAGACTTAGTGTGCTGAGTTGAAGCAAGTTATGGGGGCCAGAGGAATGCAGTCTTCCTCTAGTTGGGTCTGACAGGCTAACAGACCTTTCCTGTTATTCGAACTTTGCAGTGGTGCTTGGAGAACATCCTCCTATGTCCCTGCCCAGTGGGCTGACCTGTGGACAGAGCTCAGTCCTCCCAAGTTAGTGAATGTTTCCTAAGCTGCTCCTGTCTGTGGGGCTACCCTTTCTTTTTGGTCTTGCAGTGTAACCTGGGCTGGGCGAGAACTCAGTAGACCAGACTAACTGTCAGTTTTTATGTTTTCAGACAAGGTCTCACTATGTAGGCTTCATTGGCCCTGACCTCTTAGAGATCCTCCAGTGCTAGAATTAAAGGTGGGTGCCATCACACCCTGCCTTTTTAAGTTTGTGATGATACCCTTGCTCTGCCCCCTGAGTGTTGAGATTATAGATAGGCATCACTCCACTCAGCTTTGTTTGTTTAGATAGGTTCTCTCACTCACCAAGTTGGCCTTAAACTCTGAGCAGCCCTCTGCCGCAGGTCCTAAGTGCTGCCATTGTCTGCTTGGCCCAGTAGGCCCTGCTCAGCTGCTCTTTAGAAAGTTAAATCTTTTGGCCTCAGATTTGAAGATGGTAGTGATAACACCTGCTGCTGTGTCTGGTTTGCTTCCTTGCCTCTGAGACCTTGAGAGCCTGTTTGGAGGTTCTAGCAGGCAGCATATACCCTTGACTGAAGAATCCTCTCTCCAGGAAGGCTGTTTGTTCTTTAGAAGGGACAAACCTCTAACTGTGGAGAAGGAAGGTGACACTCAGCTAGCCAGCCACAGCCAAATCAACCCCTCAAGGTTTCAGCCAGATCACTGTTACTTTTTTAAAATAATTTAAGTGCATCATTTGCCCATTGTCAACTCTTAGCTTAAAAATATTAGCTGGGAATACTGGTGAAGACCTGTGTCAACACTCAGGAGCCTGAGGCAGGGCAGCTTGGACTACGGCTACATTGCTCTATAATTTTAATAGCAAGGTTGAGGGCTCTTCTGCCCCTGGGATGCTCTATAGTTAAGTTCTCACCTAAGCATCTAAAAGTGCTTCAGTAGCACTGATAGCTATAGGCTGGCCAGAGACAGCTTCATTCCACCCCTCCAATTTTAAGATCATTATTTCTGTACAACCCACAGTTTGAGAAAGACTGCACAGTTGGTTAAAAAGCAAATTAATTCTGATTTGCAGTACTAGTTTTCAGATTTCTTGGACAATTGTGCATGGTGTGTGTTCATATGTATAGATGTACACACATAGAATAGTTTGGTACTTGCTATGTAGACCAGCCTGGTCTCAAACTCAAGAGGGTCACCTGTGTCTGCCTCCTAAATGTTCAGCATCACATCCAGCCAGAGTATGAGCCTTTAGAGACAGTAGTGAGAAGTCAGCAAGGTGGCTCAACAGGTAAAGACACTTGTCCAGGCCAGGCAACCTGAGTTCAATCCCTGGAACCCATGTAGTTGGAGGAGAGGACAAGCTCATGCAAATCGTCTTCTGACCTACGCGCACACACACATGCACACTTTTAATGACACTGTAAGTCAGGATTGTTAGGGTTGGTGTAGAGTGCACAGGGCACAGTCATTTGTCAGTTCTGCGATTACTCCACTTCAATACCCTCTATGTCTATGTATCTTTTTTAATATCTTGGGTGCTTTGCAGGAATATAGTAATAGTTAATATATGTAAATGTTAAATACAAATGTGGGGTAGCATCAAGACACCAGGAAAAAAAATCAAGGTATGGTGATCGGCACCTGAAGTTCTATCAGATGGAGGCTAGCCTAGGCTACATATTAAGCATCAAGCCAACTGTGCAGTGAGATCCTAGCTAGGAAAACTAAGGGCTGAGGATATAGCTTTAGTAGTAAAACATTTGCCTGCCCAGCTTGTGAAAATCCTCAGAACCACCCAGTCAATCAGTCAGTAAGAGGAGGAGAAGAAGAAGAAGAAGAAAACCAGGAGTTGCATACTAGTGTACCTGTGGTTGGACAGGCCAGCTAAGTTTGCTGTGACTCAAGGGAAAACTTTGAAGACCTGGTGGGCACGAAACACTCCTTTTCAGTCTCCATTTCAGCTCCCTTGCTAGTCTTACTCTGGTAGAACAATCTTTATTGCAGATGCAGTTCTTTGTGTATAGGTGATGGGGAGGGAAATAGGCAGGGTGGGCCTTAGCTAATGATGGATCCTCCTGCCTCAGCCTCCTGAATGCTGGGATTGCCGATACACATCACCACACTTGCCCAGAAGCAGTTCTTATTTTGCTGTCTACCCTTACTGAAGGTCAGCTGTGTAGGGCCTTATCAGAAGTGTGAGTAACCTTTCAATGTTGTATAATTAATTACCAGAGCTAAGTTTTAGAAACAAGGAAATGAGATTCTGTTCTTGTTCTAAAAAGTGATTGTGCACACCTGTAACCACAGCACTCAGAGGAAGAGGCAGGGAGGTCACAGTAATTTCAAGGTTACCCTGGTCTACATTGTGAGTTCCAGGCCAGGCACTACTATGCAATGAGACGCTGTCTTAGAAAACCAGAATAAACTTGGCAAAAGGTACATGTGGGCCTGCAGTTCTAGCACTTCAGTGGGACTGGGTGAAGGCAGAAGGATCAGGAGTTCAAGTCACTCCGAGCTATCTAGACCCTGTTAAAGAAACCTTATTGAGTTTGGAAGGTTTTGCCTCTAATCCTAGCACTTGGGAGGCTGAAGCAGGAAAATCGTCACGGGTTTAAAGCCAACCTGGACTATATGCCAAAGTTTTTAGACCATCTCATAAAACAAACAAAAATGTTTTTTAAAAAATGCAGTTTCAGTGGAACTGTGTCTAATTTTAATCTATGTTTTTCCTTACAGGACTGTTGAGGCCTGGAAGTCCCTCCCCTTCCCCTCCCCCCTTCGCCGCTTTGTGGCATTCCCCTCCCTCTACCTTCTCCTACTTTGATAACCTGGCTATGACTAGCAGAAGTACAGCCAGGCCCAATGGGCAGCCCCAGGCCAGCAAAATATGCCAGTTCAAATTGGTCCTGCTGGGAGAATCTGCAGTGGGGAAGTCTAGCCTGGTGTTACGTTTTGTCAAAGGACAGTTCCACGAATACCAGGAAAGTACCATTGGAGGTGAGTGCTTAGGAGGAAGTTTCAGCACTTAGTAGGGATTGAAAGGAACATCTGGGACTTGATTTTAGAACTGGCTCTCAGGACTGGTGTTTTATCCCAGAAATGGAAACTGCAGGAAGATTAGGCATTCAAGGCCATTCTTAACAATACAGAGTTTGAGGCCAGCCTGGCCTACATGAGGCCCTGTCACAATTAAAAAGCAAAATCAGGCTGAGTATGGTGATGTATGCCTTTAATCCCAGCACTCTGGAAGCAGGGGGAGGCAGATCTCTGGATGTTTGAGACCAGCCTGGTCTACAGAATGAGTTCCAGGACAGCCAAGGCAACAGAGAAACCCTGTTTTGGGAAAACAAAGAACAGGGTAAAGTGATTCTTTCCTGAACGTGGGAACACTCTGGAAGCTAAGGCAGAGGGACTGACTGCTTCAAGTTCTGGGTCAGCCCAAGGCTGACACTCAGGAACTGGAGAGATGGCTGAGAAGTTAAAAACATGTACTGCTCTTGTAGGGACACGCACACCCCTCCCCCAAGTTTGGTTCTGAGCAAACCTCAGGTGGCTCACAACTACCTGTAACTCCAGCTTGGAGGATCTGATACCTTTGGCCTTACCCACTACCCACACAACACTTGTAATTTAAAATAATAATAATAAATAATGATAATAATAAGTATTTTTAAAACAAATATATACATAATTAAAAATAAACATTTTAAAAACAAAACGTTCAGGCCCATTGACACAGGCTTATAATCTTAGATACTTGGTAGTTGAAGGCATGAGGATCCAGGTTCAAAACTTATATGTGCTACAGAGTGAGTTCCAAATCACTGTCCATTACAGACCAGATCCTGACTAAACAAAAAAGAACTAGGAATATAGCTCAGTGGGTAAAGTTCTTGTTTAGTATGCAAAAGGCCTCATGTTCAATCCCCAGTACTATCCTAGTACTGTCCTACCAAGATTTTATTGTTGTGGTTTTTTGTTTATTTGTTTGTTTTGTATTTTCGAGACAGGGTTTCTCTGTGTAGCCCTGGCTGTCTTGGAACTCACTCTGTAGACCAGGGTGGCCTTGAACTCAGAAATCTGCCTGCCTCTGCCTCCCGAGTGCTGGGATTAAAGGCGTGCACCACCACTGCCCCAGCCTATTGTTGTTTTGAAGCAGTGATTCATAATCTAACAAGTAATCAGATGAATCTCTTAAGTATCACTCGCTTAACCTTGCTTAAGTCTGTATTAGAACCCTTCTTCAAAATAGTTCCCTTCCCCCCCCCCCCCCCAGATGGGGTTTCTCTGTGTAGCCTTGGCTGTCCTAGAATTCACTCTGTAGACCAAGCTGACCTTGAACTCACAGAGATTAGCCTGCATCTACCTCCTGGAATGCTGGGTTAAAGGTTTGTGCCATCACTGCTACCTAGCATGCACCACCACTTTTACTTAATAACTTAAGTCTGTATTAGAACCCTTTCTAAAAATTTTCCTGGGGATGCTGGAGAAATGACCCAGTGGTTAAGGGAGCTTGCTGTTCTTTTAGAGGACTTGAATTTCTAATGTTCACATAAGGTGGGCAATTCACAACTATATAATCCCAGAAGACAAACCAGGGGATCTCACACTCTTCTGGCTTTTATACGTTTCCACATTCACATGCATATACCCATACATAGGCACAGAAATACATGGTAAATCTTACTGGAAAAAAATATGGGTCAAGAAGATGGCTTAGAAGTCAAGGTGCTTGCTGTGCTAACCAGAGGACATGAGTTCAGTCCCTAGACTCCATACAAAGGTAGAAGAAGAGAACCAGTTCCACAGAGTTGTACTCTGACCTCCACATGTGTACCTTGGAAGTGTGTTATTCTAGTACCTGCTGTCAGGCTTTAAAATCCTGTAGGGTTGGTTTGTTTGAGATGGGGATTCAGGTAGCCCAGACAGGTATAGCAAGAATAGTCTTGTCTTCCTGATCCTCATCCCTCCACCTACCAAGTGCTAAAAGTACAGGTGTGTTGGGCCCTGAAAAATCTCATTTTTAAAAGTTACTGGTTTTATAACTTATTTAACTTTTTATATATAATTTACATTTTTATGTGTTTTGACTGTGCGAGGGTGTTGGATCCCCTGGAACTGGAGTTACAGACAGTTGTAAGATGCCATGGGGGTATTGGGAATTGAGCCCAGGTCCTATGGTAGAGTAGCCAGTGCTCCTAACCTCTGTGCCATCTCGCCAGCCCCTTATTCAACTTTGTAAAAAGATTGATTTCTAGTGTGTGTGAGTGTTTGGCCTGCGTGTGTGTATGTGCACCATATGTGTGCCTGGTGCCTGCAGAGGACATCAGATCCCTGGATTTGGAATGATGAATGGTTGTGAACTGCCGTGTGGGTGCTGGCAACTGGAACTTGGTCCTGTATAAGTAAGAACCAGTGCTCTTAACTGTTGAGCCATCTTTCCAGAGATCCACCTGCCTCTGCCTCCCTAGTGTTGTGATTAAAGACACACCACCATGCCGGGCTCCTTGTAATTCTTTTTGTTTGAATGTTTTTATGGTTACAGATTTATTATTTTGTGTAAGTGAATATTTTGTGCATTTGCATATCTATGCGCTATGCTGTGTGTCTGGTGCTTACTAGGTTAGAAGAGAATATTAGATCCCTGGAAGGTGGATTACATGTTGTAGGTGCTTGGAATCAAACTCCGCCAAAGCAGCAAGTGCTCGTGACTGCCGAGCCGACTCTCCACCCTCCTCCTCCTACTTCCGGACGTGCCTCATCTTTCTTTTTTGTTTTGTTTTCTTAAGATTGAGTTTCTTGCCGGGCAGTGGTGGCGCATACCTTTAATCCCAGCACTCGGGAGGCAGAGACAGGTGGATTTCTGAGTTCGAGGCCAGCCTGGTCTACAGAGTGAGTTCCAGGACAGCCAGGGCTATACAGAGAAACCCTGTTTCAAAAAAAACAAAACAAAAAACAACAACAACAAAAAACAAAACAAAAGATTGAGTTTCTTTATGTAACCCTGGCTGTCCTGGAACTCACTATGTAGACCAGGTTACCCTCAAACTTAAGAGATCTACCTGCCTCTGCCTCCCTAATGCTCCCACCGCCCAGCTCTGAGACTCTTAAGTGAATAAATGAACAAATAAATCCAAGGGCTCATTTGGCCCAAGCTGGCTTCAAACTTGCTAAATAGCCAAGTATGACCTTGAACTCCTTAGCCTCCTGCCTGTACTCAAAAATATTCAGAGGCCATCTTGATCCTGTTCCAATATTTACATGAACAGAGAACACTAAGCCTATTGTAGCTGATGGGCCTTGGTGGCAACAGGATGTGCAGAGGTAACGTGGAGGGGAGTGGGATCTTCCCATCCACTGTCCCACTTACAATATGTTCATTTTCTCCTTCATAGCGGCCTTCCTCACCCAATCCGTGTGTCTAGATGACACAACAGTCAAGTTTGAGATCTGGGATACTGCTGGGCAGGAGCGGTACCACAGTTTAGCCCCCATGTATTACAGGGGTGCCCAGGCTGCCATCGTGGTCTATGATATTACTAATCAGGTAAGTGGGCTAAGAAAACTGTCCATTGAGCTTCATAGAAATTAAGTTAGGTGGGGTGAGGAAACAGGTTCTTGAATAGCAAGATAAAGTACCAACTATGCTTCAGAGCACTTAGCTAGGAGATGCGGATTGTCAGAGACCTATGATTTCAGAGGGAAGGGCGCTTGGAAGAGGAGAGTGTGAACCTGAGAAAGTGGTGATTTTGGATTAGCACTCATTCCAGCCTGTTCTCTTTCATGTTTTCCCAGGAAACGTTTGCCCGGGCAAAGACATGGGTAAAGGAACTACAGCGGCAAGCCAGCCCTAGCATTGTCATTGCCTTGGCAGGGAACAAAGCTGACCTTGCCAACAAGCGCATGGTGGAGTATGAAGTAAGGTGGCCCACAGAATCCCTCCCTAGCATGCTTGGTCTGTATGTGGGGCCTCTTTTTTCCAAACAGTCTCCTGAAGTTTTCTGTGAGGCTTTCATTGTCTCATTCTCTAGTTGTATACCAGATTAAATACAGCAACAGTGTGACCAAACAACAGCCAACAGATTTTAGAGGAATCAGAAGAAAGTTCCAGATCAGAGGGATAGCGAAATACCAGTTATAGGGTACCAGGGTGGAAACAGGAAGCAGGAAATAGTTAAATTTGAGGTGAGGAACTACTGGCACGCCACAACCCAAAGACTGCCATCAGTTGGCCTGCTCCACAGTTAAGAGTTCTTGCCTGGGGTGGTGGCTCCAGGTGTGAAGTGCAGGTATGGCAAGGGTGAAGCCTTGGGGTCCCGTACTCGGGTTAAAAAGGCGAGTGCTGGGGCTGTGGGGACAGGGGTGTCTCCGGGGCTCACTGGCCAGCTACTCTAGCTAAAACATGGAGTTTCAAGTTCAGTGAGAGAGGTTGTCTTAAAAGGCAATAAGGTGGGACTAGTAAGATATCCACCAAAGGTAAAGGTGCAAGCCAGGGGGTGGGAGGATGGGGGTGGGTGGGTGGGGCACTGAGTTCAGCCCTTGGAGTCTAGCCTCATCATTGACTCCATCGACATACCATGTGCTTATATATAAATGTGACTGTGCCCTGGACTGTCCTCTGCCTGACCCAACCTGCCCTTGGGGGATCTGAGCGCTGCACCCTCCACCCACAACCCATTGGGCCCAAGACAGCAGTTCCCAATTGGTTGACATAATTAATCTGCATCAGCAATCCTTGGTCTCTCAGGCAGTCCTCAGTTAGATCCTCCTGCAGGAGACGCCTTTGCAGCTGCATGGCCCCCAATGTTTGTACAGAGGCAGCTGTGAGTTCTT
Source organism: Rhynchomys soricoides (assembly GCA_019843965.1). Lineage (NCBI taxonomy): Eukaryota > Metazoa > Chordata > Mammalia > Rodentia > Muridae > Rhynchomys > Rhynchomys soricoides. The sequence goes on from JADRCH010000253.1 coordinate 287,445, forward strand.
CCTACAAACAATAAATTGAAAAGAAGGAAAAAAAATAAGATGAACTGTACATAATTAAGGAAGACACCCAAAGTCAACCTCTTGTTTTTCACATGCATACGTGTGTGCACATCTGAATATATGTACACTCAGACTCCTGACGGCTCTGTTGAATTTAGTGGATTTGGGTTTATCTTGAGGGGAATCATTGCTATGTTATGGGTCCAGAGTCATATATAAAATATATATTATCTATCATATACCAGGGTCTTTATATCAAAGGGCATTAGGAGGAGAGAATATAAAATACTCCTTCGCTCTAGAGTGCTACATGGGAACATAAAAGCAATGCTACTTTCACCCCTTTTAGGAGGCTCAGGCCTATGCAGATGACAACAGCTTACTATTTATGGAGACTTCAGCCAAGACTGCTATGAACGTGAATGATCTCTTCCTGGCAATAGGTAAGGTCAGAGTGGTCTGAAGTCTACTGTCTCTCCTTGTAGGTAAAGCTGTCATTAACCCAAAACCAAGGATAGGTGGTTGTATTAATTACTGTAGGTGTGGGTCTGGAGACATAGTACAGTTGTAGAATACTTACATAGGAGGTGGAAGGCTCAGCACTGCCAAAAAGCAAAACGAGAAAAACTTAAGCCTAAAGTTAGACATGGTACTACATGCTTTTATAATCCAGCACTTGGGAGGCCAAAACAGGAGGGTTGCCACAAGTCTGAAACAAATTGTACTACATAAGTACTAGGCCAATGTTTCCTAACACTGTGACCCTTTAATACATTTTCTCATGCTGTGATGGCCCCGAACCTTAAAATTATGTTGTTGCAATTTGGGTGGCAGAGGCCAGTGGATCTCTTGTGAGTTTGAGGCCAGCTGGGTTGATGTAATGAATTCTGGACAGATAGAGAGACCCTGTCTTAGGGAAAAAAGAAAAGACAAAAAAATACAGCCAGGGCTAGCTATGTATTGAAACTTGTCTCAAAACAAAACAAAAGGCAAACAAAAAACAAAAACACTTTACTCTGGCATGGTAATACATACATAGAATCTCACCAGTCAGGACAGTGGGCTAATGCAGAAAGACTGCAGCCTAAGCTATTTGGCAAGATTCAGTGAAGCACACCTATAATCACAACACTTGGGAAATGGAGACAAGAGAATCAAGGTCATCTTTGGCTATTTAGCAAGTTTGAGACCAACCTGGGCTACATAAGATGTGGCTTCAAAACAAAACAAAAATGGGCTGGAGAGATAGCTCAGTGATTAAGAGTCCATACTGCTCTTACAGAGGACCCACTTTTGTTTCCAAGTGCCCACATCACGTGACTCAGCCACCTATAACTCCAGCTCCAAGGGGTATGACACCTCTGACCTCTGAGGATGCCTGCACCCATGTGCACTTACCCACTCACACACTCATAAAGTGATGTAGTGGTGTACACCTGCAGTCCTACCATTCGGGAGGCTGAGACCAGAGGATGGAGAGTTTGAAGCTAGTCTGGACTACAGAGAGAAACCAAGTCAAGGGTTTAACAGTGGGTTCAGTCAGGGTTAGGGTGCCCTCTTCAAATCATTATTTTAACCTCTCTTATCCCCTCTTGTTTCGGGTGGGACATGTGTATGAGTAAAATCTACCATGCTTTGCTCTGTTTTGTTTTTAGCAAAGAAGTTGCCAAAGAGTGAACCCCAGAATCTGGGGGGTGCAGCAGGCCGAAGTCGGGGCGTGGATCTTCATGAGCAGTCCCAGCAGAACAAGAGCCAGTGTTGTAGCAACTGAGGGGTGGCTAGCAGCAAATATGTATGGAGTTAGCACGAGAGCTAAGAAATAACCTCCATCCCCACCCCTCAGCACACAGCCCCTACGGTAACAGCACACTGAGCCCTGGCTCCCAAGGGCTGCCTCCTGACAGCTCCGTCATGGCACTTTTTAATGCTTCAGCAACCAACACCAGGCAGCTGTTGCCACTACTACGCCCTACTCTGGGGTTTGGGGTCAAATCTCCCCAGGACCTTCCTTCCAAAACAAACTTTCTTTACTTCGTGTTCTAGGTGCAAGACAGTGACCTCCTCATTGTCCCCCACCCCTGTGTTCCCCCAGTGTTTCAGAGAAGACTTTCGTCTCCTGCCCCCCTCTCCCACCTCTCATCACTCTCTTTTCTTGATCCTGTTTCCTCCTCTTCACAAGATGATGAAGGGCAATCCCAGGGACGGAGAAGGGAGGAATATACTTTTAGTTACATTAAAGACCTTGTGGGGAGAGTAAGGCTCAGAGCAGGAGGGAGTGAGGAAACATTTCTTTTTTCATTTTATTTATCTGGTAAGAGTTTCTTGTCTATGAAACACTGCAGCACCAATGTGGAGGGTGTTCCTAGGTAGGAGTGAGAGCAGGGAGTCAAGCTCGCAGGCACTGAATGGGAGTTTATTAATTGGACAAAGGTTGAGGTGCAGTGTCATCTGTGGCTCTGGAACTTGTCCCAAGGCTGTTTCCCTCTTGTCCCCATCCAGTAACCCCACTAGAGTGTGGGGATTGGACCTCAGAGTGCTCCAAAGAATCTTCACTGGTTGCCTGCACCTTTAGCTCTGCTGTGATCTAATTGGAGGAGGTACCAGTTTCTGATACCGTCCTCTGGGGCCTATGTACACATAGGCATTTCCCCTACCCTGGCCTCGGGATGGCCTTAACCCCAGACACCATGCCCCTGCAGTTTGCACTTTAATTGATGGTAGTTCAGTCAAGATACATGTTTTGGGGGGGGGGGGGGGTTGATTGATTTACCCATCCTTCAACCTTTTTAATTAAATGGAATCTACAATGAATGAGGTTTGGAGAGGCCCTATAGAAGACAGTAACAGTGGCAGCTACTCTCACCCAGTCTCCACTGCTAGCTTCCTCTGACTGAGTCATACCTCTATTCTTGGGTATAGGTTTGTCTGAGCAACTGGGGAGTGGCCTCAGAATAGCATGGGCCATGGTAGTGGAGTAAAGAAAGGTCAGGCAGAAGGAGTGTTCTATCTTCCCAGGGTTCACATTCAATTTGCTATGTCTTACCATGTCTTTTCTACTTCCCTGTAAATACGTATAAGTCTTTATTCTCTGTACAGTCTGTTCTGCCTCCTGGTTCCCATTAGCCCTCTTTTCTTCTCCCTTTTGTTAATATCTTGGGTTTAGTTCCTCCTTCATCCCCCCACTTACTCTTAATCCGTGTACCACTAGGAGCTCCTACCACAGAGGCCGCTTGATCAATGACAGGGCAGCTAGAACTGAAGGTGCCTCACAACTGCCTTTTATCATCAGAGGGCTTTGGTCCTTCGTAAGTCTCTGGCCTCACTACGTCGTACATTAGGTGTTTGAGAGTGTCTATGGGAAGCCATCAAAGCAAGAGGAAATGGTATTTTAGCCAGAGTTTGGGGAAAATTTGCAGAAGAAAGACCACGGTAACCTAGAGTTGAACCTTTCTGACCCTTTGGCCTAGAGACTGACTTGTATTCCAGAGCAGCTGGGGAATCCATGAAGCCAAGATTCTCAAGGACCCAGCTTAGGTTCTTCCACTTAGGACTCCATTCTCTTCCTTTCCAGGGGCAGCCTTAGTTCTCATGGCCCTGAAACACATATATTTACTTTCTTAGAACCTGTTCATCTGCAAAACACCCAGGCACATCCTTTTTACAAGTGGAGACTCGAGGGAAGCTCTCTAAGTCTCTTAGAAACTTAATTCCTTCTCTGCAAAAGTGAAGATGTTTTACTGCCTTGGGGCTGGGAAACCATTTCCCTAGGCTTTCCCTCCTTCCCTCCCCCCCTCCTTCCCTCCCTCCCTCCCTCCCTCTCTTAGGAACAGTATTGGCCTTAGTTCCTGGGCCTGTCTGCTGCCTTCCCGCTCCTCCTGCCAGCTCTTCTGCCTTCGTTTGAGCTCTGTTGGGCTTGAGGGGTTTTGTTTTCTCCCCCCCCCTTTACCTTTTTTTCTTTTGATCAGTTTTTAGGGGAGGGCTCATCTTCTTTGCCTTTATATTTTTCCTAAGAAAGCGTTTGCCTTTCTTTCACTCTCCTAACATAACAATCGTGGTAACAGAATGCAACTGCTGATTTATCGATGTATTTAATGTAAGTAAAAAAGGAAAAAAAGAAAGTGCATTGGACTGTTGTTTTGTTTTTACTGTTTGTCTGCCTGAAACTAAAAATTGGGGGGAAAGGGCCCAGAGAAATCCATGACAACACCTCAAGCATCCTTCCCTTCCATCTTGGCTCCTCTAACCAGTTGAAGAACCAATTTGGAAAATAACCTTTATTTGATTTTGTTTGTATTTGTGTGTGTGTGTGTGTGTGTGTGTGTGTGTGTGTGTATGTACACGTTCAGAGACATAGATGATTTATCAAATGTGACTTATTTTTCTTTTCTGTGTGTTGGTATAGTCTGGATCTCTTTATTAGAGGAATGGCATATCTGAACTGTTGGAACCAATATGCAGTATTTTTGCATTTTTTCTAGGACTCATTTGTATATTAGTTCCTGAATTGGATCTATAACCTTAAGATTAAAACGAGAAAAGATAACTGGGGAGAAGGCTCATCGGTTTAAAGCACTTACTGCACTTATAGAGATCTGGGTTCAATACTAGCACCCACGTGGCAGCTCACAGGCATCCATAACTCCAGGTCCGGGGTAGCTGGTGTCTTCTGGCCTCCATAGGTACCAGGTACACACATGGTACATATACATGACTCATACATACAAAATAAATCTTGAAAATAGGCTGGATATGATGACACTTGCCAGCTACTCGGGAAGGCTGAAGCTGTAAGACTGAAGGCATCCTAAATAGTAGTAGTTTAGCAAGACCATATTTCCAAAAAAGAAAAATCACTGAATTAACTTGGAGCAAGTAGCTTCTACCCCAACACAAAGAAACATTTCTGCCCAGATCTGTTTCTTATTTCTGCCTGAAGTCCTCCCATCTGTCATAGTCCAAAAGGCTCAGGAACAGAAAATGAAAACATAAGACACTGGGTGTAGGTAAGTGAGAAAGGCTGTTCGGAGGGCCAATGTCAGGCAGCCCTTAATTTTCAGGCCAGTCCTAATCACCAGCTGTGGGCCTTTGTCAAGTTAGCACTGCTTCGATCTCTCCAGCTGTGCAGTGAAAAGAACGTGAAAGTTGAGCCAGGTGTGCGGTACATGCCTAGCATTCTCAGTACCTGAAAGGCAAGATCCATCTGAGCTACAGGAGATACTAGCTCCATAAAATAAAAATGGTGCATTAGTAGATGGAGGGAGAAATCATACCAAATACATATTTGACCAAATACGTATTTGTATATAGTCATGGCTGGCCTCAGCCTCCTATGTGCTGGAATCATCCTCCCATACTGTAACACCAGCTGAAACTTTGTTTTCAACAACAGGGCCTGGAGATGGCCTTTAAATTAATCCCAATACTCAGGAAGCAGAGGCAGGCAGATCTCTGTAAGTTTGAAGCCAGCCTGGTCTACACAGCAAGTTCCAGGATAGTCAGGGCTACCCAGAAACCCTTCCTCAAAAACAAAACCAGAACCAACCGTTAGGATGATATATGCAAAGGCTGGAAACCTTTCCATTTTCAAACACTTGGGAGCCAATATTACCTTTTCACTATCACATCCCCTCTTCTGAGTATACTTCCCTGCTCAGGATTCTTAGCCCAATTCCTTAAATATATATATATCTGGAGAACTAAAAGGGAAAAGATGATCTTCCAGTTGTAAAAGTTTAAGTTGACACGACTGTAGCTCAACCCTCTGGTCTCTAGAGGGCAGACTATGAATGCTTGTTCCCGGAGCACTGGGTAAGTGTCAAATTTTCAATCTCTAGTAAATGGTAAAGAGTAATAGCGAATTTTTCTATTAGTGTCCTTTACTTTTTATATACAAGACTATAATGTTTATACTTTTGTTAAACTGCCATTTTTATTGTTAAAGTAGGTGCTTTTTTTAAAAAAATCCATTACACAAAATTTTAAAAATGTTTTTTAAGGGCTGCGTATGGTGGTGCATGCTTTTAAGCGCGGTACCCGAGGCAGAGGCAGGCAGAGCTATGAGTTCCCGACCACTGTGGTCTACAAAGCTAGATTCAGACCAGCCAGAGCTTGTCTCAAATAAAACATGTTTTTTCGGTGTTGCTGGTTTCACGCTTCAGAATTTCACTCCGGGAATCTTTGAGCCACTATTTTGGGCATCATTTCTGCCGTTTTCCTGGCCTTGCTTTCCAAAAGTAAAGCACAAGCAGGGCTCAACGTGGCAACACTGAACTGCCGAGGCGCGGAACATATCTGCAGGACCCTGAGGCTTTCTCGGGAATTTGGTCGCCATCCTCTTGGTCACCTTTGAAGCCCTTGTCACCTTCCGCTGTCTAGGTGCAGCGCATCAGTGGGGCCTCAGGATTCCCTACGGAGCTGCGGTCGGCCCTGGTCATCAGTGTGTGCGCCCTGCCACTGGGAGGCAGAGGCCTGCACCATCAAGGACCCGGCGACGCCCCGCCCCCCGCTTCGCATCCGGCGACCCGGCGACCCGGCGACCCGGAGACCTGGCCACAGCTGCCAGTCCTCGTCAGGAGCAGCTGCAAAGCTAGGGGCCAATAGCTGCGGCGCGGGAGAGGGGCGTGAAGACGCCTGCACAAACTGTACACGTCACGGCCGAGCCCCGCCCCGCCCCGCCCCGCCCCGCCCCTCCGCCCCGGCCGCTCTAGCCCCGCGCGGGGCGGGTGAAATTGTTCCGCTGTCGACATCCAGCTGGGTAAGGGGACTGCGACTGGGAGGGAAAGGAGGGAGGGCAACGGTGGGACCGAGGGGGCCAGTGCTGCCTAATCTTGGAGTGAACTTGGAGCAAACTCCAAATCTTAGGAGTAGCAAAGGAACCAGTATCTCCATCTATGATGTCTGTGTGTTCCTAGGGTCGCAGTCGGCTGTTCTGTCCTAATTCTGTATAGACACACCCTCCTACCTAAAGTGTCCCTGTGAGTAAGGAGCTTGCACTACGGAGTAGCATTTCGGTATTAGCAGGCCACCCCTCCCAAACCTGGTTGCTGAAATTAAGGATAGATGGCAGGAAGAGTACGCATCCCGGTGGCCCAGGTGTAAAGAACAGAATAATTCGCAATTTCCATCTTCCTTCCTTCACCATCTGTAAGGCTACCCCTAGCATCTCAGCAACCAGCACCTTCTTACTCATTCCTCTCCACTTTGACTCTCCTTGGTCAAAGAGGCACTAGATTGTGAGGAAGACACTTCATCAGGACAGAGATCAAAAAAGAATTAACTTCCTTCTCTAAACCAACCCCTGACACCCTGGCCATTGACTCCGCTCAGTTTGCTGAAATCACTAGAATGCCATAAGACTAGGAGGTCAGGGTGGAGACTCGGAATTGGGTTTCACTTCTCAGATGAGGTATTTATTTTAGAAGGGTGGAGGGAGAAAAGAGGAAAGACCTGAGTGAATGTTATTACTTGTTTACTCTTCCTATCAGTTCCTCTGGGTAGAGATGAGGATACAAGTTCAGAGAGGCCTGCTGTGTTGCCATGGGAGCCGGTTAATGACAAGCCCTGGTTTTACAAACCCAAGGCAATTTGCTTCCAGGTTTCTGGCTCCTTCACACCATTAGGCTGCCGCCACCTCTTGTCTGTTTTCATCAGTCTCGATTCAGAAATAATTATAAAGTAGGGGCTGGGAATATGTCTCAGTGGTAGAGTTATAATATTCTCAAGACCTCAGGTTTAATACACAGGTCATTTAAAAAAAAAAAGGCAAACCTCTAATCTGTCCTTTAGTGCCTCAGCCTGGGGCATTGTTCTTTCTAGAAGCCTATGTACCTTTCCATCCCCACTCCACCCCCGTTCCTTTCTGTACAGTGTGTCTCTGAAGTGCTCCAAGTGTACTTGGTTTTGGGTTTTCTTGGTTTGAAACCTAGAATCTTGTTCTAGGTCTGCCACAATGCTGCTGCGTCTAAACAGATCCGTGGTTGTGGGACTTCCACAGGCCATCAGGTAGGCTATCACAAGCCAGTACTTATTTCCTAGCCTATCTCATAATTATCTTACCTGGTAGATATTTATCTTATCTGGCAGATAATATAGTATAGTGTGGTGGAAGAAAGAGAAAGCCTTATTTCACTGCTCCTACCCATCCGAAAGAAACCAAATTACAACTGAAAAACAGTGACTAATAAGGGAGAGGCGACTGACCATACAACTTCACTGCCCCTTTCACGAAACGCTCTGTGCTACTAATATCTTGTCTTCCAGAGTCAAGTCAACCCCGGAGAGGCTCTGCGTTCAAGCATGCTCCACAAATGATTCACTTAAGACCCAGCATCCCAGCCTCACCTTTTCTGATAACTCAAGGACTCGGGGATGGAAAGTCGTGGGGACCTTGCTAGGCCTTGGTGCGGTGCTGGCCTATCATGAGCATCGGTGTAGGGTAAGTTCGGAAAGAGCTTCCATGTTGGAACAAAGTGATCTTTAATTTTTATGCCCTTGCCTATGATGCCTCTGTCTTCATGCGCTGCAGAAATACGACCTGCTCCCTTAATTTCCCAGGCTGACTGTGGATGGGATCAGAATGACCTAAAGTGATTTAATATTCTGTTCATTTTGCTTTCTCCCTCCCCAACCCGCAGGCTTCTCAGGAGTCACCACGGATGTACTCAAGAGAGGATGTGCGTTCTCACAACAGCCCTAAAACTGGAGTCTGGGTAACTCTAGGCTCTGAGGTCTTCGATGTCACAAAATTTGTGGACCTACATCCAGGAGGACCATCAAAACTGATGCTAGCAGCTGGAGGTCCGTTAGAACCTTTCTGGGCCCTCTATGCTGTGCACAACCAGCCCCATGTGCGTGAGTTACTGGCTGATTATAAGATTGGGGAACTGAACCCCGAAGATAGCATGTCCCCCTCCTTGGAGGCCTCTGACCCTTATGCTGATGATCCTATTCGTCATCCAGCCCTGAGGATTAATAGCCAGCGCCCCTTTAATGCAGAGCCTCCTCCTGAACTGCTAACAGAAAGCTACATCACACCAAACCCTATTTTCTTCACCCGGAACCATCTGCCTGTACCTAACCTGGACCCAGACACCTATCGCTTGCATGTAGTAGGGGCGCCTGGAGGTCAGTCCCTGTCTCTGTCCTTGGATGATTTATATAAGTTTCCCAAACATGAGGTCACTGTCACTCTGCAGTGTGCTGGTAACCGGCGCTCTGAAATGAGTAAGGTCAAGGAAGTGAAAGGTCTGGAGTGGAGAACAGGGGCCATCAGCACTGCACGCTGGGCTGGGGCACGGCTCTGTGATGTGTTAGACAAGGCTGGTCACCGACCTTGTGAAACTGAGGCTCATGTCTGTTTTGAAGGACTAGATTCAGACCCCACTGGAACTGCCTATGGAGCATCTATCCCTCTGGCTCGGGCCATGGATCCTAAAGCTGAGGTCATCCTGGCTTATGAAATGAATGGTCAGCCTCTGCCTCGTGACCATGGCTTCCCTGTACGGGTGGTAGTTCCTGGTGTGGTAGGTGCCCGCCATGTCAAATGGCTGGGCAGAGTGAGTGTGGAGTCAGAGGAAAGTTATAGTCACTGGCAGAGGCGGGATTACAAAGGCTTTTCTCCATCTGTGGACTGGGACACGGTAGACTTTGATCTAGCTCCATCAATTCAGGAACTACCTATCCAGTCAGCTATCACACAACCTCAAGATGGGGCCATTGTAGAGTCAGGAGAGGTGACCATCAAGGGCTATGCATGGAGCGGTGGTGGTAGGGCTGTGATTAGAGTGGATGTGTCTGTGGATGGTGGACGAACCTGGCAGGAAGCTGAGCTAGAGGGAGAGGAACAGCATCCCAGGAAGGCCTGGGCTTGGCGAATATGGCAGTTGAAAGCTCACGTGCCAGCTGAGCAAAAGGAATTGAACATCATTTGCAAAGCTGTAGATGACAGTTACAACGTGCAGCCAGACACTGTAGCCCCAATCTGGAACCTTCGGGGCGTACTCAGCAATGCCTGGCACCGTGTCCATGTTCAGGTAGTCCCATGAAAGCATGGGACAGCACCATTTGTACCCAAAGAGCCACCTAAACCTCCTTACCAACCCAGCCTTAATCCTCCATTGCTATAAACATTTCCCCCCTCTCCTTGGCTCATAGCCTTGTACTTACTGTGTCTTCTTAAGCTGCACCTAGGCACATACATCTCTTCTGGCCCCTGACCCTGTGATTGGAGAGAGGCTGGGGGTGAGAAAGCAGCTCTTAAGACATTGCTTTCTTATCCTGTCATACCTCTACTTCTGATGCCTCCCATCCAGGCCTTATTTTGCATTGCTTAGATTGCAAATATGTGTGTGGTGTGTGGGATGTGTAAAAACTGTACATTACATTTTTCTTTTCTTCATCATCATCTTCTTCTTTTTTTTCCTTAAAGACAGGGTTTCTCTGGGTATCCCTGGCTGTCCTGGAACTCACTCTGTAGACCAGGCTGGCCTCAAACTCAAGAGATTTGCCTGCCTCTGCCTCTAGAATGCTGGGATTGAAGGCTTGAGCCACCACTACCCAGCTACATAACTCTTTTCAGTTGCCTCTGGGATGCAAGGGGATTTCCCTCTTAGAGAGCTACTTTTAAAACTATTCCAATAAAGTGTCTGTTTAAGATTATGACTGGAACCTCTTGGGTTTGGACAGTGAACATCTTGAGGGTGGTGTGATACCTACCCAAAGCTATCAGGAGGGAGGTGCAGTCGCTAGAAAAATCAGAGTGGGTCTCCCTTCTCAGATCTGCTGCCATCTGCAGCACCGCCTATAAATGACTGACCTGGAGATACCTACAAAGAAAGAGGTGATTTTTTTTTTAAAGAAAAAAAAAATGTTGCCCTTAAACAGTTTCCCCAATTCCTGCTCTCTAGGCAGGATTGACAATGAATGCAAAAGGGAGTGAAATCAATATTATCGTAGGGCAAACCTTGGCACCAGGGGCAGACGTGCCGGGGCGCGTGGGGCGACCAGTGTGCATCTAGTTTGCAAATTAGATGCAGATGAAGGATAGATTTGACTTAACCTCTGCACGACAAGGGCTTTTGGACTTAAATCTTTCGGCGCTCGGCTATTCTCCCCTAGCTCCTCTCTCTTTTTTTTTTTCCCTCAGCAGTCTCCCCGGCTTGGGGGCGCTCGGTGTTTGGCCCAGTCGCCTGTCGCCTGGTAGTGGGACCGGAAGTTACTCGAGGGGGGGGTGGCCGTAATGGGGGGAGGTCTGTGGGGGGGCCGGTCCCTCCTCAGGTGAAGCCCCTGATGGAGATGGAGCCACCACCGCTGAGCACCCAGATCCCGGCTTCGGCCTGGTTGCCGCCGCCTCAGTGACCCCATCCCCCCGCGCTGGGCCACCTGGGCCAGAGTGGGGGACTCCCCACTCCTCTTTTCCCACCCGACGCCGTCCTCCTCCCTCAACCCCCAACAGCCTGCGCGCGCGCGGAGACGCCTCAGGTGAGTGAGGGGCGGGGCCCACGCGAGACAGGGGCGTGGCTTGGCCTTTGGGGCGGGGCTTTGGTTTGGATTAAAAGTGGGGAGTCGCAGCCTTGGTGGGGGAGAGCTGGGTCTGAGGGACAGGAGCTTGTCTGCAGCACCTTGGCCAGAGGCCTCAGAATTGGAGATTGGTAGGAAGATAGTTCCAGAGAGAGCTGAAGACGGACAGGAACTGACATGTAGGAGGCTCCTGAGTGGGGGATAGCCAAGACAGAACAGAGGGACAGAACAACAAAAACAAAGCGACTAAGCACCAGAAAAATCAAGGGGCCTGAGAGCTTCATTCGGGAGAAAAAGACCCAGGCCTACCTACGACTATCTCCAGGAGGCCGTGAAAGAGTGGGAGTGAGTGTTGTCTGTTCTACTGTTTGGGTGAGAAGCCTTGAACTTGAGAAGCAGGGCTGAGAAGGAAAAGATCCACTACTACTCAGGAGCCCTAGAGAGAAATCACAGAAGCCCTAGGATAAGCCTGGATGGGAGCCACATAAACTTGGGAAGCAAAATGCCTCTTTCTGAATATTAAAACCATCGTCAGTGTGCCTCCTCATACAGATCTATATTAGCGTTTTTACCCTTTATCTGCTAGAGTTGTATTGTTTGGTTTCCTGGCTTTTGGGGTTGGTTGGTGTGTGTGTGTGTGTGTGTGTGGCACAGCTGTATCCTGCATGACAGGGTCATGACAACTTTGGAGTCAATTCTCTCTATCTTTACGTGGATTCCAAGGACTAAGCTGATGTCACCAGGTTTCAAGGCAAGCAAACCATGGCTGGGGTTTTGAAACAGAGTCTCATGTAACCCAGGCTGGCCCTGAACTATGAAGCTCATAATGACCTCTAACTCCTGAACTTGTGATTCTCCTGCTTAAACCTTCTGAGAGCTGGGATTGCATTTGTGTCTAGCTGAGTTTTCCTTCAATTTCTCTGTGGATTTTTGTTTATATTTGAGACAGGATCTTATTGTATAGCCCTCGTTGGCATGAAACTCATTCAGCAGACCAGGCTGGCCTTAAACTCATAGAGATCCATCCAGCCACCTGCCTCTGTCTCCTGAGTGCAGGGATTAAAGGCATGTTCCACCATGCTCAGCTATTTGTTTTTGAGCCCAAATTTCAATTTTCCCAGGCTAGCTTCAAATTTGCTATAGCTGAGGATGAACTTTGAACTTCTGAGCCTTCTGCCTCCATCTCCCAAGTGTTGGGATTACAGGCTGTCACCATGTATGACTGGCTACATGTGTCTCATTTAAATCTGACTAACCCTTTCTTGGGATAAGTGGAATGTCCAATGGAATGTGGACTTTCTGATATGAGCTATTTCATAAATAAGGTGCCCCATTTGTTCATCCAAGGTCAAGAATTTATCACCAACTGGTGTGTGTTGCCTGTCTTTCAGAACATTCCCTTCTCCCATAAATGAAACTGTCAACCGTTATGACTCTTAACTTAGAGGCAGACTGAGACATGGCTTTACCTTGTTGCCTAGATTGTCCTGAGCAGTTCCTTTAGTCTTTGGGAAGCTTAAACTCAGGATAAAACCATTTTTGGTTTCAAGACAGAATCTCCAAATGAGCCGGTATGAAGAGAATTGGTAGCTGGCAAAATGGCTTGGTGGTTAAAGGTACCTGTCACCAAACTTGAGTTCCATCCCCAGCACTCACAGGGTGAAAAGCATGTACACACAGAGTGTTTGCCTTGCAAGCATTAAGTCTTGAGTGTGACTCTCTGGCATCCATGTAAAAGCCAAGTGGCACAAAACACATCTGTAATCTCAGTGCTTTGGGAACAGAGGCAGGGGGACTCCTGGATTCCTTAGCCAGCCAACCTAGCAGGTTCAGTGAGAACCTTCAGGTTCAGTGAGAGACCTTATCTCAAAAAATAAGGTGGGAGCTGGAGAGATGGCTCAGTGGTTAAGAGCACTTGATGCTCTTCTAGAAACAGGTTCAATTCTCAGCACCCACATGGTGGCTTGTAACAGGAACTCCAATTCCAAGGGATATGACACTCTCTTCCAGCCTGTGCAGGTGATAGTTATGCACTTGGTTCACAGACATACCTGTGGGCAAAACTCCCTGTCAGTCACTGTTGTCTTGCTGCAAGAACACACCATGATGAACACAGCTGTTATAAGAGAACGCATTTAAATGCAGACTTGCTTATTGTTTCGTATGTTTAGTTCATTATCCATCATGGTGAGGAGCATGGTGCCAGTGGCATGCAGGCAGACACTGGAGCAGTAGCTGAGAACTACATTCAGATCCATAGGCAGAAAGAGAGATTCTGGGCTTGATATGGGCTTTTGAAATTTCAGTGCCCACCCCTGTAGTAACAATTTTGGCATTTTTTTTTTGTTTCTTTAAGCTCACACACACACGGGGGGGGGGGGGGGGGGGGGGGGGGGGGGGGGGGGGGAAGGTGTTTTTAGAGGGGGGGAGGAATATGTTTTTGTTTTAATCCCAGCTGTGGGATATGGGCTGCTTCAGATTGTCCACAGGAGCTGACTATGATTTGCCTTCTAGCAGGGGCATGATTTTGCCAGCTGCAAATAGTTTCTGTGATTGTGTGATGTTTGAAACTCTGGGAACTCTTCAGACGGTACATAAATGCCAGGGCCCCGAGAGGTCATGGGTTGCTATTGGGTGGGTTATTGGTTGTTTGCTGTTGGTTGCAGTTTATTAAGTAGACATCAGCAAAGAAGAACCAAGAGGAAGAAATTAGATATTCTGATGGCGAGGATCAAACTTGCCCCAAGGAACTGAAGGAGCCTAATCAGCAGGAAGTAGTCTATCGATGATGTTAGACTTTCCCATTTATTATTTTTTCCTCTCCTATCCAGTGTTTGGGTATTGAAAGGGTGGGAGATGAGGGGTGGAGGAGGGAGGAAGGAAAAATAAACCACAAAATAGCCAGAAGAATTTCTACACACCCTCAGTGACTTGCTACCTCTAATGAGGCCACACCTCCTAATCCTTTCAAATAGTGCCACTCCCTGGTGTCTAAGGAGCCTTTTGGACCATTCTCAGTCAAACCAGCATATACCCATACACATAAAAATAATATTACAATTTTTAAAAAAAGCAAACCATGAAGCCCAACATAGTATTTTTTTTTTTTTTTTTTGTTTTCCGAAACAGGGTTTCTCTGTGTAGCCCTGGCTGTCCTGGAACTCACTCTGTAGACCAGGCTGGCCTGGAACTCAGAAATCCACCTGCCTCTGCCTCCTGAGTGCTGGGATTAAAGGCATGCACCACCACTGCCCGGCTGTATTTTGTATTTTTAATTCCTAGCACTCTGGGAGACAGAAGCAGGCAGGTCTCTGTCACTTCAAACCCAGCTTGACATACATAATGATTACCAAGCCAGACAAGGCTATATAGTGAGACCCTCTTTCAAAAATAAGATGGCTGGAGAGATGTTTTGCCTACATGTCTGTGAACCATATTCATGCATGGTATCCTCAGGGGTCAGAAAAGGTCATAAGATTTCCTTGAACTGAAGGTTATGGATAGTTACCAGCCACCAAGCAGCTGCTGGTAATCCTCTTCGAGATCAGTAAGCGTTCTTACCCGATGAGACATATCTCCTGTACCCTCCCCTCCCCCCACACACACCCTTTTGGTAAGTGAGCGGCTAGATAATAGTGTCTCAAAATAAAATAAGAAAATAAAGGTGACCATTCGGTGGTGGAGGCAGAAGCAGTCTAATCTCTGAGTTTGAGGCAAGAAAGAAAGGAAAGAAAGAAGGAAGGAGGGGGAGGGGGAGGAAGGAGAGTAGGCTCAGTGGATGGTCCCTCAGATAAAAATAGTCTTAGAAGAAACTGACTTTATCATTGGAAAGCCGATCGGCCTCTGTGTGGGCAGCTTTAGAGTTTTATCTTGCCCTAGTCAGCAGACGCTGGTATCAGAAGCCCATCCAGCACAGTTAGTTCCCAGGCAGCTTCTGAGAAGCCCCTTCAGCTCGGTAGGTTAAAGCTAATTCATATTCAGAGACATGACCTTTTCCCAAACTAGTCGGTTTTGAAGTCAAAGATTATCTCTTTCAGGTGTTTGAAATTACGTAGAAGTTTTGATTGGGCTAGGGTGGCAAAATATGGAGGTATCCAGAAAATACTGTCTTTGGTAACCATGCTGATACATGCTGGTCCAAAGAGCTCACTGTTGTTTTTGTAACTGATTTTTCTTTTTTAATTTCTGCTTAGTTTGAAATTTACAGCTTATACTTTCTCTCCCAGCATAGGAGAAACTTATCCCATGTTTTACTGTCCGCCCTCCCTACATCTCCCTCTCACCATCCACAAAAGATTTCTTTTCTCTCAAATTTACACATCCTTTATCACTCCCCCCCCACTCCCTCTTTACATACCATGTGTGGTGTACACACACACACTAGCTAAGGATGTTAAAGAGGGGTAAGTTATTGTTGGTCAGGTGCCTCTAGCCTCATTTTACTCATTTAACCTGTAGGGACAACAAGGACCGTGGGGCCCTGTGGATGTGGAGAACGCTGTGACAGAGGCAGGAGACTCCCTTTCTTTATTGGTGTCTTAGTCAGGGTTTTATTGCTGTGAAGAGACATCATGACCAAGGCAACTCTCATAAAGGACAACATTTAACTGTGACTGGCTTACAGTTTCGGAGGATTTATCATCAATGGGGGAAGCATGGCAGCATGAAGGCAGACATGGTGCTAGAGAAGGAGCTGAGAGTTCTCCATCTTGATCTGCAGACAGCAGCAGGAGTCTGTGTCCCAGTTGGCATAGCCTGAGCATAGGAGACCTCAAAGTCCACCCCCACAGTGGCACACTTCCTCAAACAATGCCACATCTCCTAATAGTGCCACTCCCTGTGGGCGAAGCTATAGGGCCAGACTTTTAAATACCGCAAATAGTCTCATGATTCTGTTTGCTAGAGAAGGCTTTGAGTTCCAGGCTGTTGATTTGCATCTTCTCAGAAGCATCATTGTCCTGGAAACAGACAGATAAGGTCAAAGTTTGCCAGGCAAAAACATCTGAGAACTTGTTAGGTTGATAAACTGGTCTCTCGGTGAGATCGGTGAGATCAACTTTGTAGGCACTAGCCAGCACACAACTTTCTGCTCCAGTGGTCCCCTGTGCTGACTAGAGCCATTATTATCATAAACAGATCAGTGAATACCAGTTTGGTATTGTTCTCAAGCTTGTGATTTCTAGAAAGACATGAGACTAAGAGGATTATTTTTTATAAATCTTGTGTCTCCAGTTCAACGATTTAAGTCCCTGTTCCCAGAACCTAAAAACTTTCCATGGGTTAAGTGTGAGACTGAAGTTCCTATCTCTAGCATCCAAGTAAATACCATGTGTAGTAGTTTGCTTATAATCCCAGCACATGAAAGACAGACAGAGATGAGGGAGCTCTGGAACAAGCTGGCTAGCTACATTAGCTAATTATAAAGTTCTAGGTTCGACAGAGAGACTTGACTCAGTATATATATATAGTGAAAATAGAAAGTCACCATTAGTCTCTGGGCTCCACGTGCACACACATGCACATGTACTCACACACATGTGCACCCATAAGAATATGAACATGCAGAATACATTCACACATACCTCCAAAATGTTTACCTTATAGCCTGAGAAAAAGCAAACAGGGTTCCCCAGGCTCGCCAGCTGGGGCAAGATTAAATCCCATGGCAGAAGCTTCTGCTCACTTCCTAGGTTCTATTTCTGCTACTTCTGTTGTTAACCAGATAAGTGGCTTTTGGCTTGGTTTCTTTTCCAAGAGATTAGAGATCAACTCTCAGCTCCATTCCAGCTCTAAGCTCTTGAAGCCTCTGTCCTAGTCCTAGTTCAGGAAGTAGAGAGGCTTACCAAAGCAGCTTATCACAAGCAAGAATCTTTGTTACCCAAGGAGCCTGGAAATATCTTTCTGGCTCAAGCACCAGTGAGCTCTTTGGACCAGCTCTTTGGACTTCTGGTCAGTATCAACACCAAAGACAGTTTACCACCTCTCCAAAGTTTTGTCCTTGCTGAAATCAAGACTTCTATGTAATTTCAAGCACCTGTTCAGGGAATCTTTGACTTCAAAACTGACTGTTTTGAAGCTCAAATTAATAGCAGCATGGTTACACACAACTATAACCCAAGCATGCAGAAGGCAGGAGAGTTGTGATTTTCAGGCCGGTGTAGGCTATGTAGTACAAGCTAGGTTGCACCCCATATTGAGATTCTGCTGGGCAGGTGAAATGGCTCAGCAGGTAAAGGCACATGCTGTCAAGCTCTATGACTTGAGTTCTAGCCCGGATCCCACATGGTGGGATGAGAGAACCAACTCCACCAGCTATATTCTGCCCTCCTAACATGCTCGTACACATCCATAAAAATGTAATTTGGGGGCCAGAGAGATGGTTCAGTGGTTAAGAGCACAGACTGCTCCTCCAGAGGATCTGGGTTCAATTCCCAGCCCTGATATGGTGGCTCATCATCTTCTGACTTCAGTTCCAGGGGATGTAACACCTTCTTCTGGCTTCTTCAGGCGCCAGACACACATGTGGTGCACAGACACACACGCAGGTGAAACACCCATAAACATAAAATAATACTTTAAAAAGCTTAATGTAAATTATTTAAATAGGGATTCTGTTAGGGGACCTGCAAGTAACCCTGACACCCTGAGTTCAATCCATGGAGCCTTACATGCTAAAAGGAGAAAACTGACTCTTATGAGTTGTTTTGTGACACATATACAATTTTGGGGGGTAGGGGTGCGCATGAAAACAGGTGTCTATGGATGCCAGAAGAGAATGTCAGATGTCCTGGAGCTGGAGCTATAGGTGGTTGTGAGCTAATGTGGATGCTGGGATCTACACAGCACTCACGTACACATATGTAGACACAGACACATATACAATTTTGGGGGGTAGGGGTGCGCATGAAAACAGGTGTCTGTGGACGCCAGAAGAGAATGTCAGATGTCCTGGAGCTGGAGCTACAGGTGGTTGTGAGCTAATGTGGATGCTGGGATCTACACTTGGCTGAGCCATCTCTCCAGCCTCTTATACATATAACTCACAGTAATAAGATATCTTTAAGAGACTACTTACTTGGGGCTGGAGTGAGAGGTCAGTTGGTAAAGTGGTGGCCTTGCAAGTGAGAGGCCAAACCCCTAGACTCTATGTAAAATACATACATACATACATACATACATACATACATACATACATACATAACCAACCAACTAGACATGGTGACTCCCCAGCACTGGGGAGACAGGGACCAGAGGAACCCCAGGGCTCATTGGCTAGCTAGCTACTGGGCCAATTCCCAACCAATGAGAGGCCCTGCCTCAAGTAAGGATGAACCTGGTGGGAGGGATCAAAAGGGGAAGGAACTTGCTGTCAAGCCAACCTCATTCAACATAGTAGAAGGAGAGAGCCCACTCCCTGAAGTTGTCACCCAACCTTGACATGTGTGTTTTTTAGCACACGTGTGTCCATACGCACATAAGTCAAGGCATAACCAAACAAATAGGAATGACAGCCGAAGTTGTCCTCAGGCCTCTACACACACACACACATGCACACGCACACGCACGTGCACGTGTGTACATGCTACACACAGTTAAGTAAACATTTAAAAGGACGCTGTCTTTAAAACAAAAATTTGTCTTTAAAACATACGAGTGTCGGGCTGGAGAAATGGCTAAGCAGTTAAGAGCACTGACTGCTCTTCCAGAGGTCCTGAGTTCAATTCCCAACAACCATATGGTGGCTCACAACCATCTGTAATGGGGATCCAATGCCCTCTTCAGGTGTGTCTGAAGAGAGTGACAGTATACTCCCATACATAAAATAAATTAAGAAACAAACAAAAAACCCATACATTTTGTCTACATTTATTTACATGAAAAAAAAAAAAAACTAATAGAGTTCACATTGAACTACTCCACTCTGTTTTCTCCACCCCTCCAAGTATAGAGCTGAACAGCAGTGACCGTAAAGAGTAACTCCTTAAACACTGGGCTTGGATACTCAGATGCATAGCCAAAAGACTCAGATAGTGTAACTTCTGGTGCCCCATACCTGGTGATTTAAAGTAATTTTTGTTTGGCCTTCTTCCTTAGTTTCTTGATCCTGAAATGAGATGTGGATCAAAGGGTTACAGTGGTGGAGATTCCCATCCTTCCCATAAAAACCTTAGCTCTCTCTCTCCTCTGCAGTCTTCATGGAGAGGACAGGGAAGCAGAAAGAACAAGAGAAAAGACGCAGCGATCTGAGATGTAAAAGGAGACAGTGAGGTGACATTTCCCCCTGCCCTGGCGTTCCTAGCATGTTCTGAGCCCATCCCCTCTGCTCCCAAAGCACTTGAGTCCTGAAACCGATCTTCTCTACCTGGTTTACACAAACAAGAGGTTCTGAGGCACGGCCGGGTGAAAAGATGAGTCTGCTATAAGGACAGATGAATGAACTGAGCATGTGTCTCCTCCAGTGCCTGTGAGCTTGCCCTAAAGAGCATATTGGAGCCGGCATCGCTCAACTTGGGTCTGATTCCTGAAAAAAAGGGTGTACAGCCGCTGACATACACTTGTCTACATATCTCTAGCGCTGTTCCCTCTGTAGCCCAGTTCTATAAAGCCTTTGTAGGAAGCAGATCCCGCTTCTAGCATACCTCTGCTCATATTTCATGCTGTGTGGGGAAGCACACACAGGAGAGGATGAGGCTGTGGGGTTAGTCTACTCAGGGTTCCTGAATTGCTCACATTCAAGACTCTAGAAACTGTGTTTGAACTTGTTACGAAGGACTGGACTTCATCTCAAACTCAGGTCCTAAGGGGAACCAGAGAAATGTTCCCACTTCTCCCTCCTGATGTTTGGAAGTAATAACCAAAAGTATGTCACGGAAACCCTGTCTCGAAAAATAATACAAAAACAAAACAAAACAAAACAAAAAAGTATGTCACGGAGCCTGGCGGTGGTGGCACACACCTTTAATCTCAGTACTCAGGAATGGGACGCAGGCAGATTTCTGAGTTCCAGGCTAGCCTGGTCTACAGAGTGAGTTTCAGAAGAAACCCTGTATCAAAAAAACAACAAAAAAATTTGTTGGAGCCTATTTAATGGAGCCTTGCCATGAGCCCATCTTCATTGTCTTCCCGGCACCTTTTCCTGCCACCTTTCTATCCGTTAGACCACAGGGACTGTGTTTTAAATCCTCGAATTTTGGCTTGTTATTCCTTTAAACTAGATTCTTTGGCAGATTTGAATAATTTTGCATACTGGAGATAACCATATTATTTCAGTCTATTAAGCCCAGTCCATAGCAGGACTTGTTGGCTCGTGCCTGTAATCCCACCATTTGGAAATAAGTTTGAGGCCAGCCTAGGCTACATAGTGAGTTCTGGGACAGCCTTGGCTATACAGTGAGACTCCCATTTCAAAACTAAAATAAAATAGGAAATGGTGACACATGGCCTGTACTTGGGAGGTAGAAGCCGGAGAGCGGGAGTTCAAGGTCATCTTCAGTCACAATAGCAGCTGGAGGCCAACCTGGGGTATATAAAACTCTGTCTCAACAGATTAACATAAGAACACTAAAACAATAGCCAGGCGGTGGCACACACCTTTAATCCCAGCACTCAGGGAGGCAGAAACAAGCAGATCTTTGAGTTCCAGGCTAGCTTATTTTACAGAGTGAGTTCCAGGACCACCAGAGCTACACAGAGAGACCCTGTC
The DNA here is from genome assembly GCA_019843965.1 of Rhynchomys soricoides. Classification (NCBI taxonomy): domain Eukaryota; kingdom Metazoa; phylum Chordata; class Mammalia; order Rodentia; family Muridae; genus Rhynchomys; species Rhynchomys soricoides. Next base: position 308,665 of record JADRCH010000253.1, read on the forward strand.
TCAACCAACAAACAAACAAAAAGTTAAAAAATAAATGTCAGGCTGGTGAGATATCTCAGTGGTTAAAAGCACTGGCTGCTCTTCCAGAGGTCCTACGTTCAATTCCCAGCACCCACACAGTGACTCACAACCATGTGCAATGGGATCCAATCCCCTCCTCTGGTGTGTCTGAAGACAGCTGCAGTGTACTCATATAAATAAATCTTTAAATAAATAAATGTCAGTTTATTTATTACATGGAGGAAATTTTGCTTTCTCATGTTTTTCCTAAATAGAGTCTTTCGAGTATTTTGGGAGACATAAGAGTGGTAGAGTGCTGAGCAGGCATTGACTTCACTGCCACCTGTTAGGGAATCGGTAAGGGATTCTCTCTAGAAAGGATGCCTCTTCCAGCCATTCCTGCTCGAAGGGAATAGCACGTGGGAGAAAGCCAGTGCCTTGGAGGACTTTGGTTATGCTGGCAAGTGATTCAAACCATGAGGGGAGGACTAGGGAGAGGCCTCATGGGTAAAGGTGCTTCCTACCAAGGCTTTGATTCCCGAGACCCACACGGTAGAAAGAGAACCAGCTCCTACAAGTTATCCACGACCTCCATAGGCTTGCTGTGGCAGCTCGCTCGCTCTCACCCACACACCCACACCCACAAACAATTTTAAATTAAATGAATAAGAAAAATAAGGGGGTGCTAGGGAGACTTGTCTAGCTTGTGTTAAGACCTGGCTTCAGTCTGGGAGAGGCGCCCTCTCACCCTGGACATCACCGTGACGGGACTGAGTTTCGATCCCCTACAGAGTACTTCCTTCTCAGTGGGGAGAGGGGGAGAGACTGACCCAGCTAGTTGCTCTGCATTCAGTTCATTGAGCAGAATTTACAAGTGCACATGCCCCTCCCTCCATTACTGAATGGCATTATGATTTTGCTTTTGAGTTAGGATCTTGTTTTGTAGTTTACCCAGATTCATGGCAATCCTCTTGTCTCAGACTTTCAAAAGCTGAAACCACCCTGTGTGTGTGTGTGTGTGTGTGTGTGTGTGTGTGTGTGTCTGTGTGTGTCTGTGTGTGTCTGTGTGTGTTGAGACTAGGTCTTGATCCTAGTACTCACTATTTAGCCCAGGCTAGCTTTAGACTCACGGTGATACTCTTACCTCAGCCTCTCCCAAGTGATGGGATCACAGACGTGAACCACCAGGCCCCACGTATTCGTGTGGCTTTAAACGCTTTCCTTCTCATCTGAGATCTTGAGCAAAACGTGTTTGGATTGCTAACTTTTGTCCCTTATACCACCTTTTCCAGGGTGCCTCTAGCAGGCTGTGCCTAACTTAACCCAGTTTCTCTAAGGGAGAACTTAGAGCTGCTTGCCTGCTCGGGTAGGGGAGGAGGTACTTTGAGAGGTGAAAGCCAGAGAGTTGAGAGTCATGTGCTGTGGGAAGATCTGAGCAAAGAGGAAAGTCCATCTACTGATTTGCTCCTAGCTTTCAGAAAACCAAGACTGAGAACAGCAGACTGAATGAAGACCACTCTTACTTTCAGAGTTGCCATCTTTGGTTCCGTTGAAGAAAACTGAGCGCCGATTTTACTCAAAATATGGCACATAGCAAGTGTCAAAAGCCATTAAGACTGAGGAGAGCTCAGTTTACAGTAGGATGAAAGTCTAACTCAGAAAAGACTCCCAGGGCCTAGGGAGATAGCTCAGCAGATAAAGTATTTACTCACCTTGCAAACGTGAGGACCAGACCCCACATTAAAAGGGCAGGGAGGGTGAGGATACAGCTTGGTCAAAGGGTGCTTTTTTAGTAAGTAGAAGGCCCTGAATTCAATTCTCGGTGCTGCATAAAACTGGTTTATGGTGGCATATGCCTGTAATCCCAGCATTCGGGGTAGCTGCAGGAGGATTGTCCTCAACTACAAAGCAAGTTGGAGGACGGCCTGAAGAGAGAAAAGGAGAAGAGGGGACCAGGCATGAGGGCTGTACTTGTATATGTATATTATCAGTGTTGGGAAGGTGAAAACAGACAGATCCCTCAGGCTCCTGACCACCTGGCCTAGTGTACTTAGCAAGTTCCAGACCAGTGAGAGACCCTGTCTCAACAACCTTTGGTAGATGGCATCTGAGGAATGACACCTGAGATGTCCTCTGGCCTCCTGTATAGGCCCCATGCATGCACATTCTCTCTCTCTCTCTCTCTCTCTCTCTCTCTCTCTCTCTCTCTCTGTGTGAGTGTGACACACACACACACTCACACACACAGAAACACTCTTCAGATCCTTCTGGAAACCGTGGGCCATTTCAACCAGGATCCAAGAATGAGCCACTCTTCCTGAGACAGTGTTTCAACTGAAGAACCAGCTGAACTTGTTCTGCCTTTTAAGGAACAGACCCCTCTCCTCCTACAAGGGTCGCTCTAAAGAAAAAAAAAATTGTTTTGTTTTGCTTCATTTTGTATGGTTTGAGACAAGATCTCCTGGAGCCCAGGTGGCCTTAAACTCAACTTTGTATCTGAGAATGACCTTAAATTTCTGTCCTTTCTGACTCAATCTCCTGAATGCTAAAATGACAGGTGAGCAACTATGCCAGGAATCCAGTCCAAGGCTTTGTGTATACTAAACAAACACTCTATCAGCTGAACTACAGCCCCAGCCCTGGCCTCCATTTTGAAAGGAAGCAATACAATATAATGAAGAGAGTGCTCTGTAGAGACAGGAGAGATGGCTCAGTGGGTAGGCATACCACTGCTCTTGCAGAGTACCACATACCTGCGTTGGATGGTTCATATTTGTTTGTAACTCTAACTCCAGGGGTGTCTTAGCCTTTCTATTGCACCAATGAAGCACTATGACCAAAAAGCAGGTTGGGAAAGAAAGAAATTTGGCTTACGCTTCCAGATCATAGTCCATCACTGAAGAAAGCCAGGACAACGTCGGGCATGATGGAGCACACCTTTAATCCCAACACTTGTGAGGCAGAGGCAGGCAGATCTCAGAGTCTGAGGCCAACCTGGTCTACAATGCTAATTCCAAGACAGCCAGGGCTACACAGAGAAACCCTGTTCCAAAAAAACAAAACAGAACAAAACAAACAAACAAAACCAAAGTCGGACAGGGCAGGAACCTGGAGGCAGGAGCTGATGCAGAGGCCATGGAGGGGTGCTGCTTACTGGCTTGCTCTCCATGGCTGACTCAGCCTGCTTTCTTATAGAACCCAGGACCACCTGCCCAAAGATGGCCCCACCCACAATGGGCTGCTCCCCAACTCCAATCATTAATTGAGAAAATGCCACAGCTGGACCTCATGGAGGCGGTTCAGTTTCCAACTGAGGTTCCTTTCTCCGTGGTGACTCTAGCTTATGTCCAATTGACACAGAAAACCAGCCAAGACAAGGGGAATCTAATGCTTCTAGCCTCCAAGGACACCTGCACTCACATGCACACACACACACACACACACACACACAGAGAGAGAGAGAGAGAGAGAGAGAGAGAGACATACACACTTTTCTGTCTTTCTTTCTTTCTTTTTTTCTGAGACAGGGTTTCTCTGTGTAGCCCTGGCTGTCCTGGAACTCACTCTGTAGGCCAGGCTGGCCTCAAACTCAGAAATCTGCCTGCCTCTGCCCCCCAAGCGCTGGGATTGAAGGCGTGCGCCACCACTGCCCGGCTCACACACAAACTTTTTAAATGATAAAAAAATAGATCTTAAAAGAAAGAGTACACCCCAGAGAAGCAGGAGAGTCACAGTCATGTTCTAATTCTCAATCCAGCCTCACATGAGCCTCGAGACAGCAGCTTTACTGGTTTAACCCTCAATCTTTCCAAACAGAAAATGGGAAAATCCGCCCTTCGGTGTGGAGGAGGGGAACATCTGAGGGAAGTCATGCGCAACACTTTGAGCTTTGTAGTTGTTTTTTGGGGAAAAAAAAAATCCCAATGGCCATTTGTGGAGCTGCTGATTTCTAAGTACAGACTGACCTCCTTCGTCTTGGAACCTCTGACCACTTCTCGATGTGCGGCTGGTTCCGAAGGGTGTTCTGAGCATGTGCTCTCGGCTCCTCTAACCATTGCCCCTAGGGGAGACTTTAAGCAATCACTTACGATTGTGGCTTGTTGGATCTGGAAATGTATTCACCGCCGGTTGTAGAGCCGTGGCTTGTTCTTAGCCCTGGTTCCAAAGCTCAGTCCATCCCAGGAGGCAGAGACAAGAATTGTCCCCACACACCCAGGATTCCTAGGGTTAATGAAAGGGAGAATTGCTTTTCGGAGGGGCACAAGCCTGCACTTCAGACTTTCTCCTGAGCCTTGCTCCACATAAGACTTGGGCAGGAGAACAGGAGTTTCTCCCCTGTGAGCCCATCTATACTCCCTTAAGATAGCTTCACCAACAAGTCACTTTCCTCTATCTGCTTTCCTGAGAGTCTTCAAAGAGCCTGGCGTTCCTGGAGGCCTCTCTGGTTGTTTTCCTGCTGCACTCTGGTTTCTGCAAATCTGCCCCTGGGGCATTCATACCTATTAGGAGAGTGGCAAAAACAATTTAGGATGTATATAGATTTCCACCATATAGACTTTTAAAAAGATGTATTTGTTTCATTTTCTGTATCAGTATTTACCTGCAGGTAAGCAAAACATTGTGTGCAGATTCTTTGGAGTCCCAAGGATTTTCTTTGGACATTTTTTTTTATTTTATGTGTGTGTATTTTATGTATGTGCTTGAATGTATATCTGTGCATCGTGTGTGTGCAGTGCCTACAGAGGTTGGAAGAAGACATTGGATCCCTGGGACCAGAGTTACAGACAGTTGTGAGCTGCTATGTGGGCGCTGGGAATTAAACCCAGGTCCTCTGGAAGAGAAAAGCCACTGTTCTTCACCACAGAGATATCTCTCCATCCCCAAGATCTTTTTGTTTTGTTTTGTTTTGTTTTTAAACACAGGGTCTTAGAATTAGGTTTTATAGATCAGGCTGTTCTTGAACTCACAAGAGATCCATTTGCTTCTGCCTCCCAAGTGCTGGGCTCACAGACTTAAACCACCATGTCTAGCTCTAAATAGAATTTTTTTCTTGTCCTACTCCCAAGGATGCACAAAGAGATAACTTAAGAGATAATTTATTGCAATAAATTATCACTTTAATGTAAAATACTCTTCAGGTAAATAGATAAATATGCATTTTATCTCTCTTGCCAGGCAGTGCTGCCGAATGCTTTTAATCCCAGCACTTGAGAGGCAGAGGCAGGCAGATCTCTGTGGGTTCAAGGTCAGCCTGATCTACAGAACATGTTCTAGCACAGCCAGGGCTACACAGAAAAACCCTGTCTTAAAATAAATAAACAACCAGAAATAAACAACAACAACAACAAAAAAAACCCTCACTGCTTTTAATGAATTGTTTGTTTTTTGAGGCAGAATTTCATATATCCCAGGCTGACCTCAAACTCACTATATAGTTGAGGCTGGTCTTGAACTCTGATCCTCCTGCTTCCAGTTCCTAACTGCTGACAGATGTATGCCCTTTTTTCCCTTGTCTTTAAAATAAACATAATGAGACTGAAGAATTAGTTCACAGTAAGTGCAATTACTGTGTTTGCAAAGGACCCTGGTTCAGTTCCCAACACCCACATGGCTCACAAACATCTGTAACCCCAACTCCAGGTGATTCAGCGCACTTTTCCGGCCTCCTTAGACACTGATGCATGTAAATACACAAAGATATTATACTCATACACCTAAAATTATTGTGTGGGGATTAAAGTGCTGTAGCAACATGCCTAGCTCCCATGTCTAGACGTTCAAATGGCTTTCCCCACCTCTCTGGTCAATGTTTATTTTATTTTGGTTTCAATTTTAAAAATGTTTAATTTAGCCCGGTGGTGGTGGTGCATGCCTTTAATCCCAGCACTTGGGAGGCATAGGCTGGCGGATCTCTGAGTTTGAGGCTAGCCGGAAGCCTGGTCTACATAGAAAGTACTAGATCAGCTAGAGCTAAAGCAAGAAAAGGCAAGTGTAGGCGATGTAGTAGCAGTACTGCATTTGCCTGGCATGTTCAGCACACACATAAAAAGTTTATTATAGCCGGGCAGTGGTGGCGCACGCCTTTAGTCCCAGCACTTGGGAGGCAGAGGCAGGTGGATTTCTGAGTTCGAGGCTAGCCTGGTCTACAGAGTGAGTTCCAGGACAGCCAGGGCTACACAGAGAAACCCTGTCTTGAGAAAAAAAAAATTATTATATGATCAGTAGAGACACCATCACTGAACCCTGACAGGGGCTTCTCTCCTATTCCATATTCCACTCTCCTGTCACCCCAACTTCTGCTACAGGTACCCCAGAAGAAGAGAATACCTGTAATAACAAACTATGGCTTTTTGACCTCCAGCCTTCACCTCTGAGTGCTGGAATGCACAAGACATGCAGCAGCATCCATGGCCAACTGAAGTCTGCACCTCTATAAGGCTGTTTCCTTGCCTCCTTGGGGGGAGTGTAACCCATCTGCTACATCATTTCTACTGAAGAGCAAGGGCACTCCTTCAAAATCTAGAGCTGCTCTGCAGTAAAGTAGCATGCCCATCTCAGAAGCTTGAGCGTCTTATGAATTGACAAAACTTGTGAGGCAGAGACAGGTGATCATATAGTGAGGTCCAGGCCAGCCAGGGCTGCATGTCTCAGTAGGTAGATAGATGGATAGATAGATAGACAGATGATTGATAGGTAGATAAATAGATAGATGGTAGATCAATAGATAGATGATAGATCAATAGATGATTGATAGGTAGGTAGATAGATGATTGGTAGATAGATAGATAGATAGATAGATAGATAGATAGATAGATAGATGATTGATAGACAGATGATTGATTGATGATAGGTCAATAGATAGATGATAGATAGATAGACAGACAGATGAAAGGTAGGTCAAAGGAAATCTTTGCATTTATAGGTCTAGTTCTGATCCTTTAGATTTCTTATTTGCTTCAGAATGCAAAAGAAAAGCTCATCCCTCCCCAGCCATGGCTCCTAACAGCAAGCCTTTTCTCTTTTTACAGGATCTTCTTAAGATGGACATAGAAGACTGCAATGGCCGTTCCTATATGTCTGGTATGCCTTCTGTATGTTCCATTCAGATGGACATGGGAGCAGACATGGGTGAAGGCAGACAGCCTCCGGCCCTGGAACACACTCCTTCTTAACTAAATGTCTATCTCAGCTGCCACTCAGTGTGGTAGTGTTTGCCGTGGTATGCAATCCCTTTGTAGTTTTCCTGGGTTGTTTTGGTTTGTTTTTTTGTTGTTGTTGTTGTTTTGTTTTTTTGAGACAGGGTTTCTCTGTGTAGCCTATCCTTGAACCCATTCTGTAGACCAGGTCAGCCTCACAGAGATCATCCTGCCTCTGCCTCCCAAGTGCTGGGATTAATGTCGTGGGCCACCGGCTGCTCCCTCGTGGTCTTATATCTCTAATGGTGGTTCTTTTCTATGCCGCAGAGAGGGAAGGGGATAGAGGTGAATGAAATGGATGGTCTGAAGCAAGTAGATGGTAGGAAAATGTGTTTCTTTTTCATATGCTCTCAGGTCACCAGCCAAACATAGAGTTCTGTCCCATCCAAACAGAATGCACCATCTTCACAAACTTTCAAGTGTGTGTGGGGGGAATAGTAAATACAATAGGCAGGGACTGTCACAGACTGGGGAACACTCCCCCCACCGCTACTCAGTGCCCACCTTATTATATGAGCCGGAACTCACTATGTGGCCACAGCCTGGCCCCAGACCTGTGGTAAACTCTTCCTGCCCCAGCTTCCTAAATGCTAAGTTATAGACATGAGCTACCATGTTATCACCCCTACCATGTCAAGCAGAAATCAGAATTTATTCTTTTTATTTAGAGACACGGGTTTCATCATATAGCCCCAGGGGGCGTAGAACTCTCTGTACAGACCAGGCTAGCCTTGAACTCATGGAGATCCATCTGCCTCTGCCTCCTGAGTGAAGAGGCTGAAGAGATATGTACCCCTCAAGCCAGATGTGAACATGCAACCCCATTACTTGGAAAGCTGAGGCAGGAGGATTAACATGACTTTGAAGCCAGACAAAGCCACAGAACCAGATCCCGATTCAAGGAAATAAAACCAATTTGGGTTTGATGACTCACATTTTTAATACCAGCATTTAGGAGGCAGAGGCAGGCAGATTTCTGTGAGTTTGAAACAAAGTTGGTCTACACAGTGAGTTCCAGTCCAGCTACATAAATAAATAAATAAATAAATAAATAGCTTCACAACTGTCTGTAATCCAGTTCCTGGGGATCCAACACCCTCACACAGATATGCATGCAGGCAAAACACCAATGGGCATAAAATAAGAATAAATAAATTAAAAAAAAAAAAAAAAGAGATAAAAATTTTTCAAAAGTAAGTAAAAGAATCACTCAATATTTTTTAAAAAAAAAGAAAAACTGCTACATGTGACAAGTCAGGTCTGTGTGTCGTCATCACCTGGGGGGGGGGGGGGGGGCCAAGGCAAGTGGATCTCTGTAGGTTCAAGGCCTGCCTGGTCTATATAGTAAGTTTCAAGACAGCTTGGGTTAAAAGAGATCATTACCTGTTATAAGAATGCATTGTAGAAGTATCAGAACAACCAGGTTTAATAAGTAAAAAAGAAGTAAGAGAGGGGAGGACTGGGGTGCAGCTTTGTAGGCTACTTGCCTGACATGAACCAGGCTCTGCTAGACCTCAGCTCTGCATAAACGAAGCACCCTGATGCACACCTGCCATCCCAGGGTGTGAAGTCAGGAGCTTCATCCAGCCAATTTTCTGAGAAGAGAAAGAGCCTAAAGACAGAGTTAGTAATTTTTTTGTTTGCTTGTTTATCTTTTGAGATTGGAGACTTTTATAGCCTAGTCTGCCCTGTACTTGCTATGTAGCCAAGGCTGGACGTGAATTCTCCATGCCCCTGTCTCCACTCCCAAAGTGCTGAGATTATAAATGTGTGCTGTCCAGTATAGCTCAAAAGTTAGTCTTTAAGTTTTTTGTTGTTTTTTTTTTTTTTTAAAAAAAAAAAACTATGAGAATGTCAGGGCCAAAGAAGCAGGTATGATATCATAAATCTAAAAGACTAGTCCATGGGAGGCTAAGGTACAGTCATGAGTTCTAAACCATCCTGAATTATATAGTATGACCCTAACTCAAGTTAAAAGTTAAAAAAATTGAGTCTTGCAAGGTAGTGCAGAAGCAAGCAGATCTCTATGCATCGTTCAAGGCCAGCCTGGTCTACATAGGCAGTTCTAGGCCAGCCAAGGATACATCACGAGATCTTTTGCCTCAAAACAATAACAGAATACAGTAAAGACAATGATGGCTGTAATCTCAACAGCAAGAAGGTAGAAGCAGGAAGATTATGAATTCAAGGCTAGCTTACACCGCCTGTGAAGAGCCCGTCTCAATAAAGCAAGCCAGAGTGCCACTGTGGAAATGAGCTATGAGGTATTTTGTTTAAAGTGTAGCCAACAAAGGAATTATTGACATGTACTGATGGAGAGAGTAAAATCTGTCAGACACACGTGAGAATCACCGTCATCCTCTGCGTAACACACAGAAAGACATTCAACTCTGAGGAATTGGCTCAGGTACAGGTGTGCAGTGTTTGCCACAGAGTGACACAGTTTCAGGTGGGCCGTTTTAACTGAAAGCAGCTCTTTTGAGGAACCAGCCAATTCTCCCACCTCCAGTTCAGTCAGGCTTATTCACTATTGAGCCACAAGAACACCGAGGACCCGGTTAGCGCTGGGTGAATTCTGTCAGATGGATAGAATCCAATCCCTGCCATAAGGCAGGCAAACCAGAAGCTGTGAAGGAGGCTGGGGGAATGTCCCACGGGCTCTTCTCAGTAGCAGAAAATTTCTGAGGCTATTGGCTTCACTGTGCTAGGAAACCAAGCTTTACTTGCTTAAGGCAGGTTGACGTGGCCTAGATGAGACGTGGTCTCAGGATAAGAAGAGAAACCCAAACCACTCCTGTGTGTTTTGTGAACTCTAGATGTCAGCAGCTACCTTCAAAAAGACAAAGTAGTGAGGGCAGGGCTGACATTAGGTCTAAAGAATGCCCCCTTCAGGGCCAGGCATGGCCAAGAGGGTGTGTAATAGGACATCTAAGAACCCATTCCTGACCTCCATCCCTCTCCTGGGCTGATCCAGAAGCAGAGAGTTGTCCCCAGTGTCTGGCTTTTTACTAACCCTTTCTTAGGTCACTGTGGCTCTCTGCCTTCCCCACTGGCCACCTGATAAAGGGAGGCGGTCTCCCGTCCCACTAAGGGATGTTACCATCTCATAGAACCTGATTCTGAAAGCACCCCCCCCCAACTTCCTTTCTAAAAGTACAGATAATTCCCATGGGAAGAAATGGGGGAAACAAGATTCCCACCCTACCCCCCACATACACCGAAAACAGAAACTGAGTTGCTCCAACCAGACCTGAGCAGTGCTTGTCCCGAGTATCCTGGTGCCATGAAACATTTAAGAGAACCAGAGGAGAGAGAGGTGCAAGGATTGGCAGGTCAAAGTTTCATGGCCCCTCCCACCCCCAAATTCTTGGAATCAGAAAATGCAGTCTTCCAAAGTAGGTCAGCTCAGCAGTGAGAAGTTCCTCTGGAAAGGAAGGGAGCACCGTCCTTATCCTGATAGAGGACAGATTCATCCGTAACTCCAGCGGCTGGAGCCCCAGAGGCACAGGAGAGAGGGAAGACAGGGAGACCCAACCAGGGATTAGAAAGAGCTCAGGGTCACAGATCTCCACTAGTTAGTGATGGGAAGGGGGATTGTCAGAAGGAGGGGCAGATGGACAGGAGCCTGAGTTCGCTGGGGGAGGAGCTTTCTGCCACTTCTAGATCCTGGAGGCTGCCCCCGTGTCCCGGGCCCCATGACCTCTGGGGCCTTGGCTTCCCTAGCTGGCAGAAGATTGGGCCTTCCCTGGGACACCCCCCTTCCTCCTCCCCACAAGCCTGCGCCTCTGCCTGCCTCTCTCTCTCTCTCTCTCTCTCTCTCTCACACACACACACACACACACACGCACACACACACACACACACACACTTGCCTCCTTCTCAAGCATTTGTTGTGCAGTTCCTCTTTGTCTGCTGGGCAGGACAAACACATCTGCCTTCCCTCCCTGTGCACCCCCACTCCCACCCCTCCACTGTCGTGGAAAAGAGATGCTGTAGCCTAGCATCCCCACATACACACTCGTACGTTTTCTCCTGTCCCCTCCCAAGCACATCCACGCCTCTCTCTCTCTCTCTCTCTCTCTCTCTCTCTCTCTCTCTCTCTCTCTCACACACACACACACACACACACACACACACACACACACACACACACACGAGGCTCTCAGCACATACACCCTGGGCTGAGCGGTTCTGCCGGCTGCAGCCGTGGGCCCCTGCTCACCGCGCGGCTGCCACTGCCTGCGAAATGACGGCGGTTCCCCTCACTTCCAGGAATCCACGCTTCCTGGAAGGTGAGTGGCTGGGCTCACCCCTGCCTGCCACCGAGACGCAGACATGCACACACCACCCGCACTCCCTCGCCGTTTCCAAGGCGGCGGCCGCGTTCGCACCCCAGGGTCTCACCGGCAAGGGAAGGATAATGTAAGTTCAGGCAGAAGGCGGCTAGCGGAGGGGGGGAAGGGGGATGATGGGGCTAGGGAGCCAATTCAGTAACAACTCCCAAGCCCGAGGAGAGGGAGAGGATGGGGGCTGTGTGTGTAGCGGGGGAGGGGGCGTTCCTCCTTACACTTGGGGAGGATGGGAAAGGGTGCTTGGTGTTGCTAAGCGAAGACGGTGACTTGGACAGTGGGAGCTTGTGGTGACATCTTGATTAGGCCTTGGGGACAGAGGTAGAGCAGCCAGAGGTGGAATGCCGAAACAGGCCTGGGTGGGAATGGATAGTAGAAAGACCTGAGATAGGAAGAGGAGCTTTGACAGCAGATACTTCAGCCTGGAACCAACATGTGAGGGGCCTCAGCCTCCTGCCCACAATAGAGCCGGGCATGGCAGTCTTTCTTAGCTCATGCACTCACTGGTCCCTGATAGCAGGCTAGCATCCTGCCACCTGGAGCCCGTGGTCAAGAAGAGAAAGCTGGAGAAAGAGATCCCTTGCCGAGAAGTGCAGAGGCTTGCAGAGCCCCAGGCTATTCCCCAGAGGCAACCACTCGAGGGATCCAGGAGAGGGCTGGTCTCCTTCGGTGTGTGAGACCGGCTCAGCTTAGCGCGACTGCTCCCCATCCATCCCTTCCTTTCTGCCCTTTCTCCACCTCCTAGTTGCTTTGCTGTGGACCTCACGATTTAGCTTTGCTCCCTGGAGGTTCAGCCAATCTACGATGGCTTTGACCACGAAAATGTCTCTGATACCTGAGAGCAGCCTTAATTCTTGGCTTTGACAGTCTGAGATTTCTTGGAAGTCCTAAGCATTTGAAATTCCCTCACTGGGGTTTCCGAGGCTGAGAGGGGAACTGAGTTTCCCAAATCTGACTTTTGTCCCTGTCAGCCTCCAGATAGAAGTCTAAGTCCCTAGAGCCCCACAAAGACACTCTGGCCTTTGACACAGATTCCTTTTTAGATTTTAGTGCCATGAAAGTAGACTTGAGTGTGTTTTCCCTCTTGCCTTTATCTTAGGGATGACAGCAGCATCAAAGAGCCTCTGGAGTTACTGGTGCGCCTCGAGGCTCCTGCTTTCTCTCCTGTTTCCAGCCCTTCATTGGGAGAGCCACAAAGAATGCTCTCCCCTCAATGTCCCTAAGCTTCCCTTTAAGAATATCATCTCCCAGAAAGCTAGCCCCTAGTCTTAGAGGCAGCCTCAGCTCCAGGAGTCTGGGACCTGATATGGATTTCCAAGAAGCTCATTCATTTTAAGATCAGCAGGTCCCTTCTTACTAATACGGGGTGATTTGGAGTAGGTCAGCTCTAACCTTTGAAAGGAATAAGAAGCTGGGTGTGGTGCATGCATGTAATCCCAGTACTTCAAAGGCTGAGGCAGGAGGATTGTGAGTTTACCTAGCCTTTTCCGGCCTATCTAGCCTTCCACCTCAGTAAACTCAGTTGAAAGGGCATGTGTTAAAGCTGGACCTGAATCTATGAGTCTTAATGGTCCTGAGCCACTCACGTCATGGTTTGTGTCTGGTGCTGATTTAAAGGCAACTTAAGAAAACCGTTGCTCGCCTAAGGAGCCTCAGCAGGGGAAATCAGATTCAAGCCATAAGGCTTTTTCTATAGATGGTGAACAGGGTTCCTCAGGCTTCCGAGGGATAGAACTGGGAACGGGACTTTAGGAGAGGTTGTGGTGGGAAATGGTCCCAAAGTCCTGAGTGGTTGTTTTCTTCCCACTGACCAAAGCTGGAGAGGGAGCTCTCAGGAGGGTGTGCTCCGGATTTCTTGCCTCAGGCCCAGGACTCCAACCATTTTATAATGGAATCTTTATTTTGTGAAAGTAAGTATGTGCATAGCTGGGAAAATGGGTAAAATACTAACCTAGGTGAACTTTAGGGATGAACTTTAGGGGCGCTCTCTCTCTCTCTCTCTCTCTCTCTCTCTCTCTCTCTCTCTCTCTCTCGTCCATGTTTAGGCCTTTGCACATACACCCATGCATGTACATGTTAGCAGATAACATAGACGGCTGTGATGTTTACCCCAGTAGGTATGTTCTCTTTATGTGTATCTACATGTGTGATCTGTGTCTGTGTGTTTATCTACATGTGTTTTGACTTCATTCATATATATGTGCAGAAGGCTGTGGGGAGGGGGGGTGTTGAAGACACTCATGCTTTCAAGTACATTACCATATTTTTTACAAAACAGAATTTTGAAAAGCTTTTTTTTTACAAAGTGTTTTGTCAACAAGTTGAAATTGACCCGCCTAGGATAACTGATATTTAGCTCTCGAGAGAAGTTTGGCTGAATTTAGAAAGTCTAATGAGCCCACCTCACCCCCACTGAAGCAGTGACTCCTGACTGGCCAAGCGGTTGCCAAGGACTTGGCATTTATCTTGCTCATGATCCTACTCCCAACTCAGCCACTACCAGTTCAGACAAGTAATATAACATCTTTCGTGTCTCCTAATCAAAAAAAAGAAAACTGAAATAATATTGCAGCACCTATTTCATAAGATGATTGTGAAGCTTAGAGGAGACATCCCAGCACACAGACTAACGCCTAATGCCTAATACAAGTATCCAGTCAGTAATTAGTAATTAGCTGCTCTCATTATTGCTATTAATATTACCAATAGATTCCAGACAATTCCAGATCCCTCTCCTAAAGATCCCAAAACTGCCCCTGGGAGCTCCAGAGAGAGCAGTAGGTAAAAATGTCCCTCACCACCTTCTCAGATCCCTGTTCTATCCTAGCCCGCCCAGACCTGGGTCTGTTTCCTGCAGAGTTAGGCAGTGGGTGATGCTCTTCCCCTCAGGCATAGATAAAGGTAGGGGAGGCCAGACTCCAGCTGCTGAGCTCACGGAAGTCAGAGTCAGCAAGGGGCTCCCAGCTGCTGGGGCACAAGGTAGGGTGCTCAACATTCAGCCTGCCTTGCACATGGCTATAGAACAAGTGTCTGTGATATTTAACTGAAGTTTTTCTTAAACATTAGATAGTGGACTATAGATGGCTTCAGCCCAAGCTTTATCTGCCATCCATTCTCTCCTCCAAGGTAGCGGGGACTCATCTCTGGAGAAGGAGTTCCTTGGGGCCCCAGTGGGGCCCTCGGTGAGCACCCCAAACAGCCAGCATTCTTCACCCAGCCGCTCGCTCAGTGGTAAGTGCGACCCTCTACCCACTCCTGGCACTAGGCAGCCCCATTCTTTATTTGGTCTTCAGTTTGCCTTCCCCTGGTCACCATTCCCGCATCATCTCCCTCCGGTTCCTTCTCAGAGACTCTCAGGGTGGGAAGGAGCCCATAACCTAGAGCTCTCCTAGCTTGTGGAAAGAATGAATGGCTAATGCCAGTCTGAGGTAAAGTTAAAAAGTGTACAGGTGACATTGAGGTAAAGGTTCTAACTGGGCATGTCGACACACGCCTTTAGCGCCAGCACTCAGTAAGTTTGAGGCCAGCCTGGTCTACAGAGCGAGTTCCAAAACAGCCAGGGCTACACCGAGAAACCCCCTTCTTGGGGGGTTGGCGGGGGGAGGGGGGAATAAAGGTTCCAGAAGACAGAAATGGTCATTGGGAGAGGGAGAGGGAGAGGGAGAGGGAGAGGGAGAGGGAGAGGGAGAGGGAGAGAGAGAGAGAGAGAGAGAGAGGCAGAAAACGCACAATAGTGGTAGCAGGACTTCACCTCCACCGCACTTCTCCTACCAGACAGGGTCCCCCCCCCTAATGCCCCTCCCCAGCTGGCTCTAGATCTGTGACATTCTCCAAATGGTTGAAATAGCCAGGAATGTAGGTCAGAGCTAGTGCCAAAGCTCCTCCCCCATGTCCCCTCAGGTGGTTGGGCAGAGGCATAGGGGGTTCTGTCTCATAGGGCGGATAAAGATACCTGCCTTCAAGTGTTAGTCTCCTTTTAGCCTGCTCACCCCTTTAATCTTCCCAGGTCTGTTTTCCAAGCTCTGTTACTTGCTGGATTCCTGCCCAAGACAAACCCAGCCGTCTTCCTTCCTTCCTTCTTTTTTTCTTTTTTTTTTTTCCTTCTTCTTTTTTTTTACTGTGTAGCCCTAGCTGACCTGGAATTCACTATATAGACCAGGCTGGCCATACACTTACAGATATCTAACTGGCTCTGCCTCCCAAGTGCTGGGATTAGAGACGTGTGCCACCAAACATCGTTCTTAGTGACAAGAGAGTGCAGGCATGGCTCCTCTGCAGCCACCTCTTCTGCCCAGTGACTGAAGACAGAGCATGCATACACCCCACACATACCCCATTGCTTCCAGTTCAGGACGCTGTCCCTCCTGACGCTCCTAAGCCTCAGTGTTTGCAGTCAGGCACCTTGTTGGACCATAACAGAGTCATTCGTCCCTGGGAATGGTTGCCCCTTTGTCTGCCTGTATTCTAAACATCAGTCCCCCGACCCCCAGCCAACTCCATCAAGGTGGAGATGTACAGCGATGAGGAGTCGAGTAGACTGCTGGGGCCAGATGAACGGCTCCTGGATAAGGATGACAGTGTGATTGTGGAGGACTCATTGTCAGAGCCCTTGGGCTACTGCGATGGAAGTGGGCCAGAGCCTCACTCTCCTGGTGGCATCCGGCTACCCAACGGCAAACTCAAGTGCGACGTCTGCGGCATGGTCTGTATTGGACCCAATGTGCTCATGGTACACAAGCGCAGCCACACTGGTGAGTTAAGCCCCAAGAGCCTCACGGGAGAGCTCGGGGTGGGGTGGGAGTGGGGCTGGGAGACAGAGCTGTGCTAAGACTCTGGTAGGGAGGAGGCTGAAGAGACCCACTGGAGAGCGGGGAGTGGGGGTGGGGGGCGGAATGGGGCTGCGCGCTCAGAAATGGAAGTGTTAACTGGAGCACACCATCGTGATGAAGAGAAGCTACCTACTGCTTTTCTCAGGATGTAGAGAGAGTGGATACAGGGGCCTCTAGAAGGATTCTTGATGCTTCAATGTAGATTGGCATGTGTAAGGCCTTGTGGTGGATCTCAACACCAAATAAGGTTTGCAGAAGTAGAGAGAGATTTTGGTCCAAAAGGGACAGAATTCCAGGGTCATCTCATCTCAAACCGTAAAAGGGGACATTGGGGGGTACAGAGCCCCTGTTTATCCTCCTCAGACTTTGAGCTCCTGGGTCAGACCGGACTCTCTTGAGTTCTGGTTTCAAGTCAGACACCTGTAATCCACACTTTTCCAGGGTAAAAAGGGCCCCCAGGTGACCTCCATAACGTAGGCCTGGTATGTGTGGCACCTGCTGCCCCTCCAGTGTGCTCAGAAAGCCTCCCCTCCGCTCTTCCACACCCCTCATGCCAGTCTTCCCCGGATCTGTTCTTTCACCTGTAGGGGAGAGGCCCTTCCACTGCAATCAGTGCGGTGCCTCCTTCACACAGAAGGGGAATCTGCTGCGCCACATCAAACTGCACTCGGGGGAGAAGCCCTTCAAATGCCCCTTCTGCAACTATGCCTGCCGCCGGCGGGACGCACTCACTGGCCACCTCCGCACACACTCAGGTCAGTGTACCCAGCATGTACAGAAAATGACGCTTCAAGATTTTTCTCTCGAGAGGGATAATATAATGTCTGTCGCTGAAGAGCCGAGAGCACTGACAGAGCAGACAGTGCCCTGCCATGCTGACTTGCAGCGTAACAGGCTCTATGAAGAACTTGTGGGAGTCTTCACTGGGGTTTTTTTACTGCCACATTCTGTGTCATAAAGCAAAAAGAGCTAGGTTTACTTTTCCTGTCTTCTCTCTGACCTTCGACTCTAAACACTATAATGAAGTTGTGTGGCCCGTCACCTCTAATTCTGAGCCCCATGGGAGGCTCTCTTCCCACTCTCTCTTGCATCAAGACCTACCTCTGTCACCATATTTACCCCACTCCTACTCTGGAAATGCCAGAAGTCTTGGACAATCGCTGCATGTGCTTCCCTCTACATTCTAGTGGTTCCTATAAATCTACATGCTTCCAAAACTGGAAGGACGGGAACTAGGACCAAAAAGGAAAAGATATCTCATTTCTGCTCTGTATCCGAAGAAGAGAGCACCCAGGGGTCAGTGTTTGGAACCCTGCTAGGGAACTGGAGCAGCAAGGTGCTAGTCCACTGAAGATGCTCTGAAGCTGGGTGTAGTTCTCTCCCATTATCGGAGAAATGGGGGCAGGAGGGTCATGTATTCAGTCAGCCTGGGCTATGTGAGGCCCTGCCTCAAAATAACAAAAATAAGTGAAAGAGTTTGAGGTAGTGTCTGTGAAGGAACTGGGGAAATGGTGCTTTCTAGATAATTTATCAAGTTTTGGACTCTTGGCTAGAATGGAGAAGAGGCCAGATCCAGAGACTTGAGTTGGCAAGGAGAAGGGGATCCGAGGGTTGGGGGGGGGAGGGGGAATTAGTGTGTCTGTCCTCAGAATCTTTCCTGGGCTTTTCTCTTTCCCTCAACCCTCCTGGATAGGACTCAGGGGCACAGAGAGGCACTGTAGTATATCTTTTGCCTCCTCATCCAGCCTTGTTCCAGATTGGGAACCTCTTTGTCTCTCTGATTATCACTGACTTATGCTTTATAATCTACAGAGAATTTATCTTATGTCACCTTCTGTGATAAGAATTTCAGATGCAGGCGAGGGAGTTAAGGGGGAAAAAAATCTAGATGAAAATGCCCCTTTCCCAGCAGTCACTTCACATTTTGAGACGGGGGTCTCATGTATCCCAAGCTGATCTCAAATTCCCTGTGTAGCCAAGGATGACCTTCACTTTCTGATCCTCGTCCTCCTCCTCCTCCTCTATCTCTTGAACCCTGAGTTCAAAGGGATACATCATTACTCCTGTGGCCACACACACACACACACACTCACACTCACATATACTCACACATATACACACATACAGACATACAGACACACAGAGAGACACACACACATGTCAAGTATGCTACTAATGAGCTACAGCCCCAGCCCAAAGGCCCCCATTTGTTTAGCAAGGAAATTGATGTTGTGGAAAAGGAAATAAAAGTTGTAGACTGTGCCTAGCTGGCTGTCATCAAGATCCCACAGCCAAAATACATGCTCCTTTTTCTCAGGAAAGGGTGACTCCCCCTGCTTGCTCAGAACAAGGATAGCTTGCCCCCCCCCCCCGAATGCCAGATTTCTTTTTGTTTCTTTCTTTCTTTCTTTTTTTCTCATTTTTTAAAAGATTTATTTATTTATTTTATTTTAGTTTTTGTTTTTCAAGACAGGGTTTCTCTGTATAGCCCTGGCTGTCCTGGAACTCACTCTGTAGACCAGGCTGACCTTGCACTCAGAAATCTGCCTGTCTCTGCCTCCCAAGTTTTGGGATTGAAGGTGTGCACCACCGCTGCCCGGCTTATTTATTTATCTTATGTATATGAGTACACTGTCATTGTCTTCAGACACACTAGAAGAGGGCATTTGATCCCATTATAGATGGTTGTGAGCCACTATGGGGTTGCTCGGAATTGAACTCAGGACCTCTGGAAGAGCAGTCAGTGCTCTTAACTGCTCAGCCATCTCTCCAGCTCCAGATTTCTTTTTCTTGAGAAAGGGTCTCACTTTTAGCTCTGGATTGCATGGAACTTCCCATGTAGACTAGGCTGGCTTCAGACTCACAGAGATGCAACTGGATCTGCCTCCCAAGTGCTGGGATTAAAGATATTCACTACAAGGCCCTGCAAGCCCACAAACCCTTAACAAGGCCAACTGAATAGATTTCAAATACTGCTCTGTAGGAGATGAAGGTGAAAAGCAGACTTGAGTGTAGGTCCCATGTCTGTGAGATGCCTCCTGCTATAATTCACCTTGTAAGAGGTAAAGGGCCAGGGGATCCTCTCCCAACTTGTCAGACCCCAAGGGCCTTTGTCGGAGAGGGACCTGGCGCTCACTTCATCTCTTAAACATGTCATTTACGAGGGAAGAGCAACGTGGCAAAGGTCAATTTAAATGTAGCCAACAGAGACATATGTGGGGCTGAGTAATAATTACCAATCTCCTAGCAATGCCTTCTGCTGCCACTCTGCTCAACAGTAGCAATAAACACAAATATACACAAATATACCTTGTTCCTCTGAGCTTCCTCCTCTCCTCTCTCATAAAAAAAAAAAAAAATAAAAAAAAAAAAAATCTCCGCCCAGGAGTTGTGTTTAAGCAAGTTACCAATCTGTTTACCCAGCTTTTCTTTCATTTAGAACTTTATAACACACTCTTTTTAAAACAACAGCAACAAATAAGCTCAAACTCGTTCTTTTCCTTTTTCTTCATCTGCTGTTCCTTTTTTGCTCTTTGTCTCTTTTTCTAGTCAGTGTGGGGCTCTCTGGGGGAAGAAGGGGGTCTTGGTATCTAAGTATGGTGACAGAGAAAGAAAAAGATCAGTAAAACCAGACAAGGGCTGGAGGTGCAAAAAAAACAATACAAGTAGAGGCCAACCACCGCTGCTCCTCCCGCATAGGCAGGCTTGCCCTTTCTGTTGCTTCAGCCGGCCTGTTTCCCTCCAACCAAAGCACAGTGCTTGCAAGCAAAAAGTCCCCTTGTCTGATAAACAGCCATTACACCCGCCTGCCACACAGAAAGGTTAAACCACAGTCTGAGGCCCAGACTTTGAGATCCTGGGGTGGGGCCTGTGCAATTAGCAGGGAAGTCCTTACTTCTTCACTTCCTTTGAGAAGCAGCCAGAGCATCCAGAATCCCACTACCAGCCTAAAGCAGTGTGCCACCGGTCTCTCCCCTTAGCTGTATGTTGTCCAATGCTTCCTCAGATTTAGTTCACCTTTTCTTCATTTTAAGTGGAGTTGGGGAAGGGAAGACAATTTTTTTAAAAAATCAAGTTATCAACATTCTTCCTCTGCATGCCACTATGCAGTTGCTCCTGCCTGACTCTTCAGCTCCAGGTACAGGGAGGGAGAAGTTACTCTCATGCTGCCTCTGCTCTCTCCTCCACAGTCTCCTCTCCCACCGTGGGCAAACCCTACAAGTGCAACTACTGTGGCCGGAGCTACAAACAGCAAAGTACCCTGGAGGAGCACAAGGAGAGGTGCCACAACTACCTACAGAGTCTCAGCACTGATGCCCAAGCTTTGGCTGGCCAGCCAGGTGGGGCTGTGGGTCGTACCATAGGGGAGCTGAGGGTAGGGCCAATAGTTCAGGCAAGGGTGATTCTAGCACCTCTCCCATAGAGATGAGGTTGCACTTAGTGAAGGAACCTTCCAATCATTCATTCCTGAGTACCCCATGAGTGGCTAGCACAGCGCTGGGACAGGTCAATAGGGGGATCCAGGCATGAAGTTTGGATCTATAACCTCAGGCTAGCAGAAGAGAAGGCACAAAGAATTGAATACCAAGGGTCAGACTATACGATTCTCTCAGCAAATGGTCTAGAGTGTTCCTGGAATGAGCTTAAGGTAAAGACCCAATGGATGATACATTCCTTTAATCCCGGCACTTAGAAAGCAGAGACAGGTGGATCTCTGTGAGTTCAAGGTCAGCCTGGTCTATTGATACAGTGAGTTCAAAGCCAACCAGGGCTGCATAGTGGGATCCTGTCTCGAAAATATAAAATGAATAAAGAAAAAGAAAAAGGAAAGTCAGGAAGAGCGGGAGCTAGAGGAGGAAGAGAGAGGGAGGGAGAGAGAGAGAGAGAAGAGACCAGTTTCACAGGTGTAACCCTCCTTGACGACTGACTGGCTGGTTCTCTCAGGGCAAAGGCTACTGGGTCAATGCCACCCTTACTCAGCAGCTCCCACCTGCCCCTCCCCTCCAGGTGATGAAATCCGTGACCTGGAGATGGTGCCTGACTCAATGCTGCACCCATCGACAGAGCGGCCAACTTTCATCGATCGTTTGGCCAACAGCCTCACCAAACGGAAGCGTTCCACCCCACAGAAGTTTGTAGGTAAGAAAGAGTTCCTGTTTGACCTGGGTCTGGAGATTTGATTTAAGGAGGGAAATAAGCCAAATGGTCTCTGTGGTGCTCAGAATGTGCACTCAGATGGGAGTGGATGGAGAGGGGATTCACACTTCAGGAGAGTTGAGGGGACAGCACAGTCTGTAAAGGGCTGGTATGAGAACCAGAGTCTACCTCCCCCAGAACCTACCTACCTACGAATGCCGCCTTGCCTAACTGGTGAGCTCCAGGCCCACGATAGATCCTGTTTCAAAGATGGTGGCTGGCAATCCTGAAGATACCCAAGGTTGTCCTCCACCTTCTTTTATGTACATATATATGTACGCATGCACAAGCACGGTGATGAATGTGCACATATGCGCGCGCGCGCGCACACACACACACACACACAAGAGAGAGAGTAGAGATCGGTCAGTATTGAAGACTCAACGGGGGAGGGGGTGCTCGAGCTTTTCCATCCTTTGAAGATAACAAGGACTTCAGTCCACATGCGCTGGTCTTAGGGGCAGTGAGAGGAAGCCAACTCGTGATTTCCCTGTCCCAAAAATGACATCGCTTTGAGGATCTGAATTTTTTTTTTTCCGGTTTTTTGAGACAGGGTTTCTCTGTGTAGCCTTGGCTGTCCTGGAACTCACTCTGTAGACCAGGCTGGCCTAGAACTCAGAAATCCGCCTGCCTCTGCCTCCCAAGTGCTGGGATTAAAGGCGTGCGACACCACTGCCCGGCTTGGATCTGAAATATTTTAAAGTGATGACTTCATAGAGAGATCTTGCTCTGGGACTACAGCCTGCCCGGGGCCTGACCCTCAGGGAAAGTAAATAAGGTCACCTGGGGCTATAGATATAGCTCAGTGGGAGAATACGTGATTAGCACTTGTGAAGCCCTGGGTTCGGTCCCCAAAACTAATTAACATCGATGATAAGGATAATGTTATATTTAGGCTCCTGGGTTAGAAAACAAAGAATTAGTGCCAATGAGATCTGATCCTCCCCAGGTGAAAAGCAGATGCGATTCAGCCTCTCAGACATTCCCTATGATGTGAACCCCAGCGGTGGCTATGAAAAGGACGTGGAGTTGGTGGCACACCATGGCCTGGAGCCTGGCTTTGGAGGGTCTCTAGCCTTTGTGGGTACAGAACACCTTCGTCCCCTCCGCCTTCCACCCACCAGCTGCATCTCAGATCTCACACCTGTCATCAGCTCTGTGTACACCCAAATGCAGCCCATCCCCAGCCGTCTGGAGCTTCCAGGGTCCCGAGAAGCAGGTGAGGGACCCGAGGACCTGGGAGATGGAGGTCCCCTCCTTTATCGGGCCCGAGGCTCTCTGACTGACCCTGGGGCATCCCCCAGCAATGGCTGCCAGGACTCCACAGATACAGAGAGCAACCATGAAGATCGGATTGGCGGGGTGGTATCCCTTCCTCAGGGTCCCCCACCTCAACCTCCTCCCACCATAGTGGTGGGCCGGCACAGTCCCGCCTATGCCAAAGAGGACCCCAAACCACAGGAGGGATTACTGCGGGGCACCCCAGGCCCCTCCAAGGAAGTGCTTCGGGTGGTGGGTGAGAGTGGTGAGCCCGTGAAGGCCTTTAAGTGTGAACACTGCCGCATCCTCTTTCTGGACCACGTCATGTTCACCATCCACATGGGCTGCCATGGCTTCAGAGACCCTTTTGAGTGTAACATCTGTGGTTATCACAGCCAGGATCGGTATGAGTTCTCTTCCCACATCGTCCGGGGGGAACATAAGGTGGGCTAGAGACCTCTTTCCCCCAGCCTGCTCTCAGCCCCATCCCCATCCACCCACCGCCGCCCCACCCACCCACCGTAGTCCCACCTACAGGTGTCTAGCCCAAATCCCACTTATACGTTGTAGCCCCATCCACTGGCCACCTCACTTCACACTTGACTCTGACCGTCTTTGCCTGTTCTCTTCCACCCTGACCTATTTGAGCATTGGGAAGAGACAAGTCTCTTGCTTATATTTCTCCTTCTAACCTCTCTCCCCAGCATATTTGCTTTTTAAATTAATGACTTTTCCTTGGCCTTTTTAAATTTAGTGCAATCTCTGGCCACTCCTTTACTCTTCTGCCCCACGGCTCCCTTCTGCTCTAAGCCTAGATTTATTTTATTTTATTTTATTTTATTTTATTTTATTTTATTTGTGGATCCCACATCCTCCGACAGCTCCAGGGGTTGGAAGCTCCTCTCTGTGCTAAGAGACGTTGAGCTTCTTGCTTTAATCCTCACCCTTATTTATCTGACCCTTCACTTTTGATGCTGATACCTCCCAACGGCCCCACCTTAGCTCTGCGGCATTACTATCTCCTCTCTGGGACCCTTCGACCTGGCGCTCCATACCTCTCGTGCCCGCTCACTTTAGGCAGCTTGCACTATTCTTAAATGAACGAAGAATCTCCTCATTTGCAGGTAGAAGGGGCTGTAGAAACTCTCCCCAGGCACTGTGGACTGAGGGTCCTCTTGACCTCACCTGGGAATCAAAGCCCCCTACATTCAGGACCCCCTCTAGGATGTGATTCTACCCTTCCCTCTCCCTGACTCACCCCTCAATACCACTCTGGTCTCAACCAGCCACTCCTGTCAACGGTGGCTTTTCTCTCCTTGGAATGCCCCCATTTTATATTCTCAGGGGCTAAAGCTAGGCCTGCAACCCTCTCCCTGACACACCTAGATGCAGGTACCTAGCTGAGAACCAGGGCTCGGGAAAGGGGATGGGTAGAACTCCCCCCCAAGCCCCCTTCAAACTCTTTTACTCCAGTGACCTTCCTAGGCTCTCAGGGACTCCTTCTGTCCCCATCTGAGGAGAAACCAGTGGGTTGCTGCTCGATGACCAGGGGTCTCTCAACCCCATCAGTCATGCTGCCTTTTTCCTCTACCTTCCAGCAGGACTCACCGTCTCGATCCCAGGCTCCTGGGCCCTGTTATGATCAATGGCAGGGAGAAAGGGGTGTCTCTCTTCTCTCTGCCCATTTTCAGTATAACCAAAAATTGTCCCAGGATGAATGACACGTATGTGCCCGTCAACCATTCCACCCTTGTCCCAGCAAGAATGGGACAGACACAACTGGGAGTCACCTCCACTGCCCTTCCATCCTTAGCTCCAAACCCAGGGAAGGAGAGGCAGTCTTCTCTGGTGGTCGCAGAGACTCTGGCTATTCGGATAATGGGGGATTCGTGAGACCACGCGGGAAGAGGCCCAGCTCCATTGTACATGGAAGTCCTCTCTAAAGAGTTCCCTGTCGGGGCCACAACCACCCCACTCTCTGCTTCTTTGAGATTCAAACCAAAGGCTGTTTTTCTATATTTAAAGAAAATAAGAAAAGAAAAAAGGAAAAAAAAAAAAAAAAGAAAAGAAAAAACCAAACACAACACCTCATAAGTTATAGTCTTGGTCTCCGCCGTCCCTTTCTCTTTCCTTCCGTCCGTCCGTCTTCCTTTCCACGTGTTTCTTTTTCTCCTTGGCCTCTCCCTACTTTCCCCACTCCCTGTTAGGGATGTTGAGAGGTATGATAAAGGGTGGGCTAGATCAGATCCTGGGACTGGGGCTGTTAAGCATTCTGAAGAGAGTCTACTTTCCCCTATCATGGAAAGGGTGGTGGGGGTGAAAAGCCACTTTCTTCTCTTCTTCCTTCTGCTCAGCACAGCGTCCCAAAAAGACCAGATTGGCAGAGAGAAGCTTTGTGGGGCGGTTCTTCTTCCCTGACAATGTAGCAATAAGCAGGTGCTGCCAAAGGCAGAGAATGGGGTATGAGCTCTGAAAGGAGCTATCCTGAGGGGAGGGAAGGGTCTTCACGACAGAACCGTGGCACTACTAACTCATTCCTGGGCTGGCAGCACAGCTGAGGTTACTGTCTGGGCTTCTCCTGAACTATTCTGGTTGTTGAGCCCCTTCCCACTAGACTTGCTCCCACCTCTTCTGTGTCCGCCATTTGAGGATACCTCAGAAGGACTAGTTCCCCCGAGGCATCAGAGCCTTAGAGTGCCCTACCCCTCCCTTTGTTCAGTCATTCCTTTGCACCTGTGACCTCCCAGGAACACGAAGGACTGTGCTCCTCGAGGCTATGCTAATGCCCATGAGAGCAGAGGTGGAAGGGACAAGACCAGGTGCTAGGGAGGAGTGGGCATCTCGTCTCTCTCCAGCCCACCACTGCACTTTAACCAGGGTCTTAGGTACAAAATGCTACTTTTCAGAGAGCTCTGGAACCTCAAACATCCTCATGCTCTCTCCCAGATCCTTTTGCATAAAACAAAACAAAAACAAAAAGTAAAGAAAACAGTAACAACAAAAAACAAAACGCCAAAACCCACACAGAGAAAAGAGGTGTTCTCTCTCTCTCTCTTCTTTAATTACTCTTCAAAAACACCACCACAAAAAAGTGGGGGGAAGGGAGAGAATTTCTAAATAGACACTTTTCCAGACCTTTGTGTGTGTGCGTGTGCGTGTGTGCGTGTGTGTGTGTGTGTGTGTGTGTGTGTGCACGCACGCGTGTGCGTGTGTCAGTGTCCAAGCTGCAGGTGGAATTTTATAATACTTCTGGCAGCTTCTTTCCTTGTGTACATAATATATATTTTTAATCAGAAATTATGAAGATCAAAAATAGAATAAACACAGAAGCAAGTGCAATACCACCTCTCCTCCCCAGGGTTCCTCTGTAGCCTGTTTGGTGTCACCTTTGACCCTTGACCCTTGACCTGGTCTCTCTTCCTCTGGTTCCTGACCTATCCTCCCCTTCCCTCTTTTTAAAGAGTTTTTCTCCTTTCTCAAAGGGAGTTAAACCAGCTTTTGAGACTTACTGCAAAGCATTTTGTATATGTAACATACTGTAAGTAAATATTTGTGTAATGGAGAAATACTGCTGTAAGTTTTGTACCGTACTGGCTGAAGGTCTGTTATAAATAAACACGAGTAATTTAACACCCCTGTTTGTTCTTGGAGACTCCCTTTCCCTCGTTTTCCTTCTGGGAGGGAGGCAGACTTCACACCAACTATTTCTCTGTTCAAGACGTAGACAAGTCAAGATGGAGAGGAGACCAGGCAAGACTACTGAAGTTGTTAGTCTAGCAGAACAGATTTTTTTTTTTTTAAAGACACAAGATACGGTGTCTCTCTTTAGCCTGGCTAGCCTAGAACTCACAGAAATCTACCTGCTTCTGCATCCCAATTCTGGAATTAAAGGTGTGGGCCACCATGACTAGCCTGCATTATTATTTTAATTATTTATTTTTTTTTTAGAATATACTTTTGATTATAACACTTCTCTCTCTCTCTCTTTCCCCCATATACCTAACCCCAGTTTCTTTCAAATTCAAGGTCTTTTTTTTTAATATAATAGTATAATGATATTGCATTATCATTGCGCGCGCGTGCATTTTGATTAGTTGTGGTTTTCTGTTGTGGCCTCCATCTGTTGCAAAGAGAAGTTTCCTTGATGAGAGGTGAAGTCTACACTTATCTATAGGTGTAAGGGCAAATGTTTGTAGATTGTTGCTAGGGATTATGCTGGCATGATAAATTAGAAGCTGTAGCTTCTCTTCCAACAGCATGACTTCACTAGCACTGAGTAGTTAGCTAGGCTTCCATGGTCTCCCTCTTACCGACTTAAGTCCAACTAGAGGGTTGTCAGTTACTGTCAAAATATGAGTGCCACGGGCTGGAGAGATGGCTCAGTGGTTAAGAGCACTGACTGCTCTTCCAGAGGTCCTGAGTTCAATTCCCAGCAACCACATGGTGGCTCACAACCTTCTGTAATGGGATCTGATGCCCTCTTCCGGTGTGTCTGAAGGCAACTACAGTGTACTCATATACATACAATAAATAAATCTTTTAAAAAGAATATGAGTGCCACTACTGCACCTTAGGGTTATTATGCCACGCTGGTCATTGATGTGGTTCATAGGCATCACAGCTGAATAGAACCATAGGCTGACCCCCTCCTTTGGAAGTTTGCATGGTGCCCTCCGGTATCACAAAAGCTAGACCTTAAGGAGGAAGCATTCAGGTCAGTTCCAACTCAGGGGTCTCTGGGCCTTGCTTCTGACATGCATCCTGTCTTCAGCAATCACAGGAACACACCTTCCATCTCAGAGGGGTAACCAAGGGCAACGGGAATAGCCTGCATGTTTGGGAGTCTCTTGAACAACCCTGGCCAACACCTCAAAAGAGGGATTCTCTTCTTGGTATTGTTTGGTACTGGGGTTTTCATTAGGTGGTCTTTGGCTCTTGGAGGGAGCACCATCAGCCCCAGTGAGAAGATTCGTTAATATGTGTGTATTTATGCATGGAGTTATTGTGTATTATAGGTTGGTTTTTTGGTAAGTAGATAATATGATTTCTTGTGGCTTTTACAGAAATGTCTTATTATCAACTCCCTTCTTCTGAATCTGCCTCCCTCCTCTCCCTACAGAGGCCCCAAGTCCCCATTAGCTCAGTGTATACCACTATTCTCTTTTATCTTCTTCCCACCTTTTTCTGCATTTACTTTGATCTTCCCCCCTAAGGGTCACCCCCTTCCCATTTCCTTGATCAGATCACTGCTCTGCTGCTTCCTTCTCTGCTGCTCCCCAACCCCCAATCCTGGCAATGAACTCACACCTGAAGGTTTGCAGCCAGGAGCCTCCAATGGCAGTGAACTTTCCAGGTCTGTGTTACCTCATTCAGAATGATCTTTTCTAGCTCCATCCATTTACCTGCAAGGTTCGTGTGTGTGTGTGTGTGTGTGTGTGTGTGTGTGTGTGTGTGTGTTTACAGCTGAACAGCATTCCATAGTGTATATGAACCACATTTTCATTGCCCTTTTGTCAGTTGTAGGGCATTTAGGCTGCTCCATTTCATGGCTATTGTGAATAGAGCAGCAGTGAGCATGTCTAAGCACGTATCTGCAGAGTAGGATGTTGAGTGCCTCTGGCACATGCCAAGGAGAGGTACCAGATTGCTATCTCACCAACAGTGAATGAGTCCTCCCCATCCTCTCCACCATTTTCTGTCAGTTGTTCCATTGATCTTTGTCATTCTGACCAGAGTAAGGTAAAATCACAAGGGTGTTTTGATTTTTCTTTGATTTTCATTTCCCTATTTGCTAGAGATGAACTTTTTTCTTTTAAGATATTTCTCAGCCCACTTGGGAGGCAAAGGCAGGAAGATCTCTGAGTTTGAGAGCAGCTTAGTCTACAGAGCAAGTTCCAGGACATTCAGGACTACACAGAGAAACCTGTCTTGAAAAACCTACAAAAACTCAAAAAACAAAACAAAAAAAACCTACAAAAAATAAAACAAACAAAAAAACTTCAGCCATTTTTTTCTTCTTTTGAGAAGTCTCCATTCAGGTTTCAGGCCCATTTTTCCTATGGGTCACTGTTTATTTGGACTCCTTGTTTTATGAGTTCTTTGTATATTCTAGATATTAAACCTCTGTCAGGTGTATAGCTGGAAAAGATTCTATCCCATCATGTGGGCTTCCTCTTTACCTGGTTGGTTGTTGCTCTAACTATGCAGAAGCTTTTCAGATTCATTAAGCCCCACTCAAAAATATTCCTGCGAATGGAGAGATGGCTGAGAGGTCTGAGCCCTTGTTGGTCTTGCAGAGGACCCAAGTACCATTCCCAGCACCCAGAAATTGGTTCACAACCTCTATAACTCTAGTTCCCTGGATGAGCTCTTCTGATCTTTCCCAGCATGTGGGGTACATGCACACATTTTCAGAAAACATACATATATGCAAAAACAAAACAAAACAAAAAATTGTATGTGTGCCACAGCAAGTGTGTGGAGGTCAGATAACAACCTTCAAAACCCAGTTCTAGTCATCTACCTTGGTGAGATAAGTCTTTTTTGTTTGTTTGTTTCTACCATAGAGCTCCTAGACAGCTGTCCTGTGAGCTTCCTGACTCAGCCTTCCATCTCAACGAAGCAGTCCTCTGATTACAGATGTGTGCCACCCAGCCAACAAAATTTGACATGAGTTCAGGAGATAGAAATCCAGTCCTCTTCGAGGCCAACCTGGTCTACAGAGTGAGTTCCAGGACAGCCAGGGCTACATAGAGAAACCCTGTCTTGAAAAACCAAAAAAGAAAGAAAGAAAGAAAGAAAGAAAGAAAGAAAGAAAGAAAGAAAGA
>JADRCH010000253.1:338331-350020 GCA_019843965.1 Rhynchomys soricoides
AGAAAGAAAGAAAGAAAGAAAGAAAGAAAGAAAGAAAGAAAGAAAGAGAAAAGAAATGAAATCCAGTCCTCTGGTTTGTAGGAGTAGCACATTTCCCCCAAACATGATGACTCTCTGTTGCCTGGAATTCTAGCACTTGGAGGTAGACTCAAGAAGATGAGAAATTCAAGGTCACACTAGGCTACCAAATTTCCAGGTCAGCCTGGACTACATGACTATGTTTCAAAATAAAGTGAGACTAACGATCTGATAGACTTGCTCAGTTAAATTGGGACGGTACATACAAAGTACTAACTACAGTGCCTCACCTGTGTTTATAGGAAATAGAAAAAAAAAAAAGGTGGTTCAAGCCCAGCGTGGTGGCCTAATCCCAACAATTGCGGGACAATGGCAGGTTCTCTCAGTTTGAGGCCAGCTTGGTCTACAGAGCAAGTTCCATGAGAAAAACCTTTTCTCAGGGTGGGGGTGGGGGGTGGGGGGTGGGGGGAAGTGGGTGGTTCAAACAAAACATTTGTCTCATTTGAAGCTTTTATTTGAAAAGACAAATTTACAAAATGGTTTGTTTCTCCCAGGTCTTCTATTTCTAATTCCTACACCTGGACTACACACCTCAAAGAAATGAGTCATGGCGTCTTACGGTGGTGTAGCGCCGCCTTTAGTCCGTCTACTCCGGGCTAGAGAGACCTCTCCAAGTCATACTACAACTCCCTCAATGCATCTCTTTTGGCCTCCTACAATAGGAAGTGGGCGTCCGAATTCTAGATAATTTCCGCTCTGGAGCTAGCGTAAACCGGATGTTATAAAGCCTTAGAATCACTTCCTGGTTCAAGGCGTATAACATTTTAGTCTTCCGCCGAAAGATTAAATAGTCCCATTGGTATTTTTCGTTATAGACAATTTCTAGGGACTTATCACAGCCCTAAATTTTATAGGAAACGCTAAATAATTAGGTAAATTCGAGTACCATAGTTGCTAGTGAGTAAATAGAATCACACGTCTCTGAGAGTTTCCCTCCCCCCCCCCGCGTGAGCGTAGGGATCTCGCACTATATAAGGTTGTCGGGCGAGCAGCCGGATCCTCTTTCGAGTCTTGGCTCCAAGATGGTGAGTGTAGCCGCGTGGTGAGTTCGCGGTCCTGAGCACCGGGGAAAAGTAGATTCTCGGGTCGTAGGGAATTGAGAGTCAGAGCCTTGGAGGAAGAAGTGACAGAGTGCCCGTCCAGCCCAGACTTGACGTGCCTGGGACTTGTATGGGTTTCTGTCTGGGCTGCGGGCGGCGGCCAGCAGCCGGCCGGAAAGGGCGGAATCACACACGTTTTCTCATAGAGTCTTTTTTCATCCTCAGACCAAAAAAAGAAGAAACAACGGTCGTGCCAAAAAGGGCCGCGGCCATGTGCAGCCAATTCGCTGCACGAACTGCGCCCGCTGCGTGCCCAAGGATAAGGCCATTAAGAAGTTTGTCATTCGGAACATTGTAGAAGCCGCTGCTGTCAGGGACATATCTGAAGCAAGCGTCTTCGACGGTAAGTGAGCCACAGCTGTGAATTAAGAAGGTGTACTTGGCTTGTTATCTTAAGCTTGGGGAGAAGGTGCCTTTTGTGGCAAAGTAAACGGGCTTAACATTGAATTTGAACTTGGTTTTTCTCTTGGGGTGGAGATTGAGGCTCATGCATGGTAGGCAAACCCTGTCTGCATCCCATCCCTGTGACTGACTGCCTGTTTAGGAGAATCCGAAAAAGCTCTGTAAGAAAGACCTGGAGGGGGCTGGAGTGAGAGCTCAGCAGTTAAGAGCATTGACTGCTCTTCCAGAGGTCACGAGTTCAATTCCCAGCAACCACATGGTGGCTCACAACCATCTGTAATGGGATATGATGCCCTCTTCTGGTGTGTCTGAAGACAGCTGCAGTGTACTCACATAAATAAAATAAATTTAAAAAAAAAAATTAAAAAAGAGAGACCTGGAAAAGCATAGTAATTCTTGTGTTAATGAAGAAAGTTTAAAACGGGCAAAGATAGAACTGAATATAAGGCAGGGTACGGGCATTTTATGACTTATTTTTTGGCTGTCCTGGAACTCACTGTGTAGACCCTGAACTCTAGAGATCTTACTCCCTAGTGCTGGGATTAAAGGCATGCACCTCACCTGGCTGATTTTTTTTTTTCCCTTGACTTAAATAACAGGGATAGTAACCATGGGACCTGCCAGCAGAGTTAGACTCCTCAACTTGAGTTATTCTAATATTGTGTAGCCCACTCTGGTTTTGAGTAGTCCTTGGTCTTTTGAGTGGCAACCTGTACCCCAAGAGTTGAACTTTAAGTGTACGTTGGGCGTGGTCTTGGTTTCCTTTTGGTTTGTGTTGGGTATTGTCAGTGAAACTGTACATACTTAGAGGTTAGGGTAATTCTGACCAACCATAGATTAAGAGATTCACGTGAAAGGGCGTATGTCTAAACTGCTTCTCACTTTCTCAGCTTACGTGCTTCCCAAACTCTACGTCAAGCTGCATTACTGCGTGAGCTGTGCCATTCATAGCAAGGTTGTCAGGAATCGATCTCGTGAAGCCCGGAAGGACCGAACACCCCCACCTCGATTCAGACCTGCTGTAAGTGAATTACTTTAACTTGAGACATAGTCTTCCCAGGAGAAGTATCTAATAAGGTTTTAGTCAGGTATGGCAGGTGCGACCTGCTTTTAAGTTTTTGGCCTAGCTAGACTTTTTCAGTGCAGGGATGTGCTGTCTTTGTCAGTTTATTTTACAGCCTAAATGATGGTAGGAGGGTGGTGGTTGGGTTCTTTGGTTTTTGAGATACTAGGTCCTCAACTTGATGCTGGTAAGTGCTCTACTGTGAACTACAGGACTGGGTAGGTTTGGGTTTTATTTCTTTATGATGTCTCACTGGCCTTAGCTGACCCAGACTCAGATTCTTCTGCCTCTAGAGTGTTAGAGCTAAGTAGGCCACCACAGCAGATTTGAATACCTTCTAATTTAACTCATCTCTTTGTTTTTCAGGGCGCTGCACCACGACCTCCACCAAAGCCCATGTAAAGAGGTTTCATGAGGGCAGAAGGAAAATACCTTGGAAAATAAAAGTTATACTTTATGTGGCATTTGAGTGTGTCTGTGAACACCAGGAGTAGATTATCTCATCGTAGGGACTTGAGAGTTCATTGCTCTCATTTATGCCACCTCACCCCCCAGCAAGCCATGGGATTACAAGGGTGTTCACCAGGCTCGGCTTTATGGGGGGTGTCTGGATCAAATGGATCCCTGTAAGATTGTAAGCCAAGCTTTCCATGTTCTGGAATATCCTTACCAGGGTTTTTGTTTTGTCTTTTTCTAGTGCAGGTCACTCATGGGTCCCCAGCCCTTCAGACTGATTTGATCATAGAATGTTAAGGTTTGATAGAAAATCATAAGCTAAGAATTCTAGATCTGAGTCTACATTAGTGACAATGTTGTCTGCGTTTTAATTGTGAGCCCCTGGATTTCTGTGTTTAAGGTCTTCTAGCCTGGGCGGACCTTGGCAGTTTTGTTGCTAGAATTGCACATCTTCAAGATCTTAACCTCTGGTACATAAGTTCTTACCCCTTGATAAGGGGCAGCTCTTAACTCGGCACATGAGGTGGTACAGAGGACAAGTTGTGTAGGGGTCAGCTCACCCACTATGGGTCTGGGATCAAACTACAAATCAGGCTTGGTAGCAAGTACCTTATCCTCAGTCTAGTGTGAGTCCCCACCTGGTGGCCTATTCCCAACCTTGCTTCAGGGGTTCCAGTGTCTGACCTCTGAAGTCACTAGGCACACCTTTATATAGATGGTTAATGGGAGACTCCAGAGATGATTGAAAGTACTGGCTACTCTTCAGAAGACCTGGTTTAACTCCCATTGTGGGGGATCAAAAGTCTGAAATGGTTTAGCAAATCTTTTTTACCTTGATAATCCAAAGCCTTGTTGTCTGAGCATTTGTGGAGTACAAGAACAGCTTCTGACTCGGAAGTTAACCTGTCTCGTTACTTGTTTGGAATATAGTCAGGTATCAATTTCCACCCCTAGGAAGGTCAACTAGGTTTCAGGCATCCATCACCTAATTTAAGGGAAAGTCACAAACTATCAGAATAAGACTACAGGCCAACTTTGAAATTCCATGTTTTAAAAACTTGTGGATGGAGGTGCCTGTGTCTGCGGAGGTCGGAGATGTTAGATCATGGAGCTGAGAGTTGGGTGATAGCTGGACGCTGGGACTTGAACTAGGGTCCTTTGTAAGCAGTGTGCACTGAGCAATCTCTAGCTGTCTTCAGGGGAATGTCAAAAGTAGCCCACTGCTTAATTAACCTGGTAAAACTGTTAACCTTTCCACTAGGTTTTGATTGTTGCTTTTTAATGGACATTGTTTCCTCAAGTCTTGCAGTAGCCTAGACTTCTGCTAATTGCTTTTGAGGTGTCCACACTGAGTAAGTGTTCAAGGCAGATGGGGCCTTTGGCTCTAAATGTAGGCTGGTGTTCAGCGGAGGTGGAGACTATTGAGTCCTGAACTGCCTTTGCATACATCCTAATGCTTAGGTTTAACTTCTGTGTACCCCAGAACTAGTGTGTATGACAAAGATAGTATTCAGCTGGGCAGTGGTGGCACATGCTTTTAATCCTAGCACTCAGGAGGCAGAGACAAGTGGATTTCTGAGTTCGAGGCCACCCTGGTCTACAGAGTGAGTTCCAGGACAGCAAGGGCTACACAGAGGAAAAGAAAAAGTATTTATTGCCTATCACTATAATGTCCTTTAGTTTGCTCATTTAACTTGTTTTTAAATTAAGTTGTTTTCTTATACACTGTGTATGAAGTATCCATAGAGGCCGGCAGAGGGTGTTGGGATACCCTGGAACTGGACTTGAAAAAGGCCTTAAGCTGCAACAAATCTGGGTCCTGAAGGAGCTCTTAACTGTTTTTTGAATTGTGAGCCGTGTCTCCAGCCCTAGCTTTTTTTTTTTCTTTTTTTTTTTTAACTTCAAACATTTTATGTAGTGCTAGGGATTGAATTCAGGGCCTCTTTTATGCTGTTAGTTAATTTTCTCCAACCTGCCTGAGCAAAGTACCCAACAGAAACAGTTTAAGGGAAGATCCCCCTGGCCAGGAAGGTATGGTGGAACTCAGTTGTCAGAGACATCACAGACTTTTATCCATTGCAGTGGATAGTATGAAGCAAGAGCTGGCCAGGAGCTGGGTGTTACTGCACACATCTGTAATCCTAGCACTCTGGAGCTGGAGAATCAGGAGTTCACAGCCAGTTACACCAAAATCTGTTGCTTTTTGTAAGTTAGCTGGAGGGTGGAGCTCTCCAGTTAGTGTTTGCCTAGTGTCTTAGGATTCCTTTAGCTATGACAAAACACTATGCCCAACAGGAATTTGGGGAGAAAAGAGTATTTCATCTTTTACTTCCAATTCCCAGTCCGTTACTGAGGAAAGTCAGAGCAGGAAGCAGACTATGGAGGAGTTAGTTGTGCTTACTGGCTTGTTCCCCACCGTTTGCTCAGCCCTACAGCTGAGCTTGCTTACAGCTTCCAGGACCTCTAGTCCAGGGGCTTTACTGCATCAATCATCAATTTAAAAAAATGCACTGCAGGCCAGTCTGGTGGGAGCATTTTCTTCTGCTGAAGTTCCCTCTTCCCAAATGACTCTAGCTTGTGTCAATTTGACATAACCAGCATACTTAGTGTGCATGTAGCATAATCCAGGTGTGGTACACACCTGTGATTCCAACACTTGGGAGATGGAGGTTGGCGTTTCAAGGTTATCCTCAGCTACATAGTTCAAGACCAGCTAGCCTCAAGTACATGAGACCCTCTCACAATAGGAAAAAAACTTTTTTAAAGATTTATTTCATGTATGTGGGTATACTGTCACTGTCTTCAGACACACCAGAAGGTGGCATCAGATCCCATTACAGATGGTTGTGAGCCACCATGTGGTTGCTGGGAGTTGAACTCAGGACCTCTAGGAAGAGCAGTCAGTGCTCTTAACCACTGAGCCATCTCTCAAGTCCTAAACTTCTTAACTAGTTGGAACCAATAGTGCTTGCATTCCCCACTAGTGACCTACTGCTGGTCAAGCTGCCTCCTAGGGTTCCCAATTCCTAAAGGCCACCAAAAGAGTGCCCCAGATAAGCCTATGTGACACAGGCCTATGAGATGGTTCATGCTGGAATGAGCATGAATCCACCACAGCTGGCCCTCCATTTTTAAAGATTTATTTATTATATGTAAGTACATTGTAGCTGTTTTCAGAAACTTCTCACTCGTGCCCTGCTCGCTGTAGCTGTCTTCAGACACCCCAGAAGAGGGCATTAGATCTCATTACGGATGGCTGTGAACCATCATGTGGTTGCTGGGATTTGAACTCACGACCTTCAGAAGAACAGTTGGCACTCTTAGCCGCTGAGCCATCTCTCCAGCCCCTTCTCCAAAACATTTTTTCAACATTTTTTAATTTTTTGTGTGTATTTTGCCTGCATATGTGTTTGTGTGCCGTGTGTGTACAGAAGTCAGAGAAGCATCTCCTAGAACTGGAATTATGGATAGTTGTGAACCACCATACAGATGCTGGGATCAAGTCTTAGTCATCTTTTCTGCTCCTCCCCTTTAAATTTATATTACATTTATCTACTGTTTGTGTTCAATAGGCCTGATCTATCCTTAGCTATTAAATCATCTTGCTGGCTCCCAAAGTTTATTCTTGCTATCAGGGATGATGGTATGTCCATTTAATCTGTTACAGACTTTGTGACCCCTGGGAAAGACCATAGACTCAATTTAATTATAATTAAAGGATTTATTGAGTAGCTCCTAGCTCTCGGGAATGACGTGAAGGAGGGGGTAGGGAAGGGTTTTTAAAGGGGAAAACCACAAGAAGACTTTTTTTTTTTTTTTTTTTTTTTTTGAGACAGGGTTTCTCTGTGTAGCCCTGGCTGTCCTGGAACTCACTCTGTAGACCAGGCTGGCCTTGAACTCAGAGATCCACCTGCCTCTGCCTCCCAAGTGCTGGGATTAAAGGCTGCGCCACCACTGCCCAGCACAAGAAGACCTTTAATGTCTATGCAAGCAAGTAGAAACTGGTCTGTTCTCCCAAGTTAAGTGGTTAGGGTAACTCAAAACAACCTCTGGCCAAGCAGTGGTGGCTACTAATCCCAGCACTAGGAGGCAGAGGCAGGTGGATTTCTATGAGTTTGAGGCCAACCTGGTCTACAGGACCACACAGAAAAACCCTGTCTTAAAAAACTAAAAACAAACAAACAAAAACAATCTTTGGGTATCTGTGTAAACAAGTTACAGAAGCAAAAAAGGCAATTAGTCATAACAGGTGGGTGGTGTAGCCGCAGGCTTTTCCACCTGATACCCAGTTCTCAAAAGCTTATTATTAATTAATAAATGCCTAGGCCTTAAGCTAAGCTTGTTCCTCAACGAGCTTGCAACGTATTTAATCTGTTTATATTATTCTATGCCTGCCACATGGCTGGTGCAGGGCTCCAGGGGAGGAGACATGAAGATATCAATGGAGCAGGAGCAGCCAGGGCAAGACTAAGATGGTAGGTAATGCCACGTGGCTGGGTAGTAGGCCAGGCCAGCATACTTAGGTTAGAATACCTCAGTATCTACCCAGCTATAGTGCTGAAGCTGATAATAAAGGTAAGGTCTCTGTATCTTTATTTAGGATCTAGAATGGGCATAGAAAGTGTCTGGAGAGATGGCTCAGAGGTTAAGAGCACTGGCTGCTCTTCCAAAGGTCTCAAGTTCAATTCCCAGCAACCACATGGTGGCTCACAACCATCTGTAATGGGATCTGGTGCCCTCTTCTGGCCATACAGACAGAACATTGTATAGAACGGGCATAGAAAAGCAAAAATAATTTACAAGGTGGTCATGCTGAACATTTTTGGGTGGGGCATCACTGAATCAGAGTGCCAGGGACTGGAGTCATTGATGGAACAGTTGGTGGCTACAAGAAGGATACCTAGTATAAAATGGAGTTCCTTGCTAAGCAGTGGTGGCACACACCTTTAGCCCCAGCACTGAGGAGGCAAAGGAAGGTGAGTATGAGTTCAAGGCCAGCCTGGTCTACAGAGTGAGTTCAAGGATAGCCCAGGGCTACACAGAAAAAAAATCTATCTTGGGAGAAAAAAGTTTCTTTAACCATCATAAATTAGTTAAACTACTGAGTCTTATTAAAGGAGTCCAGACCAGTAGATGAAAAGAGCAGGGGCTGGAATATAAATTTATTTGTTAAACAATTTTAAATTTTGCTTTATTTTATGTGGCATGGATTTTTTGCCTGCTCATATATGTTTGTGCATCACACGGATACAGTGTCCATGGAACCCAAAAGAGGGTTCTTGGAACTGGAGTTACAGATGGTTTTGAGACCCAGTGTGGTTACCAGACATGGAGCCTGGGTCTTCTGGAAGAACCGCCAGTACTTTTACCTGCTGAGCCAGCTCTCCAGCCGTGATCAATCAGTAAATATTCATTTCCTATATGGTAGGGACTTTCATCAGAATTCAAGTCCTTTTTTTTTTTTTGATTTTTTCGAGACAGGGTTTCTCTGTAGAGCCCTGGCTATCCTGGAACTCACTTAGTAGACCAGGCTGGCCTCAAACTCAGAAATCCACCTGCCAGAATTCAAGTCCTTTATTACACAAAACCAACTATCTAAAAAGAGGAGTGATGGCACATGCCTTTAATCCCAGTACTTAGGAGGCAAAGGCAAGTGGATCTCTCTGAATTTGAGGCCAGCCTGAGCTAATTAATTCTTCCATGTAAATCCCAAATTCCTGTCTGACTCCTAGCTAAGTTTCATACTATTCGTTCGTTCTCTCTCTCTCTCTCTCTCTCTCTCCCCCCATATCTATGGTTGTCCTGGAACTTGCTCTGTAGACCAGGCTGGCCTCTGCCTCCCAAGTACTAGGATTAAATATGTGTGCCACCCCTGCCCAGCAAAACAAAATCCTTTTTAAAAAGAAAAAAAAAGTTGGGTGGTAGTGGCACACACCTTTAATCCCAGCACTTGGGAATGTAAAAGTAACTTTTATTCACTTAATATAATTGTCCTCTTGGAGACTTACGGCTGAATAAGCTCACTCCTTCTAGTTCTTCCTGAACTTTGGTTGGCTGTTTCAGTTCAGCTGTTTTGGCTCAAACTCCTTTCCAGGCTGATTGATTCAATCTGCCTTCTCTCAGCTTCTCACTGAATTGCTCTGCTTGGCCTCAAACTTTGGCAATTTGTTCTAATCTTCTGGCTCCTTCTTATTTTCTGGCTTCAACTGCCTCTGCTGACCTACACTGAACTGCATGAACTACTGCACTGACTCACAGCTGACAGAACGGAGCTTAGTGAACTCAACTGAACTCAACTGCATTCAACTGAACTATACCAAACTGCACTGAACTGAACTCCACTGTGAAAGACCCTGGAAGAAAAATGCCCCTAGACTCAGCACTAGAGCCCTAGGCCACCCAGGGGCCTGAGATGGGCTAAACTCACCCCCCTTAGACAGTTCTGAGAATAGTTGTTTTTACCTTGTTCCAAAAACAGGCCCACCATGAAATGTCATGATGAACTCTGTTCTGAAAATTGTTTTGGGAAAGCAGTTGTTTTGACTTGACTCCTATCCTGTTGATCAACCAAAAATGTTACAGTGACATCTGTTTTGAGCCCCTCTGCTCTTTCCCATGACGCATGTTCCCCCTGCTCCCCCTTTTGCTTTGTGGTTTTTCCCTACAAATACCCCTAACTTCAGCTGCTCGGGGTCCATCTCCTCTGCCCCATGTGGGTTATGAGCTCAGCCCAGTGCACTGCTTCCCCGAATAAACCTCGTGCGCTTGCAGCAAGTTCGGTTTCTCGTGAGTCATTGGGGGGTCGTGTCTTCCCGAGGATTGAGTGAGCCTCTCCCCAATTCGGGGGTCTTTCAACTGCATTGCCTGAACTCAATCCAACTGCACTCACTGAACTGCCCTCCACCAATGAGACATCACTTCCTTTCTTTCTTTCTTTTTTTTTTTTTTTTGGTTTTTTGAGACAGGGTTTCTCTGTGTAGCCCTGGCTGTCCTGGAACTCTGTAGACCAGGCTGGCCTCGAACTCAGAAATCCGCCTGCCTCTGCCTCCTGAGAGTGCTGGGATTAAAGGTGTGCGCCACCACTGCCCAGCTAGACATCACTTTCAAACACTGCTGTTTCTCCAAACTAACTTTACCTTCATTGTTAAAGGTGTGGGCTAAGGGTGTGTCTGTATTCCACCCAGAAGGATTAAAGGTGTATCATTCCAGCTGGATCACACAGACCTAGAAGGTCTTTGGATATGATCCCTTGCCAGAGCAGCCATGTGATTGGATTGAAATTTCTCTACAGGAAGGCAGAGGCAGGCAGATCTCTGAGTTTGAGGCCAGCCTAGTCTGTAGAGTGAGTTCTAGGATAGCCAGGACTATGCAGAGAAACCCTGTCTTGAAAAACAAAACAAAAGGGGAAAAATATTTTATTTTTATTCATGTTCATGAATGAGTATGCATACTATGTGTGTGGAGACTGGAAGTGGGTATCCGACCCCCTGGAGTTGTGCTGGAAATCACACGCAGGTCCCCTGGAAAGCAGTATCAGCTCTTACCAGATGAGCTATCTCTCCAGCCTGTTTATGTCTGACGCATGGTCTCCTGTGGCTTTAGACTGGCCTCAGACTCAATAGATAGCTAAGGATGATCTTGAATTTCTGATCCTCCTGTAGCCACCTCTTCAGTGCTTAGACATCTCTACAGCCCCAGTAGCTTCTTGATGGAATTAACTACTGATGATGTTTAATCATAAACCTGAAGAAGTGAAGGAAAGTTAATACTGGAGCACACCTGTAATCCCAGACTTTAGGCAATGGAAGCAGGGAGTCTGAGTTCAAGACCATCCTGAAATGCATAAGGAGTTTGAGGCAAAGCTGTATGAGATTGGGTCTCAGATACCACCACCACCACTCTTCAGGAAAGAGGAGGGGAGGGGGTTGTGAAGACAAGTCGTTAGGATAAATGAGAAAAGACCTTTCCAGCACTGGATGCAACAAGACAAAGTATCTGAGGCAGGAGCATGCCTACCATGCCGGCATGTTACAGAGAACAAGGCAGGTGGTGGATAAGTTGAACTGAGCTGGTGGAGCGGTTCAGGGTTATGATCCTTTATTTCTGGATCCTTATTTGCTTTGGCATGATTTTCAAGACTAAGAAAGCAATATAGTACATATTTACCTAATAGATAGCATCCTAAAGGGGATTTGGAGCAGCAATGAGAATCATATCAGTAAAGCATATAAGCCAGGTGTGGTGGCCTGCCCTTGTGATCCCAGCATTTTAGACAAAGAGAGGCATGATGATTGCTACAAGCTGTAAACCAGCCTAGTCTACACAGTTCCAGGCTAAGAGCCACACAGTGAGACCCTGTTCATCCCCGTAGCTCAGCAGCTCTGGGAAGCTAAGGCAGGATTGATAGCCTAGGTCAGCATTGCATAGTGAGTTTCTGAATTCCAGGAGCCTAGGCCACAGAGTAAGATAAAAAGCCCCTTTCAACCTTTCAAAGAAAGAAGAAGGAGGAGGAGGAGGAGGAGGAGGAGGAGGAGGAGGAGGAGGAAGAAGAAGAAGAAGAAGAAGAAGAAGAAGAAGAAGAAGAAGAAGA
>JADRCH010000253.1:351814-436821 GCA_019843965.1 Rhynchomys soricoides
TGGCTCTCCTTCCCCCTCCTGTATGTTCTCCTATCCCATGGTGGCTCCTTACTCTTGGCGCTCTCTCCTGAAAGCCAACAAAATCTCAATCCCACCTTTGTCTCTTTTGCCCAACGATTGGCTGTCAGTATCTTTATTCACCAATCAGAATTAACATGGGGGCAGGGTTCCAGGGGTACAGACTCCAGGTCTTGGGGGCCTGCACGTAACATTACAATAGACAATAAAAGACAAAACCCCAGCCGGGCAGTGGTGGCACACACAACCCTTTAATCCCAGCATTTGGGAGGCAGAGTTTGAGGCCAGCCTGGTCTACAGAGTGAGTTCCAGGACAGCCAGGGCTACACAGAGAAACCCTGTTTCGAACCCCCCCCCCCCCAAAAAAAAGATGAAACCTCAACACCAATTGATTGGTGGAGTCTCAAGGTTTCTTCTGGATGTGTTGCTGCTGCTGATTCCTGTTTGGTGTTTTGCTAGTGGACTGGACTGCTGAAGATGAAAATTGAATCACTTCAAAGAACTATTTCTAAACAGGCCCACATCACCCTTGCCCTATTAACCATCTTCCTCCCCTACCTTTGGTCAGTGGGCTATAAAGGAAGTTGAAACGTTTAAGGACCCTTAGTAAAGTAGATTTTGAAAAATACAAGCCTACAATAGCATGTTCAAAGCCAGTAAGAATGGATTGTAAAACCAAGAGCTGTATTAATGATGGCGCACTTGTCTAGTATGTACAAGGCTTTGTCCAAAGCACTACAAAAAAGAAACAAACAAACAAACAAAAAACAGCATAAATAACCGCTTCAGTGAATTACCATGGCTTTTTATTATTGTTCTTTAAGACAAGGTCTCATGTGGCTCAGAATGGCCTCAACCTATGCAGCAGAGGTGACCCCAACTCCCAATTCCCCTGCTTCTACTTACCAAGTTCTGGGCTTACAGGTAGGTATCACCACACCTAGCTTCACTCTCTGTGTCTTGAGGATCTCTCTGTATAGCCCTGGCTGCCCTGGAACTTCAGACTGGACATCAACTCAAAGGTCCTCCTGCCTCTGTCTCCTGAGGACTGAGATTAAAGGCGCGTGCTACCGTTCCTGACTTTTCTTTCTTCTGTTACTACCATACATCAAGGTAAATGGAGAGGAACAATCAGATAGAGGGAGAAGGACCAGTGAGAGGTGATCTGACCAAGAGTCGGGTGTGGTGGCTCACACCTGTGACCTAGTACTTGAGAGGCTGAGATAGGAGAATCACTAAGACTTTGAGGCCAGATTGGGCTACATACCAACTACCGTTGGCCAGCCAAGGCTACACAGCAAGACCCCGTTTCAATAAACAAACAAGGAGGCTGGAGAGATGGCTCAGCGGCTGGCTTGGGACTTAGGAGTTAACACGCTGGCCGAAAGCCTCTGCTTCCCTGAGTGCTGTGAGTTCAGGTGGGTATCACCAGGTATGGCTAAACCTGAGCTGCTCGTCGTGACTATCCAAAGATGAGGCCCGGTGAGAGTAGCCCTGGTGGACGTTCAAAAAACATTCCTTTTCTCCAGGCTAAAGCATAACATACCGGACGTGATCCCAGCCGCTCCAGCGTCTGACCAGAGCAGCTCTGGCTACAGTTAAAAATGATGCGGCATGGTTGTCAGTGCATTAGGCAGACCGTAGGGGGCGACATGGTGCAACAGTTAAGAGCCTCTTTTAGGAGACTAACCTGAGTTTCAATTTTCCCCATATTATTCTGTTCATTTGCAATTTTATACAATTTACTCTTCCCAAACCTCCGTACCTTCATTTAAACGGTAATATTTGAGCTGGGGAGAGAGCTCAGCAGGTAAATGATGCTTGCCACCAAGCCTGATAACCTGAGTCTCTCCCTGGTGGAGATAACCGTGCCCGCCACAAGCCCCAGTGGCAAGAGGCAGGAGCCCACAGGAGCCCACACACACACTAAATAAATAAATATAATAAAATAGTCATGTTTTTTAGATCAACACGGTAATTCATGCTTACATTTTGTTTTAAGATAAAATATTTTAGATTTATTTATTTATGTTTGGTTTTTCGAGACAGGGTTTCTCTGTATAGCCCCGGCTGTCCTGGAACTCACTCTGTAGACCAGGCTGGCCTCGAACTCAGAAATCCACCTGCCTCTGCCTCCCGAGCGCTGGGATTAAAGGCGTGCTCCACCACTGCCCGGCTATTTTAGATTTATTATTTATATGTATTTGTGGAGGTGGGGATAGGTAGGTCCTGCAGAGACCACTGGAACTGGAGTCACCGGTGGTTGCAAGCTGCCTGATATGGGTGCTGAGAAACAAATTTGTCTTTCCAGCTGCAAAAATAAATTTGTTTTTTATTTTTATTTATTTTTATGTATTTCTGCCTTTTTTTGAAAATCAATTTTTTTCCATGCAATATATTTTGATTACACTGTTTCTTCCCCAACTCCTCCCAGATCCCACTCACCACCCAAACCCTTTCTTTCCTCTCTCATTAAAAAAACAGGCATCGGGCTGGAGAGATGGCTTAGCGGTTGAGAGCGCCAACTGCTCTTCCGAAGGTCATGAGTTCAAATCCCAGCAACCACATGGTGGCTCATAACCATCCCTAATGAGATCTGATGCCCTCTTAGCAGGGCCAGAACGAGCAGAAAAAGTGTCTGAAGACAACTACAGTGAACTTACATATAATAAACAAACAAACAAAAAAACAGGCATCAAAAATAATAATGATGATAATAATAAAAATCAAACAAACAGAAAAAAAAAAGAGCCAAAGAAAAAGCATGACAAACACATAGAGATGCAGACACACACACAGAGAAATCCCATAAAAAATACAAAAACAAGCCGGGCAGTGGTGGTGCACACCTTCAATCCCAGCACTTGGGAGGCAGAGGCAGGCAGATTTTTGACTTCAAGGCCAGCCTGGTCAGAGTGAGTTCCAGGACAGCCAGGGCTACACAGAGAAACCCTGTCTCAAAAAAACAAAAACAAACAAACAAACAAATA
This sequence comes from Rhynchomys soricoides, assembly GCA_019843965.1. Taxonomy (NCBI): domain Eukaryota; kingdom Metazoa; phylum Chordata; class Mammalia; order Rodentia; family Muridae; genus Rhynchomys; species Rhynchomys soricoides. Next base: position 354,823 of record JADRCH010000253.1, read on the forward strand.
AACAAAAAACCCGAAAAAAACAGAAGCCATCATATATAACCAAAGGACCAGTACAAGTTTTTTGTTTTGTTTTGTTTTGTTTTAAATGCTCAAAGCACTGTGAGTCAAAAAAAAAAAAAAACCTTCAAAAGTATCATTGAGTTTGCTTTGTGTTGGCCATCTGCTGCTGGGTATGGAGCTTGCCATTAAGTGTGGTTTATTATACCCAGTGAGACTCTGTTGGAGAAAACTCATTTTTCCTTTGTGAGCAGTTATCAATTGGAGATAGCTTCTGGGTTAGATACAGGGCCTTCTGTCTACTTCCCCTCTGAGCACTGGGACCCATCTGGCTTAGATCTGTGCAGGCCCCAAGCATGCTGTTTCAGTCTCTGTGGGTGCATATGTGTGTTAGTCCTGATCTTCCTGCCTCCTCTTCAGTAGTGTTTCCTGAGCCCCGCCCAAGGGGAGGGATTTGATGGAGACCTCCATTTAGGAGTGTTCCAGGGTCTCTCACTCTCTGCGCATTGTCTGGCTGTGGGTCTCTGTGTTCCCATCTACTGCAGGAGGGAGCCTCTCTGATGATGTCTGAGCAAGGCACAGATCCACGAGTACAGCAGAATACTGTTAAGAGTCATGTTGTTGCTACATTCTTCAGTAGAACAATAGTATTTGGTTTTCTCCTAGGTCTATGGTCTATCTAGTCTCAGGTTCTTGGCCTCCAGAGCAGAGTCAGGCATATGGATTCCATCTCACAAAGTGGGCCTCACATCCAATCAGGTGGTGGTTAGCTAAACCCCCAACCCCAGCTCTTGTGTCATTATTGTGCCAAAGTGTCTTGTAGGCAGCTCACCATTGTGTACTGAAGGATTTATGTAGACAAGCTGCGTTCACTTTTTACCTCTGATAGTGGACAGAATACCTTTCAGTAAGTGAACACTAGTCAATAGAGGTGAAGGCTCAAGGTGGGTACCAAGTTGACTTCTTTGTGTTCAATGAATTTTGTAAGTGTTCCTTCGGCAATAGGGACTTACCATAAGGTCATGGAGAGCAACTGATATATTTGGCAGTAGCCTGGGTTTTTTAGGGATTTCCATGGGCCCTTTTGACCAACAACTGGACTAAATGTAACCCATTCCTGGCAATGGAGGTCTCATTTGGTGACAAGCTCTGTTAGAGCTTTCTCTTCACTTTTATTACAGAAGGTTCTATACAAAGTTGTCTGATTGCTTTTTAGAAATATATTCTTTTAAGTAATATTAATAAATCGCTTTATATATTGTTTTAAATATTTAATTTAAAAATGTGTATAAGTGTTTTGCCTGTATGTATGTGGATCGCACATGTGCAGTGCCCTTGGAGACCAGAAGAAACTGGTCAGGTCCCTTGAAACTGGGATCAGAGAATCAGAGATAGTGTGCTAAATCTGAACCCTCAGCAAGAGCAGCAAATGCTCTTAACCATTGAGCCATCCCTCCAGTCCTGAATGTGTTATGCTTAGTTCTTAGAATAGCTCTGTGCTGGCAAGATGGTTCAGAGGGTAGACTTGCCATACAGGCCTGGTGACCCAAGTCCTGTGCCCAGGATGCAGGTAAAGATAAAAGGAGACTTTCAAAGCTATCATATTGTCTTTGAGCCTCCTACTTGTGTAGTAGTGTGCCCCCAGTCTCTCTCTCTCTCTTTCTCTCTCTCTCTCTCTCACACACACACACACACAGAGGGAGAGAGAGAGAGAGAGCGCAACAACAATAATAACAAAAGTCCTAAAAAGGTCTGGAGAGATGGTTCAGTGAACAAAGTGCTTTCAACAATCTCCAGGACCTCTGTAAGTACCAGCTGTGCATGGTGGCTCACCTGTATTGCCAGCACTCTTGAGAGGCAGAGATAGGGGACCCCAAAAAGCAAGAAGCCTAGCCAAACTAGCCAAATTGGTGAGCTTTGGGTTCAGCAAGCGACACCTCAAAATATAAGGTAGAGATAGAGGAAGATACTCAACATCAGTGGTGGCTAAACACATGTGCTTATGGTGGGTGGTGGTTCCATACATGTGCATACAGAAATGCACATATGAATGTACATGATATACTCGTACCTATTCAGAATCAAGCAATCTGAATTATTGTAAATATTGCCATTTAATAAACATTCTGGGCAGGTGTGATGCTGAATGTCTTTAATCCCAACACTTAATAGTCAGAGGCTGGGGATCTCTGTGAATTAGAGGCCAACCTGGTGTATACAAGTGAGTTCCAGAAGAGCCAAGGCTTAACAGGGAGACACTGTCTCAAAACAAACAAAAGGAAAAAAAAAACAAAAAACCAAACCATTTCTTCTCATACAATATATTCTGATCATGTTCCTTCTCCTCTGAAGCAGAAAATTCGAGTTTCTTTGGAAAGTCAGTTATGTCAAATGATGTTTTCCTGGAGCAGACACAGGTAAAAGGATGTTTTGCTATAGCGGACATGTGAAAGGACCCGTGATGAAGGAGTAGAAATGTGACCCCACAGACAGTGGGAGGTGAGCACAGAGACTTGGTTTGGTTTGCTCAGCCTCGATAGGCTACGCTAATGTATCGGTTCACTTTACATATTGAGCATTGTTGAGCTCAGCTGTGGTAACGCCAGCATTGACAGAAACTCACCTGTGAGATTCCTGCGGCAGCTTGCTTCCGAGGTCTCGCCTTAGGCCGGTTGGCGAGCTTGGCGGTTTCTTCAGGATTGAACTACAGCTGCCAGTTCATGTCTTGCCTAGAGGACTGGTCTGCAGCTGCTGAGTTGTGTTTGCTACAAGACTGAACTGCTGCTAAAGAAGATGGAGCCCCCAGGGAACTATTGATGAACAGGCCCACCTCCCCCAGCTCCTAGTAACTTTTCTATTCCACTACCTCTGCTTAGTGGTGGGCTAGAGTTGCAGTTAAACCCTTACTAGAAGACCTTCCCTTCTTCCATAAGTCTTCCTCTTCTTTTTGTTAGAGTGTCACTGCATACCTCTGGCTGGCCTGAAATTCAGAGTCTTCCTGCCTCTCTTCCTCTGCCTCCCAAGAGTTGATGTTAAGGGTGTGCACCACCACACCCAGTTTCTTTTCTTTTCTGACAGGATTTCTGGGTAGCCCAGGTTGTTCTGGAACTCACTCTGTAGGCCAGACCAGGCTAGCCTTGAACTCAGATCTACCTGCCTCTGCCTCCTGAACGCTCGGATTACAGATATGCACTACCACTGGGTTCGCTCTTTCTTCCTTTCTTTCTTTCTTTTTTTTTTTGAAATAGCATCACAAATAATCCAGAATAGTCCAGGCTGGATAGCATCACAAATAGCCCAGGCTGGATAGCCAAGGCTGGCTTCAAACTTTCCTTATAGCTGAGAATGACCATGAACTCCTGACCCTCCTGCCTCCACCCCCCACGAATGGAATTCTAGGTATGTATCACTAAGTCCAACATGAACGAACGTTGATTTTTAAAAGTGTGCAGCCCGATTTGATAGCATTGGCAACCAGCCCTCAGGGTGGTGGGTGGGGAGGAGGCACCAAGATCAAGAATTCAGTCTTTCTCCCTCCTAGGATGCCTGGCAAGTTCAAGGCCAGCTTGTGCTGCCTGAGACCTTGATTCACAACAAACAAAACCAACACTTAAGGTTGGAACATAGCTCAGTGAGATCACCTACTTATGCAGGAGGCCCTGGGTCTGATCTCCAGTGCCCTTATAGACAAAGACAAAACAAAATAAAACCCAACCATTTAGGGGTTTGAAATTACCTCAGTGGTAAAGCACATGCTTAACATATGTGAGGTCCCGGGTTTAGCCCTTAACAGTCCTTGCCACTCAGATTAAAGTTTTAACAGCCTTATGAATGTAACTTAGAGTGTAGTGATGGGTGCTAAATACCTGTAATTCCATGGGGTGGGGGTGGGGGCTGAACCAGCTCCACAAAGTCACCCATTGTCAAGTCTGACAACCGGAGCCATCTCCAGAGCCCACATAGTGGAAGGAGAGAACCAACTCCCATGTACGTAGGTAAGTGAGTAGATAGGCAGGCAGGTAGGTAGGTAGATGGATAGACAGACAGACAGCAAAACCTCTGATGAAGGAAGCTCCTTTAAGGCAACAATTGGAGTTCCCCACTGAGACTTCTGGGCAGAGCAGAGTGTCCCCTCTGGCAAAGCTTTCAAGTCACTGTCCTGGCTGGTTTTGTGTGTCAACTTGACACAAGCTGGAGTCATCACAGAGAAAGGAGCCTCCCTTGAAGAAATGCCTCCATGAAATCCAGCTGTAAGGCATTTTCTCAATTAGTGATCAAGGAGGGAGGACCCAGCACATTGTGGGTGATGCCATTCCTGGGCTGGTGGTCCTGGGTTCTATAAGCAAGCTGAGCAAGCCAGGAGAAGCAAGCCAGTAAGCAGCACCCCTCCATAGCCTCTGCATCAGCTCCTGCCTCCAGGTTCCTGCCCTGCGTGAGTTCCAGTCCTGATTTCCTTTGGTGATGAACAGCAATGTGGAAGTGTAAGCCAAATAAACCCTTTCCTCCCCAACTTGCTTCTTGGTCATGATGTTTTGTGCAGAAATACAAACTCTGACTAAGACAGTCACAGACAGAGACCACATATCAAATCTAGCCTTTAACATCCACAGAAGCTGGCTGCACAGGACAGCCTCAGCAGGACTCTGAGTCCAGACTGAGCTGAGCTTTCTTTTGCTCCAGGGCTGTTTCCCTGGTCTCTTTCCCACTGCAGGTGTTTTTAAATCATGGGATAAACATCGGTGACCTTTGAGAAACATTCCCCTCTGCCTCTTCTCAAGGACAGTGTTTTACCAGGTCTGTTTTGCTGTTCTCTTCCCTCTCTGTCACAGAGTTAAGAGGGCAGCCCATCCCCCAGACAAGGGACCTTCGAAGACAAACATGCTCAGGTCTGAAAATGGGAGGCAGGGCAACCCCATGGCTAGGCACTGTTTTTGTTTCTTTGAGACAGTTTGTTATGTGGCTGGGAGTTGTACCCTTAAACCCACTGTGTGACCCAGGTTGGCCTCAAACTTGCGATCCTCCTGCCTCCTCCTAAATGCTGGGATTACAGGTGTGTGCCAACAAGCCTAGACCATATAATGCTGAAGATCAAATCAGGTCCTTGTGCGTGCTAGATAAATACTCTGTGGACTCAGCGACACCCTCAGCCCGTTTGTTTTCAGTTAGAATCTCTCAAGGCAGCTCCCCTACCCAAGTTCACTTCATTTTTTTATTTTTGGGGTTTGGAGATGGTGGGTGGTATTCAGATGGAGTCTCCTGGAACTGAAATAAGATGAGGCAGAGAACAAGGCATGGTATCACTCTCCAGTATTCCAAGGACACTGCTTCGAACTTAAAGGCAGTCTGGGCTACTTAGCAAGTTCCAGACCAAGGCTTTATAGTGAGACCAGATCTTATCAAAACAAACAGAAAGTGAGGAGGATGGAGCTGAGGAGGAAGAGGAAGAGGAAGGGAGGAGGGGAGGAGGAAGAAGAGGAGGACAAAGAGGAGGAGAAAGAGGAGGAGAAAGCTAAGTTGTATATAGCTTAGCCATAAAGTGCCTGACTCATAATTTCATTTAGTTTCATTTTCTTTTCTTCTTCTACTACTTTCTGTCTTTGGACAGTTTCACATAAGCCAGGTTGATCTTGAACACCTGATTCCACCTGCCCCCACCTCCCAACTGCTGGGTTATAACCATGCACCACCACACTGACCTATAGCTTCCTAGACTGTGAGTGGAGACCCCCTGTAGACAGCTAAGTGATTGTGTGGGTGTGTGAGACATTTGGCAGCAGCAGAAGCTTTCTGGACACACAGAGTCCAAAACCGAATTCAAAGTCAAACATGAAATGAATCTGATGTGTTTCTGACAGCATGTGTCCATGTTACACCATGTGTCTCCACGCAGTCTTGCTTCTGAACATGCGGTACGTTAGTGTTCCATCGTGCATGCTGTCAGGCCACAGTAGTGTATCTTTAGAGTGTATTATGTTAGAATGTTTGCTTTGTTGTTGTCCTGGCTGTCCCAGAATTTGCTATGTAGACCAGGCTAGCCTCAAACTCAGAGATCCACCTGCCTCCTCTTCTTGGGTGCTGGGTGTTCACCACTGTGCGCACAGAATGTTTGCTTTTTTTCTTTTGAATGTTTACTTTTTTAAAGTGCTATTTGTGGGGGCTGGAGAGAAGGCTCAGCGGTTAAGAGCACTGACTGCTCTTCCAGAGGTCCTGAGTTCAATTCCCAGCAAACACATGGTGGCTCACAACCATCTGTAATGGGATCTGATGCCTTCTTCTGGTGCCTGAAGACAGTGATAATGTACTCATACAAATGAAATAAATAAATCTTTAAGCCGGGCAGTGGTGGCACACGCCTTTAATCCCAGCACTTGGGAGGCAGAGGCAGGTGGATTTCTGAGTTCGAGGCCAGCCTGGTCTACAGAGTGAGTTCGAGGACAGCCAGGGCTACATAGAGAAACCCCATCTCGAAAAACCAAAAAAAAAAAAAAAAAAGGAAATCTCTTGACCCAGTGACATACCTCCTCCAACAAAGCTACCTCTCCTAATCCCTCTCAGTTTCACCAGCTGGAGACCAACTGTTCGAACATGAGCCAATGGGGCCTGTTTTCATTCGAACCACAAGAGAATGCTCTGCTGGAGTCAGAAGTGCCACCTAACATGCACAGGCTTGGCTGCTGGTCGAGCTTTAGGAATTGGCTGGATCTTAAGAGCTCTAACTTCATCCATAGATTAATCAACTGATGGCTGTAACTTTAATTGTTTTAAACCTTATTTTTAATGATGGTTCTTAAATGCTTTAACCTCCCTTCTAGCCCACCGCCCACCAGAGGTAGTGGGAAAGAAAGGATACCGGGAAAGTGAACCTGTTTAGAAAGGTTCCCTGGAGCAACTCCTGTCTGTGTTGTCTGGAAATCGGCAGTTCAGTTCACAGGTCAGCAGTGGCAGCTTAATCCACTCACAAACTCTTCATGAGTCTAGTTTGATAGAGTTGGGATAGTAAACATGGATCAGCAGCAGTGGCACTACCTAGCAGAGACAGCTAGGCCTCAGCCTTGGGACGAATCAGCAGGGGGATCAGCAGGAACACCGGGAAAAGTTCTCTGCTGTGCCTTTGGGGGGGGGGGGGGGGATCAGCGAAGACTTGAGACCAAAGCATTGCATTGCTAGCTGTACCAGCAAGGAAGCCTAGCTCTCTCGCCAGCACTCTGTCTTGTCCTTTGTGTGCCTTGCCTCAGCTCGAGTGCCTATCAGTCCGAGTCCTCGGAGTCCCGACGAATGGAGCTCAACTACACAATGTAAGGTGGACCAATACATGTCTGTTGTTAGCAAAGAATCCTTCATTATGTGTCTTTTTACCTGTTTGCTATAGCAGAACATCCTCTCTCCTATGGTCTGTTTCAGTGAAACGTTCCTTCACGAGTCTGCCTCAGTCTTTCACCTGTGTCCACTTCAGGAAAACACTCCTTCACGTCTTTGCCCCAGCAAAACACCATCCAACACAACTGACTCTCCAAGGAACCCTTAAGTTTTCACTTCAGATAGTTTCAAGTTGACATGGCTTTCTCTGGGGGAAAGAGAACGTAAGATAAGGGCCCCATCTGAGAAGGTAGATCTCTTAGGGACAGTGTCCTGGGATGGTAGATCTTGCCCCAGCTACTTCTGCTGGGTCACGGTCTTCTCTCCATCATGAAGTGAGATGTATTGCTCCATCACATTTTCCCATCATGACGTTCGACCTCAAGATGGATGCATACACCCAGGAACAATAGTACCAATGGACCCAAGCCTCTGCCAACATTCTGGAAATGGCCTGGAACTCACTCTGTAGACCAGGCTAACTTAGTCTGTAGACCAGGCTGGCCTCAGATCTGCCTGCCTCTAGAGTTTTGACCACAGACCAAAACCTCTGCAATCACGAACATTAGTTTCTAACTCAATTTGGGTCCTCAGGTATTATGTCACAGGGGGAGGACTCTGACCACAGGAAAGACCTTGGTTACCCTACCTCCTGGAGCTGCACTACACACAGGCCTGGATTTATTTGCTAGGGTGATGGAGAGGAAGTAGAACAGGGTAAGGGCAGGAGGTTTTGTTTTGTTTTGTTTTCCCAAGCAGGGTTTCTCTGTGTATCCTTGGCTGTCCTCGAACTCACTCTAGACCATGCTAGCCTCCAACTCACAGATCTGCCTGCCTCTGTGACCTGAGTGCTGGGATTAAAGGTATGCATCACACTACCCTGCTAGGACAGGAGTTTTTGTGTTTTTGTCTATAGAAGAGGCTTTTAGAGTTTAGCCATATTCTACATGTTTCGTGTAAAGTACCTGTCTTATGCACAACGTTCCGCCTTCATTTTGTAATACCGAAGCTTTAGAGTTCTTGAGGTGACCATTTGTGATAGAGGGCTGAGATGCAGCTCGGGTAGTACATTACTTGCTTAGCATGCACAAAGCCCCAGGCTAGCTCCTGGCATGGAGTAAAACCAAAACAGGGGCACAGGCTTGCAATCCTAGCACTCATGTGGTAGAATCAGAAAGGCCAGAAGTTCAAAATCAAAGCTCAAATGTGTGAAGTGTGTGTGTGTGTGTGTGTGTGTGTGCATATAAGTATACGTCAATGTGTCAAGTATATGTAGGTCAGAAGACAACTTTGGGGAATATGTTCTCTCTTTCTATAGTGAGTTTAGGGACTTGAAGTCAGATTATCAGCTGCATGTGGAAAGCGCCTTTATTGCTAAGCCATCTCACCGACCCTGGGTTTTGTTCTTTTTTGTTTGTTTTTGGTTTTTTTGTTTTTGTTTTTCGAGACAGGGTTTCTCTGTGTAGCCCTGGCTGTCCTCGAACTCATTCTGTAGACCAGGCTGGCCTCGAACTCAGAAATCCACCTGCCTCTGCCTCCGGAGTGCTGGGATTAAAGGCGTATGCCACCACTGCCCTGCCGAGTTTTTATTATGTTCTCTTCCCTCACAAAATTTTATTAGATGTTATTAGAGATTAATATCTAATATTGATATCAGGTAGAAATATAATTAGATTATATTTCAATAAAAAAGGAGTTTTATTGCCCGACATGGTGGTGCATGGCTATAATTCCAGTAGGTGGGAAGTAGAAGCTAAAGAAATCAGGCATTGGAGGCTAGCCTCTGCTACAGTAGGGAGTTCTGAGCTTGCCTGGGCTACATGAGACTCTGAAAAATAAAAAACAAAAAAAACAAAACAGCAATAGAATGTTTTTGTTGATTATACTTGTGTACAAAAATATGTATACATGCAACATTTACCCTTTTATATCTCTAGTATAAGACTACATTGAGCTGGGCAGTGGTGGCACACGCCTTTAATCCCAGCACTCCGGAGGCAGAGGCAGAAGGATTTCTGAGTTCCAGGCCAGCCTGGTCTACAGAGTGAGTTCCAGGACAGCCAGGGCTATACAGAGAAACCCTGTCTCAAAAAAATAGAAAAAAAAAAAGACTACATTGAATATTTTTCTGGATCAGGTTGTTACCATTACTGTTCATATAGAATTGGAAGGCAACTCTGCTTACCCCTATGCTACCAATACTGCACCTCATTTATATACTACATTGGTCAAAACAACCTAGCCATAGATCTTTAAAAAAAAAAAAAGAAAGAAAGAAAGAATTATTCAATTTTTGTACATTTGTTTTTAAAGATTTATTTATTTATTTATTTATTATATTTATATGAGTACACTGCAGCTGTCTTCAGACACACTAAAAGAGGGCATCGGATCCCATTACAGGTGGTTATGAGCCACCGTGTGGTTGATGGGAATTGAACTCAGGACCTCTGAAAGAGTAGTCCATGCTCTTAACCGCTGAGCCATCTCTCCAGCCTCCCCTTCTCTTTTTCCTAAAAGGTGGCTGGAGAGACAGCCATGGGTGCTGGGAACCGAACTCATATTTTTGTTTGGTTTGTGAGCCTAGCCTTTAACGGCTGAGCCATCTCTTCAGCCCCTCAATTTATTTATTCATTGGTGTTTCATCTGCATGTATATCTGTGTATATACTGTCTGGTTCCCTGGGAGGCCAGAACAGATACTGGATCCTCTAGGACTGGAGTTACAGATAGTTTTGAGTCACCATGTGGTTGCTGGGAATTGAACTCACGACCTCCAGAAGAGCAGTCAGTGCTCTTAACCACTGAGCCATCTCTCCAGCCCCCTAAGCATATAACCATTATTGAATTATTAAAATTTTGCATTTTGAAATGTATGCCTCTATATAAAATATTTGTTTTGTGTGTTATCAAAAGTTCTTGGGTTCTTTTTTTTTTTTCTTTCATAAAGCATTTAATTGGGGGCTTGCTTACAGTTTCGGGGGTCAGTCCACTACTGCTCAGTGTTGCAGACCTGAAACATCTTCCTTTGTTCATAATGAGCCCCTTTCAACTACACTTGGACTTGTATGAGTACAGTGGATTCTGCAGCAAAGTCCCTAGGTAACCACAGAATCCTGGCCTGTTTCCAAGATAAACAACCAGGTAATCAAAGGGTGGAACGGTCAGTCCTGGCCTGGGACCTCCAGAAAAGGGAGGGGCACTGCAGTTAGGTTGCTCATCGATGGCCACAGATGAAACCGATTGTATGAACCTGTTGCTTCAATAAAGCACTATGGCACAGGCAGTTCATAAAACCAAGACTTTATTTGGATTTATGGTTCCAGAGGGAAGGCATGGCATGGTGTCTTAGCCAGGGTTTCTATTCCTGCGCAAACATCATGACCAAGATGCAAGTTGGGGAGGAAAGGGTTTATTCAGCTTACATTTCCACATTGCTGTTCATCACTAATGGAAGCCAGGACTGGAACTCAAGCAGGTCAGGAAGCAGGAGCTGATGCAGAGGCCATGGAGGGATGTAACTTACTGGCTTGCTTGTTCTCTTGGCTTGCTCAGCCTGCTTTCTTATAGAGTCCAAGACCACCAGCCCACAGATGGTACCACCCACAAGGGGCCCTCCCCCCTTGATCACTAATTGAGAAAATGCCTTACAGAGGGATCTCATGGAGGCATTTTCTCAACTGAAACTCCTTTGTCTGTGATAACTTCAGCTTGTGTCAAGTTGACACACAAAACCAGCCAGTAAACAAACATGGTGGCCTAAAACGGGATCAAAACCTCAACCACAAGCAAGAAGGAGACAGCAAGCAAACTGGAAGTAGGTGAGGCTTTTTAATCCCCAAACCCACTTCCAATAACCTATTTTCTCTAGCATGGGTATACCAACTAAACCTTCCCAAACAGTGCAACCAACTCGGGACCAAGCATTCAAATGTCCAAGACTATAGGCAATATTTCTCACTTAAACCACCAACTATGCTTGTGTGCCAACGCTGCCCGGCAAAGCCAACAGGCTGGAGCAGGAGAGCATTCAGGTTGTTGAGCATACTCAGGATCTGAAGCTCCAGAAGTAACGTCCTTCCGGACTCATCATCTGGATCCTTTAAAATATCCGTCGTAGGTCTGGCACAGCAGCGCATTCTGGTCATTTCAGAAGCTGAGGCAGGAGGATCACAAGTCTGAACCCAGCCTGGCATGATGGCCTGCATTGTAATCAAAATATTCTAGAGATGGGGGAATAAAGGGATCCGGAATTCAGGGCCAGCCACGGCTACGTAGCAAGTTCAAATTAGCCTGTGCTACAGCCCATCCTGTTTCAAAAACACAGGTGATTCCAGTGCAAGGGGATCCAACATCCTCTTCTGGCTTCCATGGGCATCATTCACACTTGATACACACACACACACACACACACACACACACACACACACAAACACACCACAAGTAAGCTAGACATGGTGGTTCATAGCTGTAATCCCAGTATTTGGAAGGTTCAGACAAGAGGATTTAAGGCCAGCCTAGGCTACAGAGTAAATATGCTATCTTGGGCTATGTAGAAAGACTCTCAAATATCAAAAACAGGGACAGGGAGGAACCTTGGTTGGTAGAATGCTTGCCTAAAATGCAAGAAGCCCTGGATTTGATCTTCAGCCCTCATAAAACTGTGTCTGGCAGCATGGGCCTATAATTCTAGCACTCCAGGAATGGAAGCAGGAGAATCAGGAGTTCAAAGATCATTCTACTAGCATAGCCAGTTTGAGCTAGCCTGAGCTAGCTGTCTTAAAATTAATCAATTTAAAAAAAAAAAAAAAAAACAAGCTAAAATCCTCACTTTAAAAAATGTTTATAGTCAGGTGTGGAGGAAGTGGAACATGCTTTTAATTCTAGCACTGGGGAGAAAAAGACAGAATTCTTGGCCAGACTGGTTTACATAGTGAGTTCCATGTCAGCAAGCCTATATAGGGAGTCCCTGTCTCAAATAAACAAATAAATGCAATAAATACAATTTTTTTTTTTTTGATTTTTTGAGACAGGGTTTATCTGTGTAGCCCTGGCTGTCCTGGGACTCACTCTGTAGACCAGGCTGGCCTCGAACTCAGAAATCCACCTGCCTCTGCCTCCCAAGCGCTGGGATTAAAGGCGTGCGCCACCACTGCCCGGCTACAATTTTAAAAAATTAAAAAGTATTACATGTATGTGGGGCATGTGTGTGTGCGCACGCGCACGTGTGTGTGTGCATGCGTGTGTGTGCGTGTGTGCGTGTGTGTGCGTGTGTGTGTGTGTGTGTGTGTGTGTGTGTGTCAGAGGACAACTTGTAGGATTCAGTTCTCTTCTCCACCTTGTAAGTCCAGGGGCTTAAACTCCTGTCCTCAGGCTTGGCAGTGTCATCTCATTAGTCCACAAAAGCCAGCTTCTTATCAGATAGAGTATCACACATTTGTGTGCAGAAACTATAAATTCCAGGGTAGCCTGGGCAAGATAATAATTACCCCCACCCCCACTCCCCACCCTCACACGTACAAACAAGACTTCTTTAGGAATACTAGAGATTAAATGTAGGACCTCACATGAATGCTAAGCAAGAGTTCTAGTATTGAGCTGTTTCCCCTCACCCTTCACTCTACCCCACCCCCGACAGATAGATTCTCTCTAAATTGACTGGACAGGCTTTGAATTTGTAATCCTCCTGCCTTAGCTTCCCAAATAGCTAGTATTACAGGTTAGGCTTTTTGAAATCTTTGATATCAGAAGAAATAGCGTTGTCCATCTTTGGAATTATACAGTTTTGTTTTGTTTTTTAGATTTATTTATTTCATGTATGTGAGTACACTGTTGCTGCCTTCAGACACACCTGAAGAAGGCATTGGATCCCCATTACAGATGGTTGTGAGCCACCATGTGGTTTCTGGGAATTGAACTCAGGACCTCTGGAAGAGCAGTCAGTGCTCTTAACCGCTGAGCCATCTCTTCAGCCCTATACAGTTATTTTGTATTTCATTAGTTTCTTCTTCCTCCTGACAACATGTCTTGCTGTGTGACCCAGAGCTCACTATAAAGACCAGACTGGCCTTGAACTTGCACCAATCCTCCTGTGTCTGTCTTTTAAAGGCTGGGGTTGGGCTTTGCAGTGCCAGCTGTGTTTTTACTAGTTTCTGTTCTTCATTATTTGCTTTCTTCTATTTTCTTCAACTATAATTTACTCTTTAATGTAGCCCAGGCTATCTTGGAACTTACCATGTAGCCCAGGATGACCCCAAACCTATAATCCTCCTGCCTCTGCCTCCTAATGTGTTTACATTTATGAGCCACTACCTTTGACTCTCCAGACCAATCTGATATCAATTTGATTCTCAGCCCAGCCAATTAACACAGAAGGCCAAACTTTTCCCTATTCCGAAGAAAGCAGCAACAGTTCACTGTCACCTGCAAGAGGCAACAACAGACCTCTGTAATCTTGCCCCGGTCTCCATGAGCTCTCCTGTCCTTTACCATAAAATAGCCAGAAGACAACTGACCAGATGGTCATCTCCCAGAACCTGACTGATAGTGATAACATCACACCAAGGACTGGCTGAACCAGGACTGTCAGACTCCTCAGATAACTCGGTAAGGCATGCTTCGGAAGAAAACCCTGCGGTCAAGAGGCCTCTGTTCTGTTTTCTTCCCTCCTTTACTGTAACAGTTGATTCCAAAAGCTCTTGTTCATAAATGCCCTGCACCCTGACTTTCTCCTGGGGCTGTCCTCCAGGAAACTCCTGCCATGACCAACAGAGAGCACCAAGCAGGCAGAAAGAATCCAAAAGAAAGTTGGGACTTTAACATGTGACAAAATTAAAGTTAAAATAAAAAATATGGAACATGGGAAGGAGGTGCCTCAGTGGTTAAGAGTTTACCACCAGACCTGAAGGCCTGAGTTTGATCCCTGAGAAAGAACCAACTCCTGGAAGTTGCTGTCTGGCCTCCACATGCACACTGTGACACACACACATACACACACATGTGCATGCTCATGTGTGCCAACAGACATACACACAGGTGCTCTCACACACACAAGCACATACTTGCATATACATACCACATACACATACACACAAGAACATCACATATACCACACACACACACACACATAGATGGTTTCAAACACACACACACACACACACACGCACATGCATACTCACACCACATACACATATACATGCACCACACACACATACACACATGCACATACTCACAGACATACACACCACACATGCACACATGACATATGCACACATACACACATGCTCTCAAACACACACACAAAACACACACACTCACATGAACATGCATGTGTACACACACACACACACTAGTTATAATTTTTGTTTGTTTGATTTTTATTTATTTTTCTAGACAGGGCTCCTCTGTGTAGCCCTGGCTGCCCTGGAACTCACTCTGACCAGGTTGGCCTCAAACTCAGAAATCTGTCTGCCTCTGCCTCCTGAGTGCTGGACCATAGGCATGCCCCACCACCACCTGGCAGATTCCCTCTCAAAAACAAACAATACAGGCATGGTAGATCCCAGCCCTTGTGAGGCAGAAGCAGAGGCAGGCGGATCTCTGTAAACTTGAGGCAAACCTAGTCTGTAAAGTGAGTCCAGGACAGCCAGGGGGCTACACAGAGAAATCTTGTCACAAACAAACAAAACCAACCAAACAAAAAACAAACAGATGCCCAAAGCAAAGAGAGGATTTTATAATACATTTGTATCTTAATGGGAGCTATCTTCTTCTTTTTTAAAAGATGTATTTATTTTATGTGAGTACACTGCAGCTGTCTTCAGACACACCAGAAGAGGGTATCAGATCCCATTACAGATGGTTGTGAACCACCATGTGTTGCTGAGAGTCAATCTCAGGACCTCTGGAAGAGCAATCAGGGCTCTTAACCGCTGAGTGGTCTCTCCAGTTCCTAGAGCTATCTTATATAGAGAAAGCCAGTGTGTGTAGAAGGGAAGAAGTGTTGGAAAATCCATCTGAGGCAAAGAGTAAACAGAGGGGCAGGCGTGAGAATTGATCTGAAATAAAACAAAGAAGATTGGCTGTAAGAAGGCAGAAGTTAGCGGAGCACCCAGGTAATGATTCTGGTAAACCTTGCCATCTGCCAGCAGTAGAAGACATAGACAGTTCTTGGTTTAGTTTTTCAGGTGCTGGGAACTGAACCCAGGCTCTCACTCCTGCCAAGCGGGTACCTAATCCTCTTTTTCATTTTTTAAACATCTGTAGGATGTGTGTGCCACTGCATACGTCTGAAGGCAGGTGTTAGTTCCCCCTTTTTACCCTGCAGTACCAGGAACTGAACTCAGTCGGGTTTGGCAGCAAACACCCTATCTCACTGAGACTTCTCTCTCTCTCACTGGCCCCTGTTTTTACTTTTAATTTTGAAACAAGAGTATCATTAAGTTAATCAATTTACTGCTCTATCTATACACAAGGAAGACCTGAACCTGCAATCGTCCAGCCTCAGCCTAAGTAGCTGGATTTACAGGCATTTGTCGCCAAACCTAGGCAATTACCATAAATTAAGAGCCAGTCAAGCTGGGTGTGGTGATGATTGAGGCAAGCATAGAGTATCGTTTATCAGTCTGGGACTCCACTTGGCTTGGGCTGTATAGACATACCTCTCCTAACAATGCATCTAGCAACATGCACCTCATTTTCACCCTTGAGGTAAATTTCTCCTCCCCTACCAACCATCAAGAACCCCCCCTCCCCCTTGGGGCCAGTAAAACTGACAAGGACTTCAGTCCGCAGGGCCCACAGGGCAGGAGGTGAAAACTGACTCTTGAAAATCCTGCATAGGCTTCCATGAGCAAGCAATGAATAAATACACACGCAATGATGAAATCAATAAATAAATGTGAAATACTTTCCAACACAAGCCATCACCTTGCCTTTGACTAAAAGGTCCTCTTTATTATTTTTTATCTTTGAAATTATAATATAATTACATCATTTCTCCCTTCCATTTCCCCTCTCCAAAACCTCCTTATACAACTCCTTGATCTCTGTCAAATTCACGGACTCTTTTTTCCCGTTAATTATTGGTTATTGCATACATCTACGTACACATATGTACATGCCTATCCTTTAATATAACCTGCTCAGTCTGCATAATGTTATTTGCACGTACATTTTCAGGGCTGGACGTTTGGAATAACCCGTTCTTTAAGGCTGTTTCTCCCACTTGCGGCATTGCCTGTGGCTCTTACTGTAGAGCTGAGGCAGACTTTCCCCAACTCACCTCAGCATGTCTATTGTTCGTTGGGTCATCATATTGTTTTTTGTTTTTTGTTTTTTGTTTTTTTTTTGAGACAGGGTTTCCCTGTGTAAATCTGTCTGTCCTGGAACTCACTCTGTATACCAGGCTGGCCTCGAACTTAGAAATCCACCTGCCTCTGCCTCCCGAGTGCTGGGATTAAAGGCGTGCGACACCACTGCCAGGCAGGCCATCATATTGTTGAGACTGCAGCTCCTGACATTATTAGGAGACAAGATTTCACAGGTAAATTCCCTGATCCCCTGGTTCTTACAGTCTTTACACTCACTCCTCCACAATGGCCCCAAGCCATTTTGTAGATGTATCTATTTCCAGTCTGTGTGTACTTCTCTTTCAATTGAGTAAGACACCAAGAACCTGGAAACACCCATCCAGACTCTGACAGTCGGTAATAATGACACTACCTACCCTGCACAAGAGCTGAGACAGTAGGACTGCCATGACTCAAAAACAAAAATGGGGGCTAATGAGATGGCTGTCTCATACACAAATAGAAAAATAAATGTAGCCGGGCAGTGGTGGCGCACGCCTTTAATCCCAGCACTCAGGAGGCAGAGGCAGGCGGATTTCTGAGTTTGAGGACAGCCTGGTCTACAGAGTGAGTTCCAGGACAGCCAGGGCTACACAGAGAAACTCTGTCTCGAAAAACCAAACCAGGGCTGGAGAGATGGCTCAGTGGTTAAGAGTAGTGACTGCTCTTCCAGAGGTCCTGAGTTCATTCCCAGCAACCACATGGTGGCTCACAACCATCTGTAATGGGATCTGATGCCCTCTTCTGGTGTGTCTGAAGACAGCTACAGTGTACTCATACACATAAAATAAATAAATAAAAAACTTAAAAAAAAAATCAAATCAAATAATAATAGTAATAATAATAATAAAACCAAAAAAATATAAGGGATCGGGCCAGTGAGACAGCTCAGTGGCTAAGGGACCTGCTGCTAAACCTGACAACCTGAGTTTGAGCTCAAGATACACACAGTAGACACAGATAACTGATTCCCCTAACCCAAGTTGTCCTCTGATCTTGTCATATGCATGTGAAATCGTGAATGCATGTACACACACACATACTAAAAAACAACCATAAATGTCAAGGAGCTTGCTGGGCACACACCTTTAATCCCAGCACTCAGGAGGCAGAGGCAGGTGGATTTCTGAGTTTGAGGGCAGCCTGGTCTACAGAGTGAGTTCCAGGACAACTAGGGCCACACAGAGAAACCCTGTCTGGAAAAACCAAAGGAAAAACAATTAAGTGAGGGGCAAGAGTGGGGAAAGTTAATGGGATGCGGGAGAAAACAGAAAGCATTCACCAAGCCTCTCTTCTTTCAATTAATTTATTCATGGCAACGATTAATTTATTCAAGGAAGTTCTTAACAAAGCCAGTCAGCAATATGGCTGTTTTGTGCACTGTTTATATCCCAGATACTTAGGATGCTGTTTCACTTAGAGCCGAAGAATGAACTGAAGGGCCCAGAGCGCATATATCTTGGATGTAGCTTGGAGGAGTGGGGTTGAGGATAACACAGCTAGCATTCACTCAACTGTTGAGAACAGCACAGTAACTGAAGACTCTTGGCTTACCTCTTCCTTTTTTTTTTTTTTCCGAGACATGGTTTTCCTATGTGTAGTCTTGAGCAGCTTGGCACTAGCTGACTAGCTAACCCGGGCTGGCCTGGCAATCTTTGTCACTGCCTCTCCAGTGCTGGGATTACAGGTGTGAACCATCACACCCAGGCCTGCCTTTTCCTCCTAGGTCCAAACAACTGTATGAGTAGATGGCGTTGTTCTTTTCTCTCTTGCTGGGCAGTGAACTCAGGGCCTTGTGCACGCTAGGCAACCTCACTCCCTCAGCTCTACACCCCAACTCTACAACTCCTTTTGAACAAGGAAAAAAAAAAACCTCTTTGAGAGAACAGAGCCTTGAATTCTAACTGTCTTGGTTAAGGTTTCCATTGCTGTGATAAAACAACATGACCCAAAGCAAGTTGGGGAGGAAAGGGTTTATTTGGCTTACACTTCCAAATCCTAGCTTATCACTGAAGGAAGTCAGGACAGGAGCTCAGACAGGGCAGAAACCTGGAGGTAGGAGCTGATGCAGAGGCCATGTGGGGGGTGCTGCTTACTAACTTGCTCCCCATGGCTTGCTCACCCTGCTTCCTTATAGAACCCAGGACTGCCAACCCAGGGGTGGAACCACCCACAAAGGGCTGGGCCCTCCCACATCAATAATTAAGAAAATGCCCTACATCTGGATATTAATGGAGGCATTTTCTCAGTTGAGGTTCCCTTCTCTCAGATGACATTAGCTAGTGTCAAATTGACATAAAACTATCCAGCATACTAAACTGAGGTGAATGTGTAGTGATGTGGCGGTGGCACTTGATGGGAGGTGCTCCTCCAATATTGTACTGGCTGTCAAGCCTGATTCTGTACCTATAGCTAAGTAACTTTTGAAAACTGAGTTACATCCTAGCACTGAAAGGAGTTTGTATCTGACCAGATGAAGCTCCAGTCTTTATATACTATCTTAAGAAATCCTGGGTCACATTCTGAGCCCTTCCCCTTCAGTCACCAGGTAGAGAGACTTGAAGAAAATTCACATTTCCATTTCTGAAAAGATGAGGTGACATCCTTAGCCTACAGCCTTTTGTGGGTTTGTGGGTTTGGATCTGGGTATCAGAGATGGAAGCTGCAGCCTGGGGAATACTAGGCAAACACCAGCCATACTTCCCAGCTTCTATTTTGAGACAGTGTTTCCCTAAGTTATTCAGGATGGCCTTAAAGGTGCTGTCCTCCTGCCTCAGTTGACCTCCACCAATGGTTTGGCTCTTGCTTTTACTAGTGTAACTGTTACATAGGAGGTCGAGGAAAGACCAAGAGTGGATAAGCACATCCATACAATAGCAAGTTTGGGTTTTTTTGTTTGTTTGTTTTTGTTTTTTGTTGTTGTTGTTTTGGTTTGGTTTTTGGTTTTTCCAGACAGGGTTTCTCTGTATTGCCCTGGCTGTCTGGAACTCACTCTGTAGACCAGGCTGGCCTCCAACTCAGAAATCTGCTTGTCTCTGCCTCCCAAGTGCTGGGATTAAAGGCATGTGCCACCACTGTCCGGCTATAGTAAGTTTGAAGAATCTTTGCAAGAGGGTAAAGGATGGGGGCACCTGGAGAGATGGCTCAGTGTTTGAGAGTACTTGTGCTTCCGAAGAATTAGGGTTAGATACCCAGATCCACATGGAAGCTCACAACAATTTGTAGCTCCATTCCCAGGGATTTGACTTCTTCTGGCCTCCACAGATACCTAAATGCATTTGCAGAGAAAGCCTGGTGACTTAAATTCCATCTCCTAATCCATGTAAAAATGGAAAGTGATAATCAACTCCCCCAAAGTCGACTTCCGGCTTCCATATGCATATCGTAGCACGAACGAGCACGAACGATCATGCACACAGGAATAATAACAAATCAAAAAAAATTAAAGCAGGAGAGCAGGATATGGTGGCGCACATCTGTACTTGGGAGGTGGAAGCAGAAAGACCATTGGGAGTTCAACATCAGTCTCAGCCACATAAATATATTCGAGGCCAGCCTGCGCTATATGAGCTATATGAGACCTTGTCTCAAAATCAAAAAAATAAAAGAAAGGACTGTAGCTGATAGCCTTCGGTGAGGGGGAGGAGACAATAAATTCTCAGTGCAAAATCTTGGAATGCCAATGTAAAGGATGCGAAGTTCAAAAAGTTGGGCACCAGGGGGCGCCAGTCGGACCTGTCCGGGAGCAAGCAACCCAGGGTCCTGGGGGTCATGTGCAGTGACTTCCCCGAGTCCCTCTTCACTGTCGCCTCCGGGTTGCTGTGCCCTTTTGGGTCCGTGGAGGAGAGCGGGAACCGCGGCAGTCCGGACGGCGCGGTCGGTCTCTCGGAGACAGCTGTTCTCTCGGGCGGCCGTGGGGGGCAGCAGAGGGGACCGCGACAGGTGCGGGAGCCCCTCCCGGGGCAGAAGTGGGAAGGCGGACTCCGGGGTCTGTTCCCAGGCTGGAAACCGCCCCCGCCCCCCAGGCAAATCCCCCCGAGAGGCCGAGCCGGCGCCGGGTCTGCAGGAGGAAGCGGCCGGAGACAGTGCGATTTCACGCGGCCTCCGGGGCTCGGGTTCCCGAGCCGGGTACATGAGTTACGAGGCTTTGCGTCCCGGGGAAACTGAGGTGGCATGAACGCTAGGCTAAAAAACAACCTCCCTCTCGAAAAAATAGAAATACTCACACTCCAAAAGAAAAAAAAAAAATTCCCTCAAGTGATCCAACCGGCTAGGGGAGTTGAGTGATTTGGTTAGTGGGCGAGGCCAGCTTTCTGGGGGCAGGGCTTCCGAGCGCTCTCCCTACCCGCATTCACTACCTTTCCCCGGCCTGGGGACATTTGGAATCTTGATCTTCTCTTAACCATCTCCGGGGGAAATTGCTGGAGTGAGACCCCTCCTTGACCCTCTTGGCCAAGCTGCGGGCTGGCGGAGCACATTTGGGCGGGTGTCCCGAACTACAACCATCAGGACTCCAGCCTCGCACGGGAGGGGGCGCGGCCGTGACTCACCCCCTTCCCCCTTCACTCCCTCCCTCCCTCCCAGACAGACACCCTCCCCTGCCGTCCCGCTCAGGACTCCGACTACGGCTCCGGTTGCAATTTGCAACCTCCGCTGCTGCTGCCGCGGCCACCTATTCGCTGGCTGTTCAGGTGGCTGTCGCTTCGATGTCCTCCTAATCTTGGGGCCCCCGGGCTAGACTCGGCTGGCTCCCTTCACCCTCCGCTGGAATCATGAGGGCAATTGGGACTCTGCAGGTGCTGGGCTTCCTTCTCAGCCTGGCCCGGGGTTCCGAGATGGGCAACTCTCAGGCAGGTAAGCCGCGCGGGAGCCCCAGCAGGCTGGAAGCTGGGGGCGCGACCTGAGCGCTCGCCTACCCTGGGCAAGGAGTTCGGGTTCTGACGCTTTGAGCTGCGGGGTGCGATACCGGGTCTGCTCGGACCACCAAGGAGGGGACCGTGTGCCTCGGTTCTTGGAGTGGGCTGGGCAGGGACTGCATTCCTGGATGCCTACCCTTCTTCCCAGGGCGTCGCTGACCCTCTAATTGGTTTTATTCTGATCTGGTTGATGCCGAACAGTAGTTTACACTTGAGAACCTTGGGAGGAGGGCGGGCAGGGACCCTTCTGTAGACGTAAGAGTCTTGGCTTGAAGGGTCTCAGTTTACTCAGGTCCCCTGGCCCCCACCCCATCCCAAGTTTCAACAACCCCCAGTTTCGTTGTTTTGCCGACAGGGCGGGGCTATGCAAGGGTTGGAAGTTGTTGTTTTCTAATGCTGGAAAAACAAGAATGGCACCTCCTCTTCCGTGAGTGGGGCAGTCAGTCCTGAGAAGGCTAAGATTAACCTGAGGGCCAAGTCCAGGTGACATCAGTGAGAGGTCTCACGGAGGCTTGGTTGCCTCCTTTCCCATAAGATAAGCCGGTCCCCAACTTCTCTTTATCAAGACCCAGGTCAATTCAATTAACATGTTGGATATCTATTACATACACTATTTCCAGGGTTTATACCCTAAGCTGGAGCTGTGGGGGAAAAGACAATCAGATCTATTTCTCTCTCCAATCTGGGGTCATCTCTCCCACCTTCTGAACATTCTATTCCGTGAACTGGCTCCCAGACCCAACTTCTGCCCTTCCCCCATTCAGTGCCATTTGAGCCCGTTCCTCCGGGTGTCTCTGAGACTATGGACACCTGAAGAGCACTAGAGTTGGCATAATTAGAGTCCTGTTGATCTTGCTCCCCCCCCATCCCCAGATCTCAGCTTGGGGGTTGGCACAGTCAGTGCCCCTTCCCCAGAGTGGGAGTGGGAGAAACCACCTGTGCTTCCCCCACAGTTGCTGGGCCTAAATTTAGCCCCTGGGATCTTGAGATGTGAACACTCCCAGCTGGTGGAGGGGGTGGTCTGGGTACTGGAGTGGGAGGGGCCAGGGGAGTGACTGGATCACTGTCCCATCTGACTGTGCCCCCAACCAACCAGGAACCCAAGAGTCCGGGATTCCCACTACCCTCCTCAAGAGGCAGGGAGCAGGCATGCTTGGTTCTCTACCCTTTATCTCCATCCTGAGCCTCTGGGCATCCGGCCCTGTCTCAAGCCTTGTATAGCCCCTTTGTCCCCTTGTGTGTGTGGCTTCGGCAACAGAGGGGAGGCTTCTGAGGGCTGGAGGTTCTTGGTCTGTGCAGTCAATGCTCTCTACAGAGAAAGGCTCAGACTTTGAGCCTTTACTCCTCTGTGAGCGTGGTCCACCCCACCCCCACCCGGCAGTTCTCACTGCTTCCTTGATGTGTTCCCCAAGTTGCCTGGTTCCTCCTAGGTAGCTGTTTATACTCCCTCCTGACTAGGCCCTTTGCCCCTGTTTGTGAAATATGGACTTTACCCTCAGGGTGGCAGGTAACTGAGACCTGTAGGGCCTTGCAAAGCACAAGGTGCAAAGTGTGCAAGGCATTGTGGGTAGGTGGGATGGACTGGCCACTTGTAGTATTTCCCAATAAGGATGCCAGGGTCAAAACAATATATATTTCTGAGCCAGGGTGACTGTGTACATGCATGTGTGACAGTATGCACGCACAGGTACACATCACTTCCCTATGCAGATATCCTAGCTCCTCCCCTATCTGAGAAGGGTTGGCACCTTAACTTGGAAGAGGGGTGTCCTGCCAGGAAGGGGACAGGGGTGGGGCTGCTCCAGAAATGACTAACCTTCCTAGTCTTTTATTTCAGTCCAAGGACCCTGGAGTTCCCAGGTTCCTCTGGGAGCTTCTAGCTTCTTTATGCCTCCTTGCTGGAACTGGTCCACTCCTTCCATCATGGAGAAAGGATAGGGAAAAGGATATAGAAGAAGGGGTCAGACCAGACATGTATCTAAAGGAGAAGCTGGGGCCCCTGACTCTCCCTCTGTTGCCTCCTGCCCCGCCTCAGGGAAGGGTGGTTTGAACAGGTGGTTGGTGGTGTACCCCTTATCCCCCACCCTCCCCATGTGCTCTTACTATGCCTGAGGAAAGACACTTAGAGCTCCTGGGAGGAAAGTGAAAGCCCGGGAACTGAAAGGTCCTGGCCTCTCTTCTGGGCTCTCCCCTGGAGTGTCTACTGGGGAACACTGCTGAGTTAGCAGCCTCTTTAAAGAATCCTTCCACGGTGAGGAAGGTTTGGGAGTAAAGGCTCTGTTCTGTCTCTCTCCAGGCTTCTCTGTTTGGTGAAAAGCACTTCTGGGCTGCACAGAGATGCTGGGGGAGCTGGAGCATGTTGGCTTAGGGGAAGGGAGTGAGAAGGGAAACCAGGGTTTAGGAAGGGGGAGGCCGCCAGTTCCTTATCATCCGGCTTTAAAGACAAAGCTCCCATTGACCCCCCCACCCCACTACCAGGGTTTCTCCCTCCAGTGAGGTCACTTTTCTGAGCCCAAAGCTCCAGGGTAAGGGGGGTACTACCAAGGATGGGGTGTCTGAGGCAGGGTGGGGCAGCCCCCTCCTCCTGGATAGAATTGCTTCATTGTGGGCTGAACTGTGGCCCCAGGCACTGCCCCCACCCTCTGCCCCCATCCCACCCTCTGTAGACACAATAGGGGCTGTGTGCTAGCCCAAAGAGATGTTTATTCCAGGGCCTAGAGAGAGGCAGGATGGGGGCAGAGATGTAAGTGCCTTGGTTGGGAGGAGAGGGTAAATGTTCCCTGCCTGAAGTGTCCTTTCCAGGGAGAGAAGTCCAGCATGTCATCCTTCTGTATTAACCCCTCAGTGCCCAAATGAGTGCCCAAAGGTGGCACAGTGGGGACTCTAGTGAGGAGAAGTACACATTTTACCTTTCCCAATTGTGAAAAGCAAGGAGGCCCTTGGGGGCCTTGTGGGCAGGGTAACTGGAACAGGGCAACCGTGGGGCTTTCATGGAGGAGACATCGAGCTCACCTATCTGTCTCACCTCCACCTTTACAGTGTGTCCTGGGACTCTGAACGGGCTGAGTGTGACCGGCGATGCTGACAACCAGTACCAGACATTGTACAAACTGTATGAGAAGTGTGAGGTGGTCATGGGTAATCTGGAGATTGTGCTCACAGGACACAACGCTGACCTTTCCTTCCTGCAAGTGAGTATGTGCAGCCTCTCCCTCAACCTGTCCCCACTTGGTCCTTCCTACGCTTCCCATAGAAAAGGCTTTCCCTTTCTGGGGACCATCCTTTGCTGCAGTTGGCATTCCTAAGGCTTAGTGGTTCTTAAGGTTCAAACCCAGGGAGATAATACTGTAGTGGTGGTGGGGGTGGAGGGGGTGGGGTGTCCTGGCCCTATAACCAGGGGTATGTAAAAGCTGGCCATGAAAAAGGGACAGAGCAGGTGGCATTCTGTCAATCAGAACTGTACAGTAAGCCATCTGAGGACCCAGAGTCACCTGGAGAGGTGAGGAAGGGACTCCTCACCCTTCCTTCTATTACGACTCTGTGAAGAAACAGGTAGGAAATGTAGATCTGTCCTCATTTCTGTGGCTTGTCTTTGCTCGCCAACATGGAACAGTATTGGGACAGCATACTCCCTACAAATCAGGGAAGGAAGTCAGAGCTGGGTTTATAGCTCAGTGGTGAGGTGCTTGCATGACATACATGAGGTCCTAGAATCAGTGTGCGCAGTGTGGGGTTCGGGGGAGAAAACAAAGGAACTCAGGGAGGCTGGACGCAGGACTGGAGTCAGGAGGCAACTACTGTACACTGGTAGAAAAAGTACTTACCAAACATTAAGGGCGTGTTGTGGTGGCACACGCCTTTGATCCCAGCACTCAGCAGGCAGAGGCAGGCAGATCTCCGTGAGACTGTGGCTAGCCTGGTTTACCAACATCAAGAAACCGGTCTCAAAAAAACAAAATAAATAAGTAGAGTTAAAGAGGCCGAGGCCCTGTTGTCCTTTTCACTGCCATGGTCTGCTCTATCATAGTGGATCCGAGAAGTGACAGGCTATGTCCTGGTGGCCATGAATGAATTCTCTGTACTACCCTTGCCTAACCTCCGAGTGGTCCGGGGAACCCAGGTCTACGATGGGAAGTTCGCCATCTTTGTCATGTTGAATTACAACACCAACTCCAGCCATGCTCTGCGCCAGCTCCGGTTCACTCAGCTCACTGGTTAGTTTCTGTTGATCCCTTCTGGTCGCATCCCTGAGCCTTCCTGCCAACAGGCATCTCCCTGGTGATGACCCACGACTGCTCACTCTAATAGGTTCATCTTCCTGGGTGCCCACTACCCATCCACTACTCTTTAAGCAGTAGAGGGCCCCAGGAAGGAGCTGGGGGCACCTGCTCCAGGAAGGAGGGACCTTATGTGATGGCGGGGTTGGACTGGGAATTGGATCTATTGATAACCCTCCCTCCCTGGAACCTTTGCCCCAATCAGCTGGAGAATGTAAGGGTTAAACACAGCCTGGGCACTCTCTGCTCTCCTTGTCCCTGTTGCTTAGAAAACATTCAGGTAGGCCTAGGGGGATGGAATCAGGACGTCCTGCCCTTCCCCCACCGGCTAAACCGGATCTACACAGGTGTCTGAAGAGGCGGGAGCTTCTTCGGCCTGACTCCTCCTTTTTGAGGGCCAGCGTTTTTTGTTGTTGTTGTTGTTTGTTTTTTGTTTTTTTTTTTTGAAGCTTGAATCTGATTGGACCACCTATGGCTGAGTGGTTTTTGGATTGGTAGGAAGGTGTGGAGGGTTGTTGTGCTGTAGTTTTCAGCCTGTTGCTTCCTTTCCCACCACAGAGATTCTGTCAGGGGGCGTTTACATTGAGAAGAATGACAAACTTTGCCACATGGATACAATTGACTGGAGGGACATCGTGAGGGTTCGAGGCGCTGAGATAGTGGTGAAGAACAACGGTGGGAACTGTAAGTGGATGTGATCGAGGCACTTCATGTTGCCCCAGCAAACCAGAGCGACTCCTTTCCCATGCCTACTGCATTCCCTCATCTGAACCCATCTTCCCCTTGACCCAAGAGCCTGCTAGCCAGGAGGAACCCGGTCAGTCTCCTGGAGCCCAAACCAGTGTATCAGGAAAAGAGGCAAGCGTTGTCTTGGTGCTAAGCAGGGAAGCCAGATCTTTGGATTAGCACCCTATTGCTCTTGCCAATATACTATCTCCCAGCTGCCCTGACCTAGTCTACTGCTCCTGCCCTCTCAGGCACAGAATCTGCTTGTCTGGACGGAATCAAGTTCCTGGGATGGCACTGGGCTGAGACTGGCATCTGCCCCAGTCCCTCCCCTTCAGCTGCCCAGTGGGTAGTGTGGAGGAGTAGCTCCACCCCTTGTTGACAGGTTCACTTGAGCCCTGCCCTACTCTCCAAGGGCAGGGAGGGACACAGTACAGGACTCTTGCTTCCTGGGATTGAGGTTCCTGGGTGCTGACATCATACCCTGTTGATTCAAGCAAGCCTTTCTCAGCTCTGATGGTCCTGTGTGTCCTCTCCCTTCCCAACCAGGTCCACCCTGTCATGAGGTCTGCAAGGGGCGATGCTGGGGACCCGGGCCAGAAGACTGCCAGATATGTGGGTTTTCTTTAATATTTTCTTCTAAAATGTTAAAGCTCACACCCTCCCATACCCATTACCTATGCTTGTGTCTGTCCACACACTCAGAATGAGTGATGGCCTCTGAATTTATCCCTGAACGTTGCATGTTCTCTCTTTCCATAGTGACCAAGACCATCTGTGCCCCTCAGTGTAATGGTCGCTGCTTTGGGCCCAATCCTAACCAGTGCTGTCACGATGAATGTGCAGGGGGCTGCTCTGGACCCCAGGACACAGATTGCTTTGTATGTAATGGTGCCATCAGCCTGTGCTCTGACATGGGCTTACGGGCTTTGGGGAGGAGAAGGGCTATGTAGAAAATATAAATTCTAGGAGTCTTTTACATTCCCAGGCCTGCCGACGCTTCAATGACAGCGGGGCCTGTGTGCCCCGGTGTCCAGAGCCTCTTGTGTACAACAAACTCACGTTCCAGCTTGAGGCCAACCCCCATACCAAGTATCAGTATGGAGGAGTCTGTGTTGCCAGTTGTCCCCGTAAGTGTCTGAGGAGGGACGGACAACCACAAATTCAACACAACAAGTTTGGGATGCTAAAGGGATTAAGTTAGGTGTCAACTGGGGGAACCTAGATGTCATCATGTGACCTTACCTAGTAGGTGACATCTCTGTCAGTGCCCCCCCCCACCCCGGACTTCTGGCAGGGGCCACTTGGAACAACAAAGAGCTAAGAGGCCTGGAGCTGCACCTTGGTTGACAGTGCTTGCCTAGTAGTGTGCCTGGAACCCTGGGCTTGATAACTCCAATACTACATACACTGGGCGAAATAGTGTACTGGAATCCCAGCACCTTGAGATAGAGACGGGAGGACCCAAGGTCATCCTCAGCTACATGAAGCATTTGATGTCAGGGCTAGAAACATGGCTCAGCAGTTGAGACCAATTGCTGCCCTTCCAAAGGACTCAGTTCTTAGCACCCATATCAGGCAGCCTATAATAGCCTCTAATGCTAGTTCTAGGGGATCTCACACCTATTCTGAACTCCTTGGCTACCAGGCACAAATGTGGTACACATACTTACACATATATAGGCACCAATATATATATACACATAAATAAGTAAATCTTTTTTAGATGAAAACCAATCATTTTTTAAATTTTATTTTTATTTTATGTGCATTGGTGTTTCATATGCATGTATTATGTCTTTGTGAGTTTGTTAGATCTTGTGATAGATGTGAACTGCCATTTGGGTGCTGGGATTCGAACTTGGGTGCTCTTAACTGGTGAACCATCACTCCATCCCCATAAATCTTCTTTTTTAAAAAAAGGGCTGATGACATCTTAAGAACAAAGAGGCTCTCTAATCTGTAGGACAGACCTGAGGAGCCCTAGGCTGTAGGTGGGGCAAATCCCAGAGCAGAGTGAAGGGGCAGGGGTGCAGAGGAGGGGTCTCAGTGGTCGGCTATTACTCATTTCTAATGGTGTTCTCCTCTTTCCTAGATAATTTTGTGGTGGATCAGACATTTTGTGTCAGGGCTTGCCCACCTGACAAGATGGAAGTAGATAAGAATGGACTCAAGATGTGTGAGCCTTGTAGAGGACTGTGCCCAAAAGGTGAAGTAGTGGGGGGTGATAAAGCAGGAAGTGGGGAGAACTTACACCCAGCTTCTTGTATGAGGTGACTCAGAACCCAGCACTGAGACTGTTCTGTCTTTGCAGCCTGTGAGGGGACGGGCTCTGGAAGCCGCTACCAGACTGTGGACTCTAGCAACATCGATGGGTTCGTGAACTGTACCAAGATCCTGGGCAACCTGGACTTCCTCATCACTGGCCTCAATGGGTTAGAGATTCTGCTTTTCCACCCTAAATCCACTGCCCTATACACCACATGGTTCATTTCAATGGCTTAAATCTCTACATGCAGCTGACTAGAAATGTAAATCACGGCCAGATGCATGCCTTTAGTCCAAGTACTCAGGAGGGAGAGGCAGGTGGATCTCTGTGAGTTTGAAGCCAGGCTGGTCTACAGTGGGAGTTCCAGGACAGCCAAGGCTACACTTGAGAAACGAACAAACAAAAACAAAACCAATATAGAAATTTAAGTCAGGAAGTCTTAGGAGCTACACAGGGCCTGAGAGAATAACTCCACCTTTCACCTGAAGCTTGAATCCCTCAAGGACATCCCTAAGCAGCTCAGTCTTACCCCAGAAGGGACAAGGTTCAGGGACAGTGTTTGTTACCTAAAATTTTTTAGAAGTTCTTCCTTAACTTTAAATAAAAGGAGAGACAGGTCAGTGGTTAAGATCATGTACTGCTCTTCCGAAGGCTCACAGCTGTCTGTAACTCCAACTCGGGGGTATCTGATGTCTCCAGCCTCATTGGGCACCTGCACATACCCTCCACTGAAAACAATACAAACCACTGTCAATTTTTTATATTCTCTTTACAGTTTTTATTTTATGTACATGAGTATTCTGCCTACATGCACATGTCTCTGCAACACCTGTTTAACCTGGTACCCACAGAAATCTGAAGAGGCTGTTGAATCCCCTGGAACTAAAGTTACAGATGGCTGAGTCAAACTCTAGCCTCCTGTAAGAGCAGCGAGTGTCCTTAACTGAGGAGACATCTTTCCAGACCCTCTTTTAATTTTTGCTAGTTTGTGTATGTAGACGTGTGTGTGTGTGTGTGTGTGTGTGTGTGTGTGTAGACCTCTGTGTGTGCACGTGTGCATGTGTGCATGCATGTATGGGCATGCATGTACCACAACAAGTATGGGACTCAGAAGTCAGTTTTTGGAAATGTGTTTTCTCCTTCTACCCTGTGGAGCCTGGGATTAAACCCAGATCCTCAAGCACTGCTGAATCAGTTCTGTCCACTGAACCATCTTACTGGCCACCTCTTTTAATTTTTTTATGTTAGAGTAGCATTTCAGTTATAAAGAGGACATATTTTCCACACATGCTTTACCCAGATTCCCCTACTATTAGCATAATATACATGCTTTTATTTAATTTTTTTTATTTTTTGGGTTCTTCATAGTAGGGTTTCTCTGTAACCCTGGCTGTCTTGGAGCTTGCTCTGTAGACCAGGCTGGCCTCAAACTCAGAGAACAACCTTCCTTTGCCTTCCAAGTGCTGGGATTATAGCCAAGTGTGACTATACCCAGATACATGTCTACACATGTAGCCCAGGCTGTCCTTGATCTTGCTATCCATGTTTGGCCTCTCAAGTATTAGTGTTGGGATTATAGGCGTGTGCTATCACCTCTGCCCTAGTTTGTTTGCTTTATGTGCATGGCTCGCATATAGGTCTGTGCACCATGTGCATGCCTGGTGCCTGAGACTAGAAAAGTGTGTCAGACTCTTTGAAGCTGGAGTTGCAGACAGTTGTGAGCCACCACGGGGGTGGGGTGGGGGGGGGGGGTGGGGGGGTTGTCAGGCTTGCGTGGTGAGTGACGTTACTGGCTGCGTCAACCCTTGAGTATTCCTTCTCTTCTTGGCATAAGATGATCTAGGCCTCTATATATTTGTTTCCCCCGCCACCAGCATTTCTCCAGGGAGTTCTGTTTCCTTTAGATGAAGATTGACTAACTTAGGAGCCAAGAGGCTGTGTTAGATAGTAAAGCAGCCTCCTTTGCCTGCACAAGGCCCAGGGTTTGATCCCTTGCACCAGGGAAAACACTGACATCTAGAAACCGTGTTTTGAGGTGCGGTGTGTTATTACCACTGAGTCATATCTCTCCTCTGTTGACAAGTTTTTACTGCTCCCTTAGTGACCCTTGGCACAAGATCCCTGCACTGGACCCGGAGAAGCTCAATGTTTTCAGGACAGTCCGAGAGATCACAGGTGAGGAAATGGGCGGGCTTCCCCTGCTGGAAACAGTAGGTAACACAGGCACACCTTACAGTTAAACCACTTAAGAAAAGTCACACTCAGGGGAGGGGGGACTTGAAAGATTGCTCAGTGGTTAAGAGCACTCTCTGCTCTTCCAGAGATCCTGATTCAATTATTCCCAGCAACCACATGATGTCTCCCAACCATGTATAATGGGATCTGATGTCCTCTTCTGGCATGCAGGCACACATGGAAGTAGAGCACTCATATGTATAAAATAAATAAAATCTTCATTTAAAAAAGAAAGAAAGAAAAAAGAAAAGTCTCTTTCCAAGCACAGTGAATTAGGTTACTGAGAATCTGATGCAGGGGGAAGACTCTTTGCTTATAGGCCCCTCTCCAACCCTCAGGCTACCTAAACATCCAGTCCTGGCCCCCTCACATGCACAACTTCAGTGTTTTTTCCAATCTGACGACCATCGGAGGCAGAAGCCTCTACAAGTGAGTAATGGGTGTGGAGGTGGTAGCATCCCTAGACAATGAGGTGGGCATCTTGTTATGATATACAGGGTATTTCTCAACCAACAGGCCCTAAAAGTCTGCTAGCATTGGGGGATGGGGGGGCGGGCGCAGAAAGAGTAATTCCAAATGTGGTTAATTCCAACTCGGACAGGAAGATCACCAGTTTGGGCCTCAGCAATACGCCAACACCTGTTTCAAAAAACAAATCTGCCAGAAGAGGCAGTTCCCTCTCCACGGTCTAACTTAACCTGGAGCAAATTTGTTGAGTGAAAGTTAAATCCCCCTGTATTTTCCCTTTGTGGTTCGTCTTCTAATTCTGACTCCTTATTCCAGCCGGGGCTTCTCCTTACTGATCATGAAGAACTTGAACGTCACTTCGCTGGGCTTCCGGTCCCTGAAGGAAATTAGTGCTGGGCGTGTCTACATAAGTGCCAATCAGCAGCTTTGCTACCACCACACTCTGAACTGGACCAGACTGCTTCGGGGTCCTTCGGAAGAGAGACTTGACATCAAGTACAACCGGCCTCTGGGAGAATGCGGTGAGAGGAAGGGCCTCCCGGGAGTGAGAACAAGGGTCCGGGAGGTGGTAAGAGGATTCGGAAAATAGGAATAGGTTTGACGGAACCAGTGAGAAGGAAGCATTCAGAAGCTTCCGGGGCGTCCTCAGTCTTCCTAATGTGTCTGTTCTTTTCCAGTGGCAGAGGGCAAAGTGTGTGATCCACTGTGCTCCTCTGGGGGATGCTGGGGCCCAGGCCCTGGTCAGTGCTTGTCTTGTCGAAACTACAGCCGGGAAGGTGTCTGTGTGACTCACTGCAACTTTCTGCAAGGGTACAGTAAGGAGACGCCAAGAGGGTGGGAGTAAGGCCCAGGGATGGATGGAGTGGTTCAGGTTATTTATGGTTCAGGTTATTTATTTAATGTACATGAGTACACTGTAGCTGCCTTCAGACACACCAGAAGAGGGCATCGGATCCCATTACAGATGGTTGTGGGTCACCATGTCGTTGCTGGGAATTGAACTCAGGACCTCTGGAAGAGCAGTCAGTGCTCATAACCACTGAGCCATCTCTCCAACCCCCATAGAGACTGTGTTTCTTTCTCCCTTTCTTTCCCTCTCCTTCTTTATCTCCCTCCCCTCTTCATCTCCCTCCCCTCCTTTGCCTACTCTGTACTCCATTTGCTTTAACCTTTTAAATGCTGGGATTACAGCTATGAGCCACCATGTCTGGCTTGCTTATGTGTTTTGTGTGTGCGCGTGAGTTTGAGAGAGCAACAGACAGACAGACAGAGAGACAGACAGACAGACAGGATCTCATAGTCCTGAAATAGTACTTTGATATGTATACCAGACAGGACTCAAAGAGCTCTTCCTGCTTCTGCCTCCTGATTAAAGGTGTAACCCACTACACCTGGCCCTCTCTTGCTTTCTTGTTTGCTGGCTTGCCTGCTTGCTTTTGTTTTTAGATAGCATCTCACTCTGTAAAGGGGAAATCTTTCTTCCTTAGCCTCTGAAGTGCTGGGATTATAGATGTAAGTCACCACACCAGGCTTTGTAGGTGTCCTGGTGGACATGAAATAGAAGGGATAAGGGCATGAAGGGCAGAAGTGATCCCTCTCTGTGTCCCCCACTACAGGGAACCCCGTGAGTTTGTTCATGACGCTCAATGCTTCTCCTGCCATCCAGAATGCCTACCCATGGAGGGAACCAGCACGTGCAATGGCTCGGTATAGTAGCAGCCCTGGGATCTGTGTGGGGAAATGGCCAAATTTCCAGGTCAGCCCAGGGAGGTCAGATAGCCTTGGAGTTTGTACATGGATGATACTGAGGAGATGGGCTGACTCTTACTGGGAGGACTGGAATTAACCCTGAGATCTCATTCTCAAAGATCCCCACCATCTTCTACACAGGGCTCCGACGCTTGTGCTCGATGTGCCCATTTTCGAGATGGGCCCCACTGTGTGAACAGCTGCCCCCATGGAATCCTAGGTGCTAAAGGTCCAATCTACAAGTATCCAGATGCTCAGAATGAATGCCGGCCCTGCCACGAGAACTGCACCCAGGGGTCAGTGATGGGATGAAAATGAGGAGGGGGTAGGGAGAGGGTGGGAACCCAGAATTAGGGTGTGGAGCAGCAAGAAGACAGGTTGACTGCTTAAGACTCACTTCCAGCTATAAAGGACAGGAGGGAGGGAGGGAAACTCAGCATGAGAGTACACCATACTGAGGGGAAGCTGGAATAACGTTAGCTCAGGAGTTTCATTCAGAGGCTCACTAGTGAGCAGACATGGAGGATGAGATTATCAAGAAGGATAGGGGTGAAGTCCCCTCTGTTTTGGGGCTAGGTTTAGGGCTTCAGGATGAGATACCACCGTAGGTTCTTTCTAAAACAAGCTTCTCTATATGGAGGCTCTTGGACTTGAGTCTCTGTTGTCTTTAAAACTTTTTTCTTCTAACTACATCTCTTTATTGTGAGTGTAGGAACTGTGTTCATGTGTGCTACGGTGTGTATGTGGAGATCAAATGACAACTTGAGGAAGTTAATTCTCTCTTTTCCTTACATGGTTCCCAAGGATCAAACTCAGGTCCTCAGGCTTGGCAGCAAGTGTATTCACCTGCTAAGTCATCTCGCTGGTCCAATCCTCTGTCTAAGAAGGCGATTTTCTTTTCTAGGTGTAAGGGACCGGAACTACAAGACTGTTTAGGCCAAGCAGAGGTATTAATGAGGTAAGATCAGCTTGGAGATTGTGGGATTCAGGAATGTTTGGGAGAAAGATCAGGGGAAGAGCCATGCTATTCATTCTGCCTCTTAAAATTTTGTATGTATATGGTTGTTATGCCTGCCTTTATGTCTCTGTACCACTTGCTTGCCTGGTCCCTCTGAGGCCAGAAGAGGATGTGAGATATCTCGGAACTGGAGTTACAAATCTATGAGCCTTCATGTAGGTGTTGGGAATTGCAAACAGGTCCTCCACAAGAACAGCCAGTGCTCTTAAACACGGAGCCTCTTTCCAGTGACCTGTTCTGCCCTTTTAAGTTTTATTTTTTAGTCTGGTGGTGGTGGTGCACACCTTTGAACCCAGCACTCGGGAGGCAGAGGCAGGCAGATCTCTGAGTTGGAGGAACCACCAGGGCTACACAGAGAAACCCCATCTAGAAAAAAGCAACCATAAAAAAAATATTTTTTATATTTTTGTTTGTTTTGTTTTTGTAACAGGGTGTCTCTATATAGCCCTGCTTGGCATGGAACTTGCCATGTATGCCAGGGTGTCTAATAACTCACAGAGATCCCCCTGCTTCTGTCTCCCAAATACCACCCCTCCACACACACTTTAAATAATATTTGTTATTTATTCTTTGGAAATGCAATACAGTTAAATGATGTCATTTGAGCATATCAATCCGCCATTATCTCCTTCCAGCTTACCCTTGTGCCCCCACCCTGCCCCTTCCAGATTTCCTGTCCTCCTTTTTATTGTTGTTATTAATACCCTGGGTCCAATTAGTGCCACCGGTATGCACATGGGTATGGGACTGTCCACTAGGGCCAATCTTCCCTTTTGTATATACGGTCCATGAGTACTGGACTCAAGAGTCCCAGCTTCTCGCATTCTCTTCCTAGATTAACTTACACTGGCTTAAAAGGGGAAGCTGTATATCTAGGTTGGCTCCTTCAGTGCTCATAAACATTAGTAGAGATGGATGCTAACTCAGATGTACACCATATAAATGACCTTTGCGAAGCCACTGTAAACCTGGGATGCTGGCCTTTTCTGTACCCTACAGCAAACCCCATCTGGTAATAGCGGTGACGGTGGGACTGACCGTGATCATCCTGATTCTGGGAGGCTCTTTTCTCTATTGGCGTGGACGCAGGATTCAGAATAAAAGGGCTATGAGACGCTACTTGGAGCGGGGTGAGGTGAGTATTTAATCTGCTCCCAGGGAAAAGCGATGAGCCGTAGTTCTAGTTCTCTGTCTCTGGAAATCTGGTCCCTCTCTTTGAGGGGATGGTGTAGAGCTATGGATACAGCTCAGAATGCTTGCCTAATATGTAACACAAGGACCCGGGTTCAGTCCTAGCAGCACCATGTATATGTGCACGTGGAGGTACACACCAGTCCAAGAAGTGGGAAGATCTTCTCATCTTGCTTTTGCCATTTGCCACAACACTGGAGGAGCTGCCTTTCTCCTCTGTGGCTCAGTTTATGTATCTTAGATACAGACAGCATTCATCCTTGCAGGGTGGTGGGTAGAGTGGTAGATGCAAGGACCTCAAAAGCTTAGGCATTTTGGTCCATGGCAGTAATTGTAGCACTCAGCCGAGGCAGGAAAGATTACCCTGAGTCTGCTCTACACAGCAAGTCCTCATCTTAGAGGAGAGAGGGATAGAAAACAAGAACCAACCTTGTATGGAAGGTCTTCAAGGTGGGGTACCACCATATCTCCTCTGTTCCCTGCTCCTACTCAAAGGGAAACCAGCCCTCTTGACCCTTCTCATCCGCACGGCTTCTTCAATCCTACTGTTCCCGAAGGGTCTGTTCTTCCTCAGTGAAACTATGAAGCTTTCCCTGACTAGAGATTTCTCTTCTTACCCTGGGCTCTGCTGCCCTTGGCATCCACTCAGAGGCTGTAGGTGGGACTAGGCTTTTCTGTAGGTGAGAGTGGGCTTTTCTGAACACCTTCTTCCTGTCCACTCACTCCTCAGAGCATTGAGCCTCTGGACCCAAGCGAGAAGGCAAACAAAGTCTTGGCTAGAATCTTCAAAGAGACAGAGCTGAGGAAACTTAAAGTGCTTGGCTCCGGTGTCTTTGGAACTGTACACAAGGTGAGTGACTCTGGGGACGTCTGGAGAAGTGGGGACAAGATGCCAGGGAAAATGGGAGAAAGATTTTGGCAAAAGACTGTCTGAACAGAGTGATTTTTTTAAACCTCCCTCCACCCCAAACTTTCCAGGGGGTTTGGATTCCTGAGGGTGAATCCATCAAGATTCCAGTCTGCATTAAAGTCATCGAAGACAAGAGTGGGCGGCAAAGTTTTCAGGCTGTGACTGATGTAAGTTAAAGAAGGGAATTCTTTATGCTGCCAGAAGAGAGGCAGTGTTGGTTCTGGACATGTAGGCATATGATCTTATGTTGGCAAATAGTGTGTTGGATCATCTTAGGCATGAGTGTTAGGGGACCTCTGGATTGGGTGTGCTATTTTGGAGTGTATGTGAACCTGTTACCTCCTGGCTAACACCTCTTATATTTTGCAGCACATGCTAGCTGTTGGCAGCCTGGATCATGCCCACATTGTACGGCTGCTGGGACTGTGCCCAGGGTCATCTCTGCAGCTTGTCACTCAGTACTTGCCTCTGGGCTCCCTCCTTGATCATGTGAGACAGCACCGTGAGACACTGGGACCACAGCTGCTGCTCAACTGGGGAGTACAAATTGCCAAGGTGAGGAGGGAGTCGGGGAGGCCTGTGATAGCAGTAGCTTGGCTGGGGATGGTTGGGGTTCAGGTAGGAGCATCAAGGGTTTGAGGTCATGAGAGCTGTCCTCAAGGTGTGGGCAGCTGCTATTGCTCAGTGGCCGACATCCCCAACCCTGAGACCACCTTCTCCTCTAGGGTATGTATTACCTTGAGGAACATAGCATGGTGCACAGGGACCTCGCACTCCGGAATGTGATGCTCAAGTCACCGAGTCAGGTCCAGGTGGCAGATTTTGGTGTGGCTGACCTGTTGCCACCAGATGACAAGCAGTTACTACACAGTGAGGCCAAGGTGAGGTGACCAGGGCTGAGGTGGTTGGGTGGCATGGGTGTGGAATACACAGTAGTCAAGGGGCTCTTTCTGAGATGAGTAAATGAATCTGGCAGATTCAAGGAGAGGGAGCTGAGAATGACAGAAAATTTAAGTTGGGGGGGGTGGTGGTGATCGAGAACTTGGAGTTTTGTTTTTTTTGTTGTTGTTTTTTTTGTTTTTGGTTTTTTTTGTTTGTTTGTTTTTCGAGACAGGGTTTCTCTGTATAGCCCTGGCTGTCCTGGAACTCACTCTGTAGATCAGGCTGGCCTCGAACTCAGAAATCCGCCTGCCTCTGCCTCCCGAGTGCTAGGATTAAAGGTGTGCGCCACCACTGCCTGGCCTAAGAACCTGGAGTTTTAAAATAAGAAAATTTGTGAAAATTAACGGGTACCACCTTTACCTTTAATCTTCAGACTCCAATTAAGTGGATGGCCCTTGAGAGTATCCACTTTGGGAAATACACACACCAGAGTGATGTCTGGAGTTACGGTAAGCACCCCCATGTCATTACCAGCTGAGGTCTCCCTTTTGTGTCTCCTCTTAGGAACTATATGCCCTTGCAGTTCTTGTAGTAAAGCGAGGCTAACCCCTGACCCCACCCCTTCCCTTTGTGCCTGTATCTACTTTTTGCAATTACTACTTAATTTCTTCCTGTATCAGGTGTAACCGTTTGGGAGTTGATGACCTTCGGGGCAGAGCCCTATGCAGGGCTACGACTCGCCGAGATACCAGACCTGCTAGAGAAGGGAGAGCGGTTAGCACAGCCCCAGATCTGCACCATTGATGTCTACATGGTCATGGTCAAGTGTGAGTTGTCTGCTGACCCTAGCCTTTTCTAACTGACTTCCTCCTTTCTCTTTCATGGCTCTGTTCTCTCTTCTGGCTCAACCTCCTATATCTCTCCCCAGGTTGGATGATTGATGAGAATATTCGCCCAACCTTTAAAGAACTAGCCAATGAGTTTACCAGGATGGCCCGTGACCCACCAAGGTATCTGGTCATCAAGGTGAGAAGGGGCTTTAGAGAATGTCCTGGGCATTTAGGGAAAAGACTTAGGGAGAACTCGAATCCACCTTAATGGATTTCTCCTCCTGTAGAGAGCGAGTGGGCCTGGAGTACCTCCTGCGGCAGAGCCCTCTGCTCTGAGCACCAAAGAGTTGCAGGAAGCAGACCTGGAGCCAGAACTAGACCTAGACTTGGAGGCAGAGGAGGGGGGCCTGGCAACCGCACTGGGTTCTGCCCTGAGCTTGCCTACAGGAACGCTTACCCGGCCACGTGGGGTAAGATATCTTCTAAGTGCAGAGAATCCTGCTCTGTGGACCCCTGTGAGCCCGCTCAGAATCACCACTCATCAGCCTCCGAAATAAGAATAGATTTCTTCCTTCATTTTAACCCTTTCCTTTCCTTTCCTTTCCCATCCTAGAGCCAGAGTCTTTTAAGTCCCTCATCTGGATACATGCCCATGAACCAAAGCAATCTCGGGGAGGCTTGTCTGGTAAGATGTGCTGGCAGAGGGTCTTACGGGCTTGGAAGGCATTATAGAAATATGAAGGTGTTTCAGATCTTGAAGGTTTAATCAGCATCCTGCAACAGAGAAGGCCCTCCCTGAACAGTCGCACCTCCCTCTGTGTCTGTATATTTAAATACTCTGTATAATCCCTGTATGGCTTCCTGTGACTTTTCCTCCGTAGGATTCTGCGGTTTTGGGGGGTCATGAACAGTTCTCCCGTCCCGTCTCTCTGCACCCAATTCCACGAGGACGGCTGGCATCAGAGTCGTCAGAGGGCCATGTGACGGGCTCTGAGGCTGAACTCCAAGAGAAAGCGTCAGTGTGTAGGAGCCGAAGCCGGAGTCGGAGCCCACGGCCTCGAGGGGACAGCGCCTACCATTCACAGCGCCACAGCCTGCTTACTCCCGTGACCCCACTCTCCCCGCCAGGATTAGAGGAAGAGGATGGCAATGGTTATGTCATGCCAGATACACACCTCAGAGGTAGCTGCCTCTTCCAGCGTTTTCCTCAAATCTTCTTCTCCGAGCTCCTCTTAATTCTTTTATCTTATCTGATGACTCGCTCACTCCCATTCCTTCTGGTCATTTCTATGAAATTCTATACGTACTTAAGGACTTAAGTATTTCTCTCAACCATAGGTACATCCTCCTCCCGGGAAGGCACCCTTTCGTCAGTAGGTCTCAGTTCTGTGCTGGGTACCGAAGAGGAAGATGAAGATGAGTATGAATACATGAACCGGAAGAGAAGGGGTAGCCCAGCTCAGGCCCCGAGGCCGGGTTCCCTTGAAGAGCTGGGTTATGAGTACATGGATGTGGGTTCAGATCTCAGTGCTTCTCTGGGCAGTACGCAGAGTTGTCCACTCCATCCCATGACCATCGTGCCCTCTCCTGGCACGACTCCAGATGAGGACTACGAATACATGAACCGCAGGCGTGGTACGGGTGGTGCCGGAGGGGATTATGCAGCTATGGGGGCCTGTCCCGCAGCTGAACAAGGGTATGAGGAGATGCGAGCTTTCCAGGGGCCTGGACATCAAGCCCCCCATGTTCGTTATGCCCGCCTCAAAACTCTGCGTAGTTTAGAAGCCACTGACTCTGCCTTTGACAACCCTGATTACTGGCATAGCAGGCTTTTCCCCAAGGCTAATGCCCAGAGAACTTAATCTCTGCTCCTCGAGACTCTTGCAGAGCATTTGATGGCAGCTAGTGCCTCTTTGAGGGTACCCCTTCCTCACTCCTCTCTCTGAGGCCCCACCTCCATTTCTCCAGTCCTATACAGTGCCATCCAGTTCTTGGAGACTTATCGACATACCCTTACAAACTTCTTGCGGTACAGCTGTGCACTCTCTTCTGTTCCCAACCCTGGGAAAGAGAAGGTTCCCTGTGTCTCCTTTCCCAATCCTGTTCCTCAGCTTCCTCAGGGAGACTCCCTGGAGATATGAAGGATTACTCTCTAGACCCTTTCTCTCAGGGTCTTACTCATTGGGATTAGACTCTTCAACTTTGCCCTTCTTCCCAGTCAGACTCTTAACAGGGGGAGATGAAATAGAAGAGGAAAGTAAAATTTTTGTTTATGAGACTTTTATTCCCAGGGGAAGATTGAGAAGCTCAAAGCTTTGAGGAGTAAAGTTAGTAGATACCAGTAAATATGAACTGAACATTTACTGTGAGCCAGGCATCTTCATGCTGAACTCTGCCTACATTGTCTCAATTATAATCTTTCTAGTTTTGTGAGGTAGGACTCATCCAGTCTCACTAATACAGAGTCCTGAGTGTTCCAAGAGAGACAACAGGTCCCAGAATCTGTGAATAGTACTGAATCCTGTAGTTTTTGGATTTTTTTTTTAATATTTTAATTGGTGTATAAAACTGAATTCTGTGTTAATTTTTCTGTTTTTCTAATTTAATGGATTTGTTACTATAGACATTACCATGTAATCCCCCCTCTATGTGAAGTCAAGAACTTCCACCTTCTCTCAAACAAAAAGCACTCTTCTTTGGCATGTCTGAATTGACAGCATGACAACTCTTGCACTTTGGGCCCATTTTTAGGCAAAATGAGAGTCTTTGAACACAAGTACTATGATATCGCTGTCAGTCAGTCTAATAACCCAGGCCGGTAATTAAGTGACTAAAGAGCAAATAGGTTATTCAGTGTGGGTGCACTTGAGATGATTCATCTACCAAGTGGAGCAGCGAAGGGTGGCTGTGATTTCATAGTGCTACTCAGAATGGTGTATGATGTAAACTGTAGGGATTATTTATTTTGGGAACTTGTCACTCAGCATTTTCAGACTGCAGTTAGTCACAGGTTACACAACTGTGGACAGCAAAAACCTCAGAAAATGTCAGATTGAGCCTTGAAGAAGTAAAGCCACAGGTCCTGGATTCAAAATCTTCCCAATTCCCATGCCCATGTTTTTACTATAAAGTGGTGTGTGTATGTAAAACTGGTCTCCCTCTGTCGACTGGCCTAGAACCATGTAGCCCAGGATAGCCTTGAACCCCACACACGTCAATCCCGTCTTCACCTCTCAAAGGCTGTGGCTACAAGGCTGTGAGCTACCAGACTCCGTTTGTTTATGCACTGAATCAAGCAAATGCCAAATGCCGCCAGCCACATTCTCCTCTAGCACCCAGGCCTCTCATCTCAGGAAGGAGTGAAGACAACACAGAAGGACAAGTAACTAGACATTTTTGTGTACACGGCAGGCCAAATACATTGCAAATATATACTCCTTACAAGCCAATTTGCAAAGGTTCCAAGACTCATATTTTAGGAGCTGTTCTCAACCAGTAATGAGAAGAGGATCCATGTTCAGACTTCAGTCTTCCTGGATGGGAACTGGGGGGGAGGGGGGGATGTCTTCTTGTACCATTAAAGTTTTTTTGTTTTTATACATGTCTAAATAAAAAAAGTCAAAGGTTTTTTTTGTTTGCTTTTGTGGATTTCTGCTAAGTAAAAAGTGCATGAGACCTTTTCTTTGCTTCTTAGCAATGGGTGGCTTTTTCTGCTTCTGACATTCTGTCACAAGTAATGTTCCCAAACTTTGATCTTTTGTGTTTTTAAGATTTTAATACATGTATGTGAGAGAGTGGGAGTTTGGGAATGGTGTTATGTGCACGTGAGTGCAATGCCCACAGAGGCCAACATAGTGCTAGAGTTACAGGTGATTGTAATGTGCTTGGCATGGGCGCTGGGAACTCCTTTCCCTCTCTGCAAGGATACCAGGTTGTAACAGTTGAACCATTTCTCCAGATCCTGTTTGCATTCTATCCTCCCCCCCCCTTTTTTGTTTTGTTTTGTTTTGTTTTGTTTTTCGAGACAGGGTTTCTCTGTAGCCCTGGCTGTCGGGAACTCACTCTGTAGACTAGGCTGGCCTCGAATTCAGAAATCCACCTGCCTCTGCCTCACGCTTGCTGGGATTAAAGGCATGCACCACCACTGCATTCTAGTCCTTTTTACTAAAGGGATTTTGCTGGGAATCGGCACAAAGGAGCAAACGTGTTAACAATTAGAAACAACCGCCCGCCCCCCCACCCCCCAAGCCTCGGATTGCTTGGGGAAAATGAAAAAAAGCTCAAACCCCGGGTTGTTTTTGTTTTCCCCTACACAGGTGGAATACTGAAAACATGAAAAGATTCTCTTAAGAGTGACCAAATCCTTCCTAAACATTTCCCCATTGATGCCCCCGTCAGAACCCACGGTCGGAACAATAGTGCCATTTTATTCTAGTCTAGTAGGAAGTCTGGCCTTTATATTAGCAGACCATGGTACAGAAATAATAACTCAAACCGCCCGGTTAGTGCTCACTCCGAGCACCCTAGGACTTCCATCTCCGCTCAGCCCATCCCCATTCTCCCAGCACAGGAGGATTTGACCAGCCAGGCCGGTCGCACCTGCCGACCCGGGAATCCGAGGCTACGCGCACGGGACAAACGCCCAAGGTGTACACCCACACTGACCCTGGTCCTATGGCTCCACCCTGCTCCACCCTGCTCCACCCTGCCCAACGGCCTCTCAACCCTTTTCTCCCTGTAGCTCCGCCCCGCCTCTCTTGGCCCGTCCCTCGCTGTTACGAGCTCTGGGTCTGGTCAATGAGAGGTTTTTCCCGGAGAGACCACGCTTTCCCTAAAGCTCCCCAACGGCTCCGCCTTCCCGCCGGAGCCAGACTCTTCCCAGCGTGCCAGGCGACTCCGGCGTGCGCAGACTTGGGAGGGCAAGGCCCCCAGGGCCTGGCGGAGGGACGTGAGGAGCAGACTGGGAATTGTAGTTCTTGAGCTCACGCCGGCGGCTAGAGTCTGGCCGCCTACAGGACTCATTGTCCCAGTGTGCCTTGCGCCTCAGCCCGCGCGCTCGCAGCTTCTCGCTCTCTCTGCCCGCCCTCCCGCTCCCTTGCTTGCTCGCGCTTTCCTCGCGGACCGAAGAGACTCTAGCTACAGCTTGTGGCTGGGAAGGGAGACGGAGGCCGCAGCTCAGGGAAAGTGAAGCTGCAGTAGTGGCAGTAGGAAGATGTCGGGCGAAGACGAGCAGCAGGAGCAAACTATCGCTGAGGACCTGGTCGTGACCAAGTATAAGATGGGGGGCGACATCGCCAACCGTGAGTGCGGCCTCGGGGGTCTTGGAATCGAGGCTGAGAGGGAGAGGTTTGGGGCTGTCTCCGGAGGGCTGTAGCGGCTGGGTCTTGCGGAGTGAGCCACCGAGGGGCGCGTGCCGACGGCCGGGGGCGACGTAGTGGGGAGATCTGGTGTCGCCCCGGGGACTGAGCAGCCATGCCTGGGCTGGAGAGTGGAGGTGCGGGCCGGCGACCGCGAGGAGCTCAGAGAAGGGGCCCAGGCATGCTCCGACCCTAGGCGGTTGGTAAGGAGGCAAGGCGCGTCATCTTCTGCCCATCACCCTTCGGTCTGTCCGAATCTTTGCTCCTGACTGGCAGCAGTAAGGCAACCTCGAAAAGGAAGCGGCCAGCTGTTGGCGACGGAAGCGCCCCTCTGCCAGTCGCGGCTCTTGACCCGTGGGAGCCGAGCCGGCACGTGTTGCCAGGTCCCTGTGCGGATCGCTGGCTCCCCACTTCCTCTCCTACCGTGCTTCCCCACCACGTGCTTTACTAAAGTCTTTACTTTAGGTCTTCTTAGTGGGGGGCCCCTTCTCCCCTTGACCTAGCTCGAG
This sequence comes from Rhynchomys soricoides, assembly GCA_019843965.1. Taxonomy (NCBI): domain Eukaryota; kingdom Metazoa; phylum Chordata; class Mammalia; order Rodentia; family Muridae; genus Rhynchomys; species Rhynchomys soricoides. Next base: position 398,862 of record JADRCH010000253.1, read on the forward strand.
GGACGGTTGGAAGACACGGCTGGAGCCTCTAACACAACTCTTAGAGATACCTGGCTTTCCTGTATGACTACTGCCCCTGCCTGTGAAGGCGGCCTTATTTTTGTTCTTAGATCCTTTACGGTGTTTTGAGATTCTGCTTAGACAGCTGGGCAGGCACGGCAATACTGAAAGGGGGTGGAGAGGAACACGGATTTTAGGATTATAAACATTTCTTACACGGTCTTTACTTTCTTAACAGTTGTCTGCCACTTGAGTAGATAACTTTCATGTTTTCTCTTTCCAATTTTCCCCCACTGCCCTCTTATTTTCCGGGGCTTTCTGTGTAGGCCTGGCTGTCCTGGTACTCCCTTCTCTTAGACCAGGCTGGCCTGAGAGATCCGCCCACCTCAGCTTCCCAGAGTGCTGGGATTAAAGGTGTGTGCAACCACGCCCGCCTCTTTTCCATTTTTAGGAGTCACTCGAGATTAAAAACTGTCTTAGGCCTTTAGAATGGTCTTGTCAGAATACTTGGAAGAAGGTATTTAGGATAAGATGTCTTTGGTTAAATCTAAATTCTTCTGGGTTCCAAAGAATAACCAAAACACATAAGAAATCATCAAACCCAGAATTCCCATGTATCCTAAAGACATATACAAAATAATGCCCTTATTTGGGGTGATGTTTTAGTATTTGATATTGGTTTGAATCAAGACAAAATTTTCCATCCCTACAATTGTGACTTCAGATAATAGTTTTGAAACTGTTTACATATTTTCTTGATATACTGGAGGTAAACTTTTGGCCCTCTGAATTTTTGAGACCTTAGGTTAATTCCCCTGGGCTTATGTACTTAGATGTGGGGAAATACAACTACATAAATTATGATTACTACTTACTTAGTGTCTGGGGAGGGAAGAAGGTAACATTTAACAATGCTTCAACTTTGACTCAGCGATTCTCTACCTTCCCATCGTCCCTGACGCCTATAAATTTCTTCTGGTCTGCTTGTGAGTGTGGGGTATCTTGGGGCAGAGTTCCCTGACTATTGTGATTCTGTGTTACCAAAGCATCCTTGGAATGTGGGAGGCTTAAGGCATATAACCAAATGTCAGATAATTTAAAGGAGAAAAGCTATTGCTGACCTTTTTATTTTTGGAAAGAGCTGGGTATATTGGTGCTCACCTTTAGTGCCAGCACTTGCGGGGAGACAAAGGCAGGCAGGTCTATACCGTGAATTCTAGGACAGCCAAGGGTATGTCTCAAAAAACAAAGACATTAAAGGTCGGTAGATGTTAGGGAGTGTTAGAAACTAAATTCAGTTTCTAGTCTAGTCAGATGAATGCAGGGCTGATAGGATGGGATTTTTCTGTCCCCAGGGGTGCTTCGATCTTTGGTGGAAGCTTCCAGCGCAGGTGTATCTGTCCTGAGCTTGTGTGAGAAAGGGGATGCCATGATTATGGAAGAGACAGGGAAGATCTTCAAGAAGGAAAAGGAGATGAAGAAAGGTAAGAGGGCAAAATCCCCTCTTTATTTCTCCTATTTGAACTCAGCCACCTAGTCACCGCCCTCCCCAGCACTCCCTCGCCCCCAGTCTCTGGTTAAGCTCCTTGGAAATCTGAGTAGCAAGTGGGATGGGTAAAGTCTCCTTCCCAGACTAAACTGAGTACTCGAAAGCAAGTCCCTTCCAGCTTTTCTAGAGGGCAGGAGGTATTCCCAGTCGAGAGCAAAAGGCAGTAAGGTTGATGGTTCTTTTTACAGGTATTGCCTTTCCTACCAGCATATCCGTAAATAACTGTGTGTGTCACTTCTCCCCTTTGAAGAGTGACCAGGACTATATACTCAAGGAAGGTGACTTGGTAAAAATGTAAGGTTAAGCCATTCTGGAGTATTTGTCATTTTCCTATGTGTTCACACTGTCGGTTCCTAATGCAGTGCTCTGTCTTGTCTTCCAGTGACCTTGGGGTTCATGTGGATGGCTTCATTGCCAATGTGGCTCACACTTTTGTAATTGGTGTAGCTCAGGTAGGTAGCACGCTTTTGAACTTTGCTGAAAAGTCTTGATAAGGGGATTTTCTGCCATTTGTTTTTTAATCTCCATTGCAATACCACAAAATTTGGTCACATATTAGTGAACTTTCCAAAATAATACAGGCTATATTTCTTTCTTTACAGGGGACCCAGGTAACAGGGCGGAAAGCAGATGTCATTAAGGCTGCTCACCTATGTGCCGAAGCTGCTTTACGACTTGTCAAACCTGGAAACCAGGTAAGGTGCTTCCTTGTAATCCCAAAGCTTGATGGAAGGAAAGATGAATCTGGCATCTATAAACAGCAGTCAACTAATTGCCTATTGTCCATGCATGGGATGGGGGATGTCATTTCTTCCTGTGGAACCTATAAAAGCCATTCTTAGATTTTTGTTTGTGTGTTTTGACCCTAAAATAATTTGAGGTACATAACTAACTGAAACATGACTTTTTACAGTTGTTGAGTACAGAGTGTGGTGGTGTGTGCCTTTACATCTTCCTTTGTTTTTCCTTTTTGTGTGCTGTGTACACACACACACAACACTATACTCAGTTTGTAGTCATTCTCATTAAATTCTTTGTGTCCTTCTGATAACAGCTTCAGGGTTTTCTGGCACATTGAAGGTACCTAGCCTATAGTAAGTTGTTCCTTTTTATTTCATGCGTGTGAGTACACTGTTGCTGTTTTCAGACACACCAGAAGAGGGCATTGGATCCCATTACAGATGGTTGTGAGCCACCAATTTGGTTGCTGGGAATTGAACTCAGGACCTCTGGAAGAGCAGTCAGTGCTCTTAACCGCTGAGCCATCTCTCCAGTCCCCATTCCTATTGTTTTTTATATTTGATTTTTATTGGTTATTTGCATAATGGTTAGTCCATAGCTGTTGAATCAGATGCTTTCCATGAGCTCGGTTTTTAAAAAGTCATCTTTTCCTCCCTGGTGCCCCTGATTCCATCCTCCTCCCCTAGGATCACTGTGTGTGATCAAATTTCTTCATCTGTAAACTAGGAAATGTATCAGAGGGACTAGTAGCTTGGATGAGGAGGACTGTTAGGGTCAGCAAGATGTCTCAGTGGGTAAAGGCCCTTTGCATTCTATCTGCTGGCCTGTTTGATCCCTAGGACCTACCTGATACAAAATAAGAACTGTCTCCTAGAACTTAAATTTATTTAGTAATAAATATATGCACACAAACACACTATGTTTTCTTTTGCTTGTCTTGAAACAGCTCGTGTATTGTGTACGCCAGGCTGGCCTTGAACTGAGATCCTCCTGCGTCTCTCTCCCAAGTTCTGGGAGTAAAAGCATGCACTACTTTGCCCGGCACAGATTTTCTTGTTTTTATTTGGTCTCCAAATGCCAAGGCCAATGATTCTCACACAACCCCATCATTTCTACAAACTTAGATCCAGGGCAGGGTGGCATACACCTTTATTCCCAGCACTTGGGAGGCATCCAACTAGGCATCTAAGAATGGCCTTTATAGGTTTCATAGGAAGAAATTACATCCCTAGTCTTGTTGGAAAATACGGGTTAATAGCAAACTTTATCCACTAAATACTTGCTTAGTCTTGGACAAGTCAGTTAACCTTTTTGAGCTGTTTCCCTGTCTTGAAGAGATGATTGATGTCTACTTAGATCAAGTTTCTGAAAGCAATTTTTTGTGGGATGTGAGACAGGGCCTCTTTCGTGTAGCCCTGGCTGTCCTGGACTCACTCTATAGACCAAGCTGGCCTTGAACTCAGAGATCCTCCTACCTCTGCTTCCTGAGTGCTGGGAATAAAGGTGCACCCCACTCTCCCCTGGATCTAAGTTTGTAGAAACGGGGTTGTGTGAGAACCATTGGCATTTGATAAGGAGATGTTAGCAAATCTTTCTTGAGAAAAGGTTAGAAAGCAGACAACCTCACCTTTCATTTGCTTTTGTACTTCTAGAACACACAAGTGACAGAAGCCTGGAACAAAGTTGCTCACTCATTTAATTGCACGCCAATAGAAGGTGAGACCTCGATAACAGTGTCAAAGGTTTGACAATAAGTAGTATAGAATTAAGAATCCATCCTGGCTCTAGCTTTATCTAAAACAGAAACCTCTCCATGCCTTGTTTCCATAGTCAGGTATAATTGCACCATCAAACTACTTACATGAGTGGGTTGGGAAGCCATTAGGAGGGCATATAATATACCCCTATAGCTGGTACCATAGGTTTTATTGTGTCTGCAGGTATGCTGTCACACCAGTTGAAGCAGCATGTGATTGATGGAGAGAAAACCATTATCCAGAATCCTACAGACCAGCAGAAGTAAGGTCCAACCCATTTGTCTTTTACCATACTGTATTAGCTGTCAGGTTTTGTCTGTCTGTGCCTCTACTTTGATCAAGGTTACCATCTCTAAACTTCTATAGGTTATTGTGGAGGAGGGTTTTTTTGTTTGGTTGGTTTTTTAAGGATCTTAATTATTATATCTCTGTGTCTGTCTTAAAGGCAGTGACAAACCCACCTGGTTTGGGTGCTGAGAACTGAACTCAGGTCCTGTAAAGAGGAATGTGTACTCTTAACTACTGAACCATCTTTGTATTTGGGGGGAGCAGGTGTCACTGTGTGGTACTGACTGGCCTAGAACTTGTAGCAGTGCTTCTGCCTCCTGATGCTGAGATCACAGGCTTGCTCCCCTATATTTGGCTTTTGTACTCTTAGGGTTCCTCCCTCTCTGTTCCTTTTAGGAAGGACCATGAAAAGGCAGAATTTGAGGTGCATGAGGTTTATGCTGTGGATGTCCTCGTCAGCTCAGGAGAAGGCAAGGTAATGCCAGAGTTAGCAAAAGGGATAATTTTTTTGAAGGTGTGTTCTCCAGACCAATTTGACCTGACTGACTTCACTCTCTTAGGCCAAAGATGCAGGACAGAGAACCACCATTTACAAACGAGACCCCTCTAAACAATATGGCCTGAAAATGAAAACTTCACGTGCCTTTTTCAGTGAGGTGGAAAGGCGTTTTGATGCCATGCCCTTTACTTTAAGGTACTACAGATGGGAAGAACAGTACTGAGAAACCAGTCTGACTCAGTTTGTACACCCAGGAATGGTTTCCCGCCTCTTGGCCCTCCCTCGATCTCCTGCCCAAACTTTTAGCTCCTGCCTGAATGCACATCCTCTGTGCCACCCATCTCCTTGTTGAATATAGTGTATTACAACCCCAAACATAATTTTCTGCACAAGGAAAGTGATTTAAGAACATGCATGACTGAGTGTGGTGGCAAATGCTTGTGATGCCAGCACTCCAGAGGCTGAGGCGGGAAGATCGAGTTTTAAGGCAGCAAGCATAGAAGGGAACCAGCTTCATTCACACAGTTGTGCCCTGTCCCCCACCACCAGCCCCCACCATACATTCGATCCCACACTAATAAAAATAAATGGTGACACCTGATAGGTTGTGAAGGAAACCTGAATCCTGTCTTTCCTTCCCCAGAGCATTTGAAGATGAGAAGAAGGCTCGAATGGGTGTGGTGGAGTGTGCCAAACATGAGTTACTACAGCCATTTAACGTTCTCTATGAGAAGGAGGGTGAGTCCTAAGGGTTTTCACTCAAGAGCTCCCTTCCTGCAACTTCAGGAAAAACTAAGTAACTTACTTTCCCATAGGAGAGTTTGTTGCCCAGTTTAAATTTACCGTTCTGCTCATGCCCAATGGCCCCATGCGGATAACCAGTGGTCCCTTTGAGCCTGACCTGTACAAGTCTGAGATGGAGGTTCAGGATGCCGAGCTGAAGGTTAGTGTTGAATGGAAATGTGAGCATGGGACACTTGTGGCTCCTGGAAAGATTTTCAAAGCACTGCACTGTTATCCCACGTTGCTCAGGATTTGCCGTCTCCTGTTTTCCAGGCTCTTCTCCAGAGTTCTGCAAGTCGAAAAACCCAGAAAAAGAAGAAAAAGAAGGTGTGTGATATTAATGGGTCAGGTGCAAGTTCACTCCCTGCTCTGAGACATCAGCATATAGATAAATCACTTGTCTTTCTCCTGCCTTTAGGCCTCCAAGACTGCAGAGAATGCCACCAGTGGAGAAACATTAGAAGAGAATGGAGCTGGGGACTGAGGTGGGTCCCCTCCCCAGCTTGTCATTCCTGCCTCACCCCCTCCCACTGCACCCCAGGCTCTGTCAAGTGCTGTTCGTCTTCTCCACCCAAGACTACCAGCAGAGCGGGGGTCTTCTGCCCTCATCCCGGTCCCCCACCCATACACCCACTCCTTTCAACAAAAAACCAGCTCCGACTGACTCTGGTGTTGGGAGGCCAGGCTTCCCAGCCACCGAAGACTACTTTTAGTAGAAAAAGAAATTGAATAATAAAATCAGGAGTCAAAATCCACCGTCGTCAAGCCCCTTTTTCTAGCCTTTTCTACTCCGCTTGGTCAAGGTTTGTGGCCCTACTACAGAACAGAAAGGCGAAGTTAACCGCCAACATTGAAACCTCCAGCTGAGATTTTTATGTCACTGATAGCATTTCTCACTCTTGGGGTTTTTTTCTTGTGTTTCTCCCTGTCTGTCATCAAGTATTTAATCTGCCCTCAAAGAGGGCTAGCTGTGGCAGATTCCTTGTGATCTGCTTTTAGGCGGGGTATCTGTTTAGGCCCTTCCTATTTCTAGAAGCTGAATTTTCCATTAAGAAGAGATTTTTATCTATTGAATGGATCCTTGTTTGTAAAATTTTTAGTCATTTTTGTTCTGCGGAGTTCCTCAATCCTTCCCATTTTCACAAAATTGTAAAGTAATTCATACCAACCATGTTTCATGCCTCTGGATCCAGTGCATTTTCCCTCACTTGATTTTAATCCCTACATTGAAAATCCCAGTGAGTTTTTGTTCCCTGTGTAAATTGTTTTGTGTGTGGTGGGGTGGAGTTGGTTTGAAACAGGGTCTCACTAACTCCAGCTGGCTTCAAACTATGTCGACCAGGCTAACCTCAGAGATCCTCTGCCTCTGCTTCCTCAGTACTAGAATTAAAGATGTGCACCACCACACCCAGCTACCTATTTTTGAGCTCCCTCCCTTAAAAGAAAAACCAGGAACCAGAAGAGTAGACTGAAGAGAACTCTCTGAAGCTGCGGACTTGATGACTTGCTGGGGGGCTTGTAGAGAAAGGTTACAATTTGTACCTCTGGCATGCTGTCCCAGGGAACCAAGGCTGAGGTTTTTGAAATGACATGGCATTAAAATAAATTTGGATTTGCTCACTGTTATGTGTTGTCTTTGTGGTGGGGATGGAACAATTTATCTAAGACAGGATTTCTCTGTGTAGCCCTAGCTGTAAACCACGCTGGCTTTAGAGTCAGACCCCACCACCGCCTACCCTGCTTCTGCTTCCTGAGTGCTGGGATTAAATCCAAGCATCACCACTATCCTGTCCCGCTGAGCTATGTCCTAAGCTTTTCCTGTTCTTTGATAGAGGTTGGAAGCATGCCATTCAAGGAAGTGATGATCAGTTGAAAGGGTATCTGGGCCTATAAGTGACTTTTTTGAAACACTTTTTTTCTCTATCCCTGGCTGTCCTAGGTCCTTGTGTAACCAGGCTGGCCCTGAACTCAGATCTGCCTCTGCCAGTCTTCCAAGTGCTAAAATAAAAGGCAGATGCCACATCACGTTTTGGAATCTCAAAATGTGTACTTTTCTGTTAATCTGGAATACAAGCATTGTTAGGCCTGGGGCACTTACTATGCACTATAAAAGCAACATGGCAAATTTGCCACAAGGTCCTGGGTTGTAGGAACATGGCAGTCACAACACAGTGCAGTGCTGGGGATATGCTAGGCAAGCACTCTACCAATACATCCCTGGTCACCCAAAATACCTGTTAGACAAGTTTTCATCGTCAGGCAGTGGTTGGAGTAACTGGTCATAATGGTTTTAGTTTCACTGTATATGAAGTTCTGCTGAACCATGGATACCTCACTGAGCAAAGCTGAAGCATAAATATATATGTCCTCTAAAACAAACAGTAGGTTTGGTTTGGTTTTCCTGGACTGTTGAAACAGCTACTTTATGAATTATGTTATTAAAGTCATGGTAATAATCCGCTTGCCTCATCCTCTGGTCCTGATGCTCTTTGGCGTGTGCCACCACACCTGATTGGCTGTTGGCTGTTAATGGGTGTGCTGATTGACACTACGGAGACAGGGTAATGTGGAGAAGTCTTCCTCAATTTTTCCGCAAACCCCAAACCAAGCAAACTAAATATGAGCCAGATTTCTTCAGAGTTCATATAAACTGGTAACTGGAGTTCATATAACGGATGGGTCTGTAAAATGTTCTTTTCTCTTAGTTTGAGACTCTAGCTCAGGCTGTAAAATCATCCTGTTGGGATTTTTATCTGGATTTTTAAGCCCAGTTAACAGTACTTATAAGGTATACATGAAGCCCTAAGGCTGGGTTCCCAGTTCTACTTAGTGTATGCCCATAAGCCCAGTATTGAGAAGGGGAGGCAAGAGAGTTGGAAGTTGAGAGACATCCTTATACAAGTGTGAGACCAGTTCAGGATACATGAAACCTTGACTCAACAGAAAACATGAAGGGCTGTAGAGATGGCTCAGAGGTTAAGAGCACCGACTGCTCTACCAGAGATCCCAGCAACCATATGGTGGCTCAGCCATCTGTAATGGGATCCAATGCCCTCAATATTTTTTTTAAAAAATCTTTTTTTAAAAAATCTGTTTAAATTAGTAAACAAAACAGAAAACATGAGGCTGAGGCAAAAGGGTCATGAGCTGGTCAGCCTGAGCAATTAATTTAACTAAATCCCTTCTCAAAATTAGGTCTATCCTTTAATCAGGAGGCAGAAGCAGACGGATCTCAGTGAGTTAAGTGGCCAGCTTGTTCCAGAATTCCAGGAGAGCTAGGGCTACACAGAAAAATCCTGTCTCAAAACACCAAAATAAGAATAAGAAGTTTGAAGGGCTAAACTGGGTATAGAGGTACCCACCATTCATCCCAGTATTCTGGAGGCAAAAGTAGACAGATCTTGAGTTCCAGGACAGACAGGGCCTATCTTTTAGACCTTGTGAAGGAGGAATTTTTTTTTTCTTCACTTTTTTGGTTTTATTGAGACAGGGTTTCTCTGTATAGCCCTGGCTGTCCTGGAACTCACTCTGTAGACCAGGCTGGCCTTGAACTCAGAAATCCACCTGCCTCTGCCTCCCGCATGCTGGGATTAAAGGCGTGCACCACCACTGCCCAGTGAAGGAGGAAATTTGAAGGGCTAAATTCAGTAACAGTTCAATCTCCACAGTTTATCCTTTGACTTTGTTTTGTCTTTAAGACATGGTCATTTTATGAAGTTCTAGCTGTCCTGAAATAGCTCACTATGTAGACCAAGCTAGCTTCAAACTTGGAGGTCCATTGAGTGCTAGGTTTGTACACCACCATACTTGGCTACAATGAGGAAATGTTAAAACACTGAAAAAGAAGGATTATAATCATCATAAAAATCTCTTACATTTTGAGCCAAGTGTGGTTGTGCATAGCTTTTATCCCAGTGCTTAGTCTGGCTGGATTAAACAGTGTAACCTCATGAGTTTGAGGCGATGTCATGTATGGATCATGGCTGGTGAAAACTGAATAATGAGATGAGACCCTGTCTCAAAACAAAAATCTCAGGCTGGAGAGGTGGCTCAGCGGTTAAGAGCACTGACTGCTCTTCCAGAGGTCCTGGGTTCAAGTCCTAGCAACCACATGGTGGCTCACAACCATCTGTAATGGAATCTGATGCCCTCTTCTGGTGTGTCTGATTACAGTTTCAGTGTACTCATACACATAAAATAAATAAGTCTTAAAACAAAAATATCTAAAATATTTTAACAAGATAAAGTCTATACTTAAATTTCTGGTTTTTGTTTTGTTTTGTATTAATGCAGATCTGCCTTGAACTTACTATGTATCACAAGCTAACAAAATTTATGATCCTCCTGCCTCAGTCTTCTCTGAGCTATAATGCCAGCTCTCCCTTTCTTTGGGATTAAAGACATACACCACCACAAACAGCCTTTTATCCCTTTTTGTTTTGTATGTTTGTTTGGGGTTGGTTGTTTTTCATGACAGGTTCTTTGTGTAGCTGTGGCTATTCTAAAACTAGGTCTGTAGACCAGGCTGGCCTCTGTACAGAGATCTGTCTGTTTCTGCCACCTGAGCGCTGGGATTAAAGGTGTGTACCACCATCACTGGCCCTCTCTTTCTTTTTAAATTCTTAACTCTTCCATAGTTTTGGGAGTTTCTTGTTTGTCTCATTGTTTTTGTTGTTCTTGGTTTTGTTTTTGAGACATGGTTTCTCTATGTAACAACAGCATTGGCTGTCTGGGAACTTTGTAGACCAGGTTGACCTTGAACTCACAGACACCTACCTGTCTCTGACTCCAGAGTGCTGGGAAGGCTACCACTACTTGGCTAGCCTTCAGTTATTTAGCAGATGAGCTTTGTGGTCAGAAGTCTTCAGTAACATTTGGCCTCAAAATAATGAGGATCAGAGTTGCTTACTGACTGATTCTCTTCCTAAAGAACTGACCTACCCAGTGATGGCACACACCTTTAATCTCAGCATTTGGGAGCTGGGAGGTAGAGGCAGGTAGATCTCTGTGAGTTTGAGCCATTCTGACCTACAGAGCTAATTCCAGGACAGTCAGGATTATACAGTGAAACTCTGTTTCAAAAAACAAAAACAAAACCACAACCAAACAAAATAAAATAAAACAGAATTGATCTACCATCTGTGATGGCTAATCTTGGTTGTTAATTTAACTACATCTGGAACTAAAACCCCAAACTGGAAGGCATATCTGTTAGGGTTTTGGGGTTTTGTTTGTTTGTTTTTGCTTTACTTGATCCACTTATAATCTTGGTCTTTGAGATAGGAAGGTAGACCTTTCATCCAGATCTTTTGAACTGGGAAAACATACTCCTTTAATCTGGATCTTCTGGTGAGAAGACACACCTTAAATCTGGATCATTAATTCAGATCTAATCTGGGCAGGGACTTCTAGAATCGTATATAAGGACATGGAAAGAGGAAGCTTTTGCTCTTTGCCAGCTTGCTCTCATCTGATAGCAAGTCTGTTCCTTCTTTGGGGTTGAGGCTTATACTGAAGAGCCTTGCAGACTGAGCAGCTACTGGATTTTTGGACTTTTGATCACAGCCAGCCAACTTGTAAGTCATACATTTTAATACCCCTTCTCTCTCTCTCTCTCTATCGCTCTCTCTCTCTTTCTCTCTCTCTCTCTCTCTCTCTCTCTCTCTCTCTCTCTCTCTCGCTCTCTCCATATATATATATGTAAATTCTGTTGTTGTTGAGAACCCTGACTAACACTACTAAACCCATGAGACCCTCTCAAAAACAGAGCAGGAGTAAGTTACAGGGATAGTCCAGAAGACCTGAGTTCATTCCCAGCACCCAGGTGGGGTGATTCACAACAGCTTGTGAAATAGACTCAAGGTATCCTGTGTCCTCCTCTGGCCTCAGCTGGTACCTGCATGCTCTTACATCCATACCAACATACTAACACAATTTTTTTTTTTTTTTTGGCTAGGTATAATAGTTGAAAACCAAAATCCCATGATTATGTCTTTTTGTAGTATGAAAGCTTTCTTTCTCTGCTTGCCAGTTTACATCCTCCGGTTTCTAAATTTTTATTTTTCGAAACAGGATTTCTCTGTGTAGCCCTGGCTGTCCTGGAACTCATTAACTCACAATGTAGACCAGGGAGGCCTTGAACTCAGAGATCCTCCTGCCTCTGCCTCGGGAAAAAGCGTGCACCACCACCTCCTGGCTCTAAAATCTTAAATCTTTTAGAAATTCTTAGATTGTCTGACATACAGTTTAACTGGGGGATGGCAGACCGATCAAACAGATAATTAGGAATTATTTGTTCAAGTATTTATTTTAGCCAGGGTCTCATTATGTAGATCGAATTCACAGGAGTCCGCCTGCCTCTGGGACTGCCTCCCAGGAGTTGATAATAAAGGCGTGCATCATCAAGCCAGGGCAAAACTAGTAATTTTTACTACAAGTCACACCTATTAAAAATAGTAAATGGAAGCATTTTGCAAGAAACTACAACTCCCATAAAGCAACGAGGGAGAAGACGGAGATTATTTTTTTTCTCGCCTACTTTTTCTAAGTCCCATAGTGGAAACAGGTGCTCGTGCTGAAATAATAAATTATCCTAAAAATAGAAGGAAAGGTGGGGCTTGGTAACGCGCACTCAAAATATTTAGTATCCTAGTAAGGCAGCCGGAAGTCACTGTCTCGGGCAGCCCCGCCCTAAGGAAAACAGAAGGGGCGGCTCGGAAGTGACGACACCAAGTACGCCATTAAATAGCAGTAGGCCGCGTTCCCCGATCTCTCGGTCTTAGCGCCATCTTCCTTGGGTGAGTTGTGATGTTGCCTGGTGTTCGGACTTCGAGTACAATCCATTAACATCCGACCTCCACATTTACTATCATTACAGCAGACTAACGGCAATTTTTTCCCCTTTCTTTCTAGAGACTCCTGCGCCATGAGAGCGAAGGTGAGCGGTTCTTAAGTGGTGAGCTTGGGCGGTGGGAAGGAATTGTGAGGCAGAAAATCGGGCAGTGAATCTCCTCCATGGTTCCTCTACGGGTTTTCACAGAGCCGAGTAGAGGCTTAAGTCCTTGCTGGAGAAAAGGATGGGGTGGGTGAACAAGGGATTCGGGTCTAAAAAGTTGAACCGGTGTCGCACCAACTCTGATCCTTTGTCAGACCTTGTTTCCTGACTAGTTTAATGTGCTTACCTCAGCCTATGCTAACATCCCTTTTTGTCTTCTCACATGATCGGGTTTTTAGTGGCGTAAGAAGAGAATGCGCAGGTACGTTAATTTTAAGATTACATTGGGGCAGTGGGGCAAAGCTTGGGGTGGGGTGTTTTGTTTTACGAAACTGGCGTGGAGGAACCAGCTTAGGCTCAGTACAGCAGAGCTAGTGCTTGTTAATTTCATCATCTTTTGTGTACTACGTGCAGACTGATAAACGTGGAAAGGAAAAAAAAAAAAATAACTCGGTTCGTTTGTACGCTTTCCATTCCAGGCTGAAGCGCAAGAGAAGAAAGATGAGGCAGAGGTCCAAGTAAACCAGCTCGTGCACCCACGAAGCCTGCAGGAGCAGAAGGAAGGGATCCTGAAGGCCGGGACACCGGAACAAGTTGGACTGTATGCTGCTGTCGGTAATAAGTCTCAGTAGACCTGGAACGTCACCTCGCCGAGATCGCCTGGGGAAAATGACTGCCTTTATTAACAACCAAAACAGTCCCGCTGGACCTCTGTCCTGGACCTCTGGCATTCTGGACTAGTTCTGTTCTCTCTTGTGGCCAAGTGTAACTCGTGTACAATAAATCCGCTTGCTGTCAGCTGAAGAATCACATTGCTGTTACGTGTTTTTTGCGGCTCCTTTGGGTGGGGAGTTGAGTGTAGTTGTATAGTTGTATTGGGTGTTTGTGATCTGGCTGGAGCCAGAAGTTTAGTGTGCGCCCGAGGCTAAGTTTACAGTTCGTTCACAGCGCCACTCCTATGTTTTGGGGGTACCACTGCGTAGAAACGGAGGCTGTGAGAGTTCCGGGTCCGGCGGAGTCGTGTTACCATGGTGATGCGCAAGGCTTGCTGGGAGCTTCCTGCGGCTAGAAGCACGCAAATTGAGCCATAGAGTGTGTTTCCGGGTCTGGTGGCTAGAGCGTCTCTTTCTTCCGCAGGAAGCGGAAGAACCGTAGGGTGGGCGGCTCTTTGTCGAAGCTAGAGGACCGGCAGGCGGCAGCAGCAACTACGGCGGCGGCGGCAGGTGAGGGAGGCGGGAGACTTAGGTGGAGGCCGCGCCCGGAGGGGAGGAGTCGGGGATGGCCCAGCGGCTGGGCTCGGCCGGGCCACACGAGCCTCCCCCAAACCCCCCGGAACCAACCTGGCTCTTTCTCGTTACCCAGAACAGAGCCCTTTTTCTCACTGACCTCGCTTCCCGAGCAAACGCCAGCTCCGTGACGTCACAGCCCTGCCCATCCCCTCAGCCCGATGTCACCCTGAGCCCCCCTCCCCTTTCACTTTTCGCTTCCTTAGTGTCCTAGTCACCTGGTCCACAGCTGAGTGCTGGCACCGCATCACGGAGCCGGCCAAGCCAGAAGACTTCCGTAGGACTTTTCGTGAACTCTAGGGTGTTGGGGGACCGTCGTAATCACCGCCCCCGAGTCTAATCTCGCCCTTCCACTGACAGTAGTCAGTTGTTGCCCTTGTCCAGGTTTCAGGTTTGGCGTTCCGTACTCCAACCCTAGATCGGACTCTGAACCCCATATCCTTCTCATCTTGAGGTAAAGCTCCCCTAACCCTTCTGTCACCAGAAACTGTTTTGTTTTGTTTTTCAGTTCAGCTTCCCAATCTTTATTGGTCGGTTCTAGCCCTTATCCTTCTTTATAGGGACTTCTCCCTATGATAGGTGACGTTCACTTTGAACTCTTAAGGGAGCCTAACAGCCACAACGCTCTTACCTTTTTGTCAGAATTCATTCCGATGTATGAAAACCACCTCATAGCCTTTTCAGGTTTTGTTCCTTGTTCTACTCAAATCTCCGTTGTTGTTTTTTTTTTTTGTCTGTTTGTTTCTTGTTCAGAATCCAGCAGTGATGTGGAGGTGGAGACACACGGGAGCCCCGGACTTCACCTGAGCTACCTCAGGTATTAATTCTGGGATAATGGGGTGAGGAAAGCTATCATATCCGGTTATCTGCTTCTGGTGGGACTTGAAACCTAGGTCAGGCTTTGAAGGCATTTAGTCTTCACCTGGTCGTCATTCATCTTTTAGTAAGGGCTTGTTTCTAACCACTTGTTTCTTTTATGTTTCTGGGGCTAAGAATCTTGCATATTCTTGTGTATCTCTGGCTTCTGATCTGGTTAGTCGTTTTAGGGAAATCTAAAGGCAAAGTCAAGGAAACTGGGTGTGAATGGGATAGGTCAAAGAAATCAAGAAAGGTATCTTTAGTCCCAAATGGAGACTATGAACCTCTCCTATTTGAACAGTAGGGGGAGCCGTAGTACCATTAGGGAACATTGAGAAGATTAGACACGTGGTAGCAGGGACTCCCAGTCTTACTTAGGGGTAGAGAGAAGGGAGGGCTAGAACTGGGGCAGTGGACTGACATTCCAGAGCTCTCTTGAGAAACAGGAGACTTAGAAGGCTTTTATAGAGTCTATAAATAAAGAGGATTTTTATGGGGTAAGGAGTGCTATGGTTTGATATCAGTGGGATCTTCATGGAGTGGGGTGGAGAATGGGGAAAGAAAGGTCACCACTGTTCTGTGAAATTAACTCCTTCCCACCTTGACCTTTCCACAGTTTGTCCTGGGGATCTAGAAGTAGGAAGTCCAGCTCAGAATGTCTTTCCCTGAAATGAGGGTGTTTGTGTATGCAACAGGCTGGGAGGTGAACAGGTTTAAGGGTCACCCTGTAGCTAGTGACACTAGTCTTTTTACCAAGGGTTTCTAAAATACATGGAGACTTGAGCTGAGTTCACATAGAAGAGGGCTTAAGGGAAGTTGTGTTTCTGGTGTCCCTTCATCCCCGAGTTCTCAAAGCTAAACAGCCCTTATTAGAGCAGTGTTTCCGGTCTCAGTCTGTTCACACACCAACACCTGTTTTAGTTTCTCTCCCACAACTTACAAGGAGGTAAGATCTAACGTTATCCTTCCCTTCCCCCTCCCTGGCTGGTCATCATTAGTAAGATGAAGTGGCTTCATCCCAGCTCCCTCCCTCCTGTTAGCCAGGCAAGGGTGAATCACTCCAAACAAGACCAGGTGCACAAGGGCCTGGGCAGGACTTCTGGCAAGTCAGCCGGGCCAGCTAGAATTCTCCTCGGACTCTCCATCTCCAAAGCCATTGCTCCAGAGGTCTGCCCACTGCATAGTCAGGAGAATGGGAGCTTTCGGGAGGACCCCTGTTTGACACTGGTCTCTTTTTCAACAGTCGCCAAGAGTGGCAAGAAAAGGAAGAAGACCCTGAGTTGGGGGGGACCAGGATGCCTGACCGGGACAGCTATGCCAACGGCACCGGGAGCAGCGGTGGAGGCCCTGGAGGTGGGGGCAGTGAGGAGGCCAGTGGGGCAGGGACAGGCAGTGGGGGGGCCACCTCAGATGCCATCTGTAGAGACTTCCTGAGGAACGTCTGCAAGCGAGGCAAGCGTTGTCGGTACCGCCACCCAGACATGAGTGAGGTATCCAATCTGGGGGTGAGCAAAAATGAATTTATCTTCTGCCATGACTTCCAAAACAAGGAGTGTAGCCGCCCCAACTGCCGTTTCATCCATGGCTCCAAGGAGGACGAGGATGGCTACAAGAAGACAGGAGAGCTGCCTCCTCGGCTGAGGCAGAAAGTGGCGGCGGGGCTGGGCCTCTCCCCCGCTGACCTGCCCAACGGCAAGGAGGAGGTCCCCATCTGCCGCGACTTCCTCAAGGGCGACTGTCAGAGAGGGGCCAAGTGCAAGTTCCGCCACCTGCACAGGGATTTGGACTCGGATGCTCGAGGAGGAGGCGGCCCGACAGGACGACGGCACGATCCCTGTGACATCTACGACCTTCCGGAAAGGGGCTTCGAAGACCACGAACCGGGCCCTAAGCGCCGGAGAGGTGGCTGCTGCCCTCCTGATGGCCCCCATTTTGAATCGTATGAATGTAATTTGGCTCCGCTCCGTGGGGTTGAGTGCAGACTGCTAGAGGAGGAGAACGCCCTGCTCAGGAAGCGTGTGGAAGAGCTGAAGAAGCAGGTCAGCAACCTGCTGGCCACCAATGAGGTACTGCTTGAGCAAAATGCCCAGTTCCGGAATCAGGCCAAGGTTATGACCCTGAGCTCCACTGCACCAGCGACTGAACAGACCCTGGCCCCCACTGTGGGCACTGTCGCCACTTTTAACCATGGCATTGCCCAGACTCACACTACTCTGAGCAGCCAGGCTCTACAGCCTCGTCCTGTGTCCCAGCAAGAACTTGTTGCTCCTGCTGGAGCACCGGCTGCTCCCCCAACTAATGCTGCACCTCCTGCTGCTCCTCCACCCCCACCTCCACACCTGAACCCAGAGATCACACCACTGTCAGCTGCTTTGGCTCAGACCATCGCCCAGGGGATGGCACCCCCGCCTGTTTCCATGGCCCCTGTGGCTGTATCTGTGGCTCCTGTGGCTCCTGTGGCTGTGTCCATGGCCCAGCCCTTAGCAGGAATCACAATGAGCCACACTACTACTCCCATGGTGACTTACCCCATTGCTTCCCAGAGCATGCGCATCACAGCCATGCCGCACTGACAGGACTAATGGATACTCTGCTCCCTGTCACAGCATCTGAGGGCTGAGGTCAAGGAGCCCTTCCCCACTTGCATAGCCCTCTCAGGCTCTGTCCGAAGGGCCACTCAGAAACTAGGACAAGAGACTACAAGGAATATACTTGGTAGGAGCATCTCCTAAGGCAGGGTTGTGCTGGTGTGGTCCCCCACTCTTGAGAAGGGTCCCCTCCTTCAGGCCTCAACTCAGACAGGCTTGCATAGGAGTTGAGACTGAAGCCAGCAGAAAGAAAGGACTAAGGGACCGTGTTTTCTCATAGGAAGTTGGGGGTGTCCCTGGTCTTGTTTTCATTGTGAACAGCACAGATTCCAGCACTGGCGTGGGAGAGAAAAATTCCCCACCCAGAGAGTGAGCCAGGAAAGATGGAGAAAGTGAAAGTCAGTGGTCAGGATTGAAGACCTCACATGAGCCTTCAAAAATACTCATGGGCCCCTGGGAAGGCTGGGACCATCGTACCCCCCCCAGAGTAGGGGCACTCACCTCTCGGCCTGGAAATCTGTAGGGCAGTGCCCACTACTTTCCAAAGAAATAAAAGAACGTTATTTTTTAACAAAAGAAGTGAAAATTGCTTTGATGGCTGTTGGGGAAGATTGGAGCAGAAAGTAGATCTCATGCCAAAAAAAGGGTAAAGACCTACCCCTACCCCTACCCCCAGGTAGCCTGGGTAAGTTGAGATGCAGGGTAAAGATGCCAAATGGGGCTTTGGTGTGGGGAAGTCACTTTCTGGGATAAAAGAAACGGAGCCACCTAGTCTAGTTTAAAAATAGCCCTGTCTGTCTCTAGTCTCTGTCTTCATGTGCTACTCCCAGGTTGCCTTGGTAACCAGGGCTCTTCGGGTCATTCAGGGGGGCAGGTACTAAGGAGGGTGTGTGTACTGAGAGATGGGGATATGGGGTGTTGAGTAGTTAACAGATGCCCTTATTCAAACAGCAGGGCAGGTGGTGTTGCCTCTCCAAGCTGTTGATGGCAGTTTGTGTTTTTCTGCTCCAACACATCTTCAGGGCCAGTGCTTTCAGCTTTCCAGGCTTCCGAAGTGCTAGGCAAAGATAGATGTGGTGGTCCAGCTCTAATCCTAGTACTCTGAAGGGCATGGGACCTGAGGATCCAGAGTTAGAGGTCAGCCTCAGCCACACAGCTTCAGGTCAGCCTGAGGCCTTACTTAAAAAAATACTAATAATCCTTCTCTCTGCCTCTATACAAGACTCTATACAAGGTTTTAAACACTCAAGGATTGCTAAGGCCAATGGCCCCATCGATGGCTAATGTAACGGAGGAGCAAACTTGGTATAGGAAGTTGCCTATTGGCTCTCCTGTCTGGTTGATCACTCAAGATGGTCACACCTGGGATTGGAGAGGGGCCCTAGATCATGCTTAGCCACTGAAGAAGAATGTTTTAAAATTAGGGAATTCTGTAGCACATGCCTATAATCCCAGCTACTCGGGAGGCTGAAGTGAGGAAAGGAAAATACTAAAGTCAGGATGTGGAATGGAGAGATGCGCAACAGGTAAAAGTATCTTCCAGAGGACCCAGGTTCAATTCCCAGCACCTGTATGGTAGCCCACAACTGTCTGTAACTCCAATTCCAGGGCTTCTGACACCCTCACACAGATAATACGTACTGGAAAAACACGAGTGAACATAAAAATAACATGTTTAAAAATAAAAGAACCAAATTTTGTAAGTTGGCCTCTGAGCTTCACACGTACTATATATAGCCTGGCACAAGCTCTCACAAACACTTTTTAAAATTTTGATTTATTAATGGTTTTTGAGACAGGGTTTCCCTGTATAGTCCTGGCTGTCCTAGGATTCCCTTTGTAGAGCAAGCTGGCCTCCAATTGAGAGACCCACCTGACTCTGCTTCCCAAGTGCTGGGATGCAAGGTATATGTTACCATGCCTGGCAGATACAGATTTCTAAAAATGAGTTAATATTATTTTATGTATTTTAGAAACATCTTGCTAATGTTTGTTTTTGACACAATTTTGGATTATTGAGGTGGTTTATGAATGGTCAGGAATATTATTACCTATGCCAGCATGAATTCTCAGATCCTACTGTTGGGGTAAATATAGTTTGGGAGTTTCTACCCCACCTTAGATCATTTAGTTCACAAATGAAAGACGTAAAACCTTTATAATAGGCCTTAAAGCACTAGAGCCACCATGCTCCTTCTGGGCCTCTCCTACTCCAACTGGCCAGCATTCATGGCCATGTGCTCACATCCACCCACCCCATGCAACTTTTCCTTCCTGCTCCCCTTTGATGGTCTCTGCCTCCAACCCAGAGCCCAGGAACCAAAGTCCCGCCTACTACCTCTCTTCTACCCAGCTACAGGCTGTAGGCATCTTTAGTAACCAATCATGGATAACTTGGGGGAGGGGGCGAGGTTTATATAGTAAGAGCTGGTATGCGAGGCTCTCCTCAGCTTGAGACAATTAGACCTTGGGATCTAGAATTTATCATTACAACACATAGCTATGAATCAAACCTCAGCATCCTGCCTCATGTCCTTTATGCCTTAAGAAGAAGTAATTGGGCAACTTAGATACCAGATGTCTTGTATGAATACACTCCAGCTACAGATCACCAGCAATACACATGTAGTTGACAAAGTTGAGTTTAACGTTCATTGCAGTGGAAGGGAAAGCATACCGTTGAGCATCCGATTGTGCTCCCAACATGAAAGTGATAGAACATAGAGGGGCTGGGGCATGATAGCACAAACTTGCAATCCCAACATATGGAAGGAAGGGGCAGAAAGTGCTCTCACAGAGGAGAGTCCACAGTAGCCACATTGGGCAGCTCACAAATACCTGTAACCCATCTCTGGAGGGTCTGACATCTCCACTCAGAGCACCTGCACCCTACATGCACATACAAACTCACAGGTCTTACATACATACATTTCCCCCCCCCCCCCCCCCCCGCTTGCTTTGGCCCCGCTTGCTCCAGCCACATGGGATAAATGACTTGGCATTTGGGGGCTCAGGGAAGTGGGTGTTCTTCTGGATCAGGTGTTGTCAAAGCAGGCAGGATCATTCTATAAGCAGGTATCTGTATCTAAAAGAGCAGGCTACAGGAATGTTGGAACTTCAATGGTGTTGGAGCAACCATCACTAGTTTAGAAGCAGATGTTTGCTTCTCTGTGGTTTGCACACTAACCTTGTTCTGTGCTTAAGACTGTGAATTAGTTTTAATTTTTTGTCTTCATCATTAAGACAGTTTTGTGCTGATATTTTTGTATTTGGTTCAACACCAAACCTTTCATCTCAGTGCTTAAGGCATGCAGATAAAAGGGTGCATGGGTATTGAGTCTTGGAGAAATGGCTCAGGGATTAAAAGCAATGCTTCTCTTGCAGAGAACCCAAATTCTGTTCCAAAACACCCACAGAGCAGCTAACAACTGTGTAACTCCAATTCCAGTGAATTCTAATGCCCTCTCCTAGCCTCTGAGAGCACCAGGCACACAAATGGGGCACATACATACATGCATGCCGGCTTACACTGATACAAATAAAAATAAATCTTTAAAGGAAAAAAAAAAGGGTGTTGTGGGGGCTGGAGAGATGGCTCAGCAGTTTAGAGCACTGACTGCTCTTCCAGAGGTCCTGAGTTCAATTCCCAGCAACCACATGGTGGCTCACAACCATCTGTAATGGGATCCGATTCCCTCTTCTGGTGCCTGAACACAGTGACACTGTACTCATATACATGAAATAAATAAATCTTTAAAAAGAAGGAAAAGAATTTTGCCAACATTAATACAAGGATTGCCTAGAGCACTGGATCTGTCAAGTGTCAGGCACACACCTGTAAACCCAGCACTTAAGAGGTGAAGATGGAGCTCAAGGCCAGAAGTTGGAGAGGGGGCTCTGTGGTTAGGACTACTTGCTGCTAAGGACCTGAGTTTGGTTCATAATCCCATGTCAGGCAGCTCACAACCACCTTTAGCTCCAGGGGAAACAACACCTCTTTCCTCTGAGGGCCCTTCCATGTATACACCTACAAACAGAAACATACACATAATTATAAAATAGGACTACACATGGCTCAGTGGTAAAGATCACTTGTTCTTGCAGAGGACCCTGGTTCAGTTCCCCAGCACCCATTTAGTAGCTCCTAACCATCCATAACTGCAGTTCAAGGGGATCTGACACCCTTTTGTGATCTCCTGGGGCACCATGCACAAACGTGGTACACATACATGCAGGCAAAACACATACGTCAATATAAAAATTGAGTAAATCTTGTTTTTGTTTTTGAGATTGAGTCTTACTACGTAGTCCTGGCTGTCCTGGAACTCACTATGTAGAGCAGGGTGGCCTCAAACTCAAAAAGAGCCACCTGCCCCTGCATTGCAAGTGCTGGGTTTCAAGGTGTGTACCACTTTCCTAGCAAAGAAAATCTTATTTTAAAAAGAGTTCAAATCTGGGAGTAGTGACTTAGGCAGAAGCAGGCAGCCTGGTCTACATAGTTTCAGGACAGCCAGGGCTATATAGACCCTGTGTCAAATTAATAAAAGAAATTAGTAAATGAATCACAGTTCAAATCCAGTTTTGCTCAACTGAGCAAGTTTGAGGCCAGTTAGGGCTATATAAGACCCTGTCTCAAAGAAACCAAACAGACAAGGGGCTGCAGAGATGTCAATTCCCAATAACCACATGGTGTCTCACAACCACCATTACAACCACCAATACAACCACTTAGTGGCTCACAACCACCTGTAAGGGATCTCTGACGCCCTCTACTAGTGTGCATGAAGACAGAGGGTTAGAAATGCAGTTCAGCTGGTACAGTTTTTGTCTAGCATACAGGAAGTCCCTCCCATGAAGTGGGGATAGTGCTGCACACCTACGCCTCTTCAGTCAGAGGTAAAGGCAGGAAGATCAGAAACATCAAGGCCATCCTTGATTGCATAGTGAGTTTGAGGCTAGCATGAGCTGAGATAATTTAAATAAATAAATAAATAAATAAATAAATAAATAAATAAAGGCCAGCAACATGGCTCAGTGAGTAAAGGTGCTTGCTACCAAGCCTGACAGCCTGAGTTCCAGGACCCACACGGTGAAGGAGAGAACTGATTCTTACAGGTTGTCCTCTGACCTCCACATACTAAAATAAAATGTAATTTAAAGGATCAACAACTCCATAGATCTCTGACTTCGAGGCAGCCTGGTCTACAGTATAAGTTTCAGGGCAGCCACAGTGACACAGAGAACCCTGTCTTGAAAAACCAATAAAGACCAACTCTTCTGGTGTGTCTGAAGACAGTGACAGTGTACACACATACATATAAATAAATAAATAAATAAATCTTTTTTTTTTTTTTTTTTTTTTTTAAAAAAAAGGCGTTCAAGGTCAAGGGCTGGAGAGATACCTCAGCTGTTAACACTGGCTGCCCTCACAGAGAGGATCTGGGTTCAATTTCTTTCTTTCTTTCTTTCTTTCTTTTTTTTTTTTGGTTTTTCAAGACCGGATTTCTCTGTGTAGTCCTGACTATCCTGGAACTCACTCTGTAGACCAGGCTGGCCTCAAACTCAGAAACCCGCCTGTCTCTGCCTCCCAAGTGCTGGGATTAAAGGCATGCGCCACCACTGCCTGGTCTGGGTTCAGTTTCAACAACCCACATGGTGGCTCACAATCATCCATAGCTCTAGTTCAAGGGTACCTGATACTTTCTTGTGACCTACAGAGGCACAAGGCATGCATATGGTGCACACACATACATTCATGAAAACCATTCATACACATAAATTCTTTTTTTTTTTCTTAAAAAAAAAAAGGTCAAGCTGAATAATGGTGGCACATATTTTTAATCCCAGCACTTGGGAGGTAGAGGCAGGAGGATCTCTGTGTGTTCGAGGTCTACAGCCTGATCTACAGCGCTAGTTCCAGGACAACCAGAGTTATACAGAGAGACCCTGTCTCAAGAAAAGAAGAAGAAGGAGAAGGAAGAGGAGGAGGAGGAAGAGGAAGAGAAGGAGGAAGAAGAAGAGAAGGAGGAGGAGGAAGAGAAAAGAACTGGAGAAATGGCTCAGTGTTTAAGTGCACTGGTTAGGTTACTCTTCCAGAGGATAAGTTTTGATTCTCAGCATCCACACAGCTGTTCCCAGCAGTCTGTAACCCCAGTTCCAGGGGTTCCTACAGCCTCTTCTGACTTTAGTAGTTTCTGCAAAAAAAAGTGGTACGCAGACATGTGTGTACTCAAGAAAAGACAGATACCCATACAATAAATTAACAATGATGAAGAATACAAGGTCAACCTTGGCTACTTAGCAAGTTCAAACCCAGTAAGAGCTACATGGGACCCTGTCTCAAAACCACAAGAAACCACCCTTAAGTGACCTCTTCTTAGGAAAAGGTGGACAACCCCCTATTCACTTTATCTGGGGTATGAACAAACCATAGTAATGAACCATTTGAATCTAACCTGATAAACCAATGAGTTCTTTAGGTTTTATTTTAAGAAACATGAATGGTACCCAAACAGCCTATGAGCCAAAGTGTCACCTCAACATGCATGATGATTTCCACAAAGCTGCATAGATGGGGTTTTCCAGACCCACACTTTATATATGCGAGCATCTCCTGAGATCGTATGAAACTGGGCAGGCTGGCAAGGGAGAGAATGAATTGCTGGAATCTCGTGTGGAGGGGTCTAATGACCCTACATGGTCTATGGGGCAACTTCAGGCTGATGGTCTTGGGGAGGAGCTTTTGTAGGGTGCTGATCTGATCTACCCTTTTGTGGGGCAGCTGTTCTAATTGAGAGGAGAGCTAAGAGAGGAGCCTCAGATCAAGTTGACAAGAGGACAAGTGATAGAGACCAACATAGCCAAAATGGCTGCGTGTTATAGGAATCAGAGAAGCTGGGCAAAGAGCAGGCCAGCTTCTGGGCTGGAGAGTTTGAGGTAGGTGGGAGGGTGTACCCCTGTAACAGGAGTCCTGAGGGAGACTGGTGGCTTGAGTCCCCCTTGCTCTGTTAACAACCCGTTTGTCCTGACAATGTGTGCCTGCTGTTCTCGAACAGGAACCAAACTTCCACCATCTTCAAGCATTCTTCTGGGCCTGCTCACAGAAGCTCATCACGGCTGGGCCTATGACCATTTCCATCCCTCCTAGAAGGCAGGACGTCATGGGATCCTCACCTGTGTATCCAGCCAGCCCTGCTAAGCAACTGCATACAATTCTGTCTTAATCGCCTCGGGCTCATGGATCTTGGGGGAGGGGCTAGGGGATATAAGTGGAAAGGCTGAGGGGAAGGGGCCTTCCTTCTGTGTGCCTCTGGAGAAGCCATCGTCCCTCCTGGGTGCAGACCTTCCTGTGTGGCTGCTTTAAGGTCACTTGTGCTCCTGCTCCTAACTCTCACTGGCTGCTCTGTAAGTAAGCCTAATAGTTCACTGGTTCCTGGGTGAACTTTGGTGGAATTGTACCTTGGTTTGTCTTTAGAACTTTAGAAAATGAGTAGACACCGTGTATATCTCCCCCCATGGAAGGAATTTTTCCAACACTTGGCACAGTGTGAGCCAGACAGCTGAAGTGTCACTGGCTGAAGGTAGACCAGTTGCAGAGGGAATTTTGACCTGGTGGCCCGACTCTATAGCGTTTGTGGAGGACACTGACACATGTAACTGTGGTTCCTTGCAGACATTTGAAGGTAGGACATCTGGAGGGGGATCCCTGATGGCTGCTTCTGTGTAGTACAGGGCAGCGTTACTTCTTGAGGAGTGGAGTCCACCCACATGAGTATGGAGATGCCTTGGGAGGAGAGTAGCACACCAGAGAAGTGGCTGCAGAGGTTACTGGGATGCTGCTGGGGGTAACAGGACATAAGTTCTGGGCCACACACGGTGGCACACACTTTTAATCCCAGCACTAAGGAAGTAGAGGTATGTGGATCTCAATGAGTTTGAAGCCAGCCTGGGCTACATAAACTCATAAACAACCATAACAACAACAGAACGAAAAGGAAATAACTAACTTGTAGAGCCAAGTTCAGAGTGAGACAGTCCATTCGTTTAAGGAAGGAATTGCACACACACAAAGCTTCCTCCAGGCCAGTCTTTGAGTTGGCAGGGGATGTGGATGAAGGAGAGGAATGAGATGGAGATGGCTGGTTTGCCAGTTCTCATAGCTGGGAGGTCAAGGGTTAAAAAAAAAAACAAAAAACCCACAAATTAAATCTGTTTCAACAAACCCTCTTCCTGGAACACCCAAATCCAGAGGCCATGGGAGAAGTTAGGCAGTGAGAAGTAAGGAGCACACAGAAACCCCCGACTCCTCTCACATCCAACCTTTGTTACAGAGCAAGGGAAAACCCACGATACAGAATGCACACAGGATCTCAGCATCACTCCGGTGCAGGAGACCATGGTAGTCAACATTCAACCCTAGGGTTGGGGGAAAGCTTTAAGCAAGTAAAACTCTCTCTCTGGCTCATGAGACAAACAGGATCAATCTGGTGCTCTGGGAGCAGAGAAACTGAGGCTCAGTCCCTGAAGGACTCTGCCTGCCTCTGGGGAGCCATTGGAGACACTTATCATCATCAGTAGGGACCCCCAAAGATGTCAAGGGTGGAGAACAATAGAGACAGGAAGCAAAGCAAAGCAGTCCATGTACTGAGAGGATGGGTGTGCTGGTTTTAAGTCACCTTGACCCAAGCTAGAGTTCTCTAAAAGGAGGAAGCCTCAATTGAGAAAGTGCCTCCATAAGATCAGGCTGTAGGCAAGCTTGTAATTTTTTAAATTAGTGATTGATGTGAGAGAGCCCAGCTCATTGTGGGTGGTGCTATCTCTGGGCTGGTGGTCCTGGGTTCTATAAGAAAACAGGTTGAGGGCTGGAGAGCTGCCTTTAATCCCAGCACTCGGGAGGCAGAGGCAGGTGGATTTCTGAGTTTGAGACCAGCCTGGTCTACAGAGTGAGTTCCAGGACAGCCAGGGCTACACAGAGAAACCCTGTCTCGAAAAACCAAAAAAAAAGAAAAAAGAAAAAAAAAAGAGCAGTGACTGCTCTTCCAGAGGTTCTGAGTTCACTTCCCAGCAACCACATGGTGGCTCACAACCATCTGCAATGGGATCTGATGCCCTCTTCTGGAGTGTCTGAAGACAGCTACAGTGTACTCACATACATTAATTAATTAATTAATTAATTAATTAAATATTGAAACAAAAGAAAAGAAAGCAGGCTGAGCAAGCCATGGGGAGCAAGCCAGTAAGCAGCATCCATCCATGGCCTCTGCATCAGCTCCTGCCTCCAGGTTTGTGCCCTGCTTGAGTTCTTGTCCTGACTTCCTTCTGTGATGAACAGTGACTTAGAAGTGTAGTAAAGCTGAATAAAAACCCCTTTCTTCCCAAGCTGCTTTTGATCATGGTGTTTCATCACAGCAATAGAATCCCTAAGACAACACGTGTGCACCAGAGATTTGAGGAAGAGCTGGATTATGTGAGGACCACGAGGCTGGCATGGAACCTAAGCAGCCTTGCCAAGCCCTTCATGGCACAGGGGATCTTTACGAAGTAGACAAGGCTCTAGACATGTGGTTCTTACCCTTCCTATGCTGTGACCCTTCAGTACAGTGCCTCAGGGGCTCATGTGGTGACCCCTGACCTAAAATTATTTTCATTGATACCTCATAACTATAATTTTACTACTGTTATGATTCATTAATATCTGATATCCAGGATAAATGAGATATGACCCCTGTGAAAGGGTCACTTCACCCCTGCCCCTGTTAAAGGAGTCATAACCCACAGGTTGAGAACCCCTGCTTTAGAGGGTCTAAGTAACTTGGACCTGTATATACAGGTGTCCTTAAAAGAGGAGAGCACATTGAAGTCGGACTAAGAAGTCCATCTAGGTTACTTGAAAGTAAATGTGGCAAGATTTGCACCGAGCCCATGTTTCTAAGGAAGAAACTGGGTGCGAAGGGGCCTTGGAAAGGCTGTAAAGGCTGAAACTCAGTTCACAGAAGGCACTGGTGACAAAACTGTACAGGTGCAGAACAAGCTTGTCCTAGGGACTTGCAGCTATAACCCAGATTAACTAACCAGGGCACATTTCTCTCCTGCAAAAGGTTATGCCAGGGGTATAGATGAATTTCCCAGCAAGGGCACCCCCCAGCAAGCCAGGTATGGTGGTCTAAGAGGCAACAGCTGCAGCTATAGCCATAGTGCCAACTCAGAGCCTCTCTGACCCAAAGACTCAGCCTGAGAGGCAGGTGCTACAGAGAGAGTAGGACCTTGTGATGGTTTGCATATGCTCTGCTCAGGGAGTGGCACTATTAGGAGGTATGGCTGTGTTGGAGTAGGGGTGTCACTGTGGGCGTGGGCTTTAAGACCCTCATCCTAGCTTCCTGGAAGTCAGTATTCTGCTAGCAGCCTTCAGATGAAGATGTAGAACACTCAGCTCCTCCTGCACCTTGCCTGCCTGGATGCTGCCATGCTTCTGCCTTGATGATAATGGACTGAACCTCTGAACCTGTAAGCTAGCCCCAATTAAATGTTGTCCTTATACGAGTTGCCTTGGGGGCTGGAGAGATGGCTGAGTGGTTTAGAGCACTGGCTGCTCTTCCAGAGGTCCTGAGTTCAATTCCCAGCAACCACATGCTGTCTCACAACCATCTATAATGAGATCTGATGCCCTCTTCTGGTGTGTCTGAAGACAGCTACAGTGTACTCACATAAATACAATAATTAAATCTTTAAAAAATAAAAGGAGTTTCCTTGGTCATGGTGTCTGTCCACAGCAGTAAAACTCTAATTAAGACAGACCTCATCCCCACTCTTGGGAAGCAGTGTGAGCTAGCCCCGCTAAGTTCATCAGGGGTGAGGAAATTCAGGGAAGCATAAGCACGGAATGGCTCAGAGAGAGCCACTAAGGGGGGGGAGAGCTGTGTTAGTGCCTCCTATTTAATCAATTGTCCCCAACACAGACCTGCGAGAATACAATTCCTACAGGGTTTCTCTGTGTAGCCCTGGTTGTTCGGGAACTTGCTCTGTAGTCCAGACTATCCTCACCCCTAGATCTGCCTCCCAATGAGTCCCTAGTGCTGGGATCAAAGGTGTGCATGCCACCACACCTTGCAACGGACTTCACTTTAATGTCTCCTTAAGTTGTGAGCATCTTCCAACATCTGACCTTTCCTCAGGACAGATGGTAATGGACTTCCTCAGTGCTTCACCAGGTTTTCTCCACAGTCCCTCTAGTCATTATGGGCTGGAACTACGCATCACTGCTCCTCAAATCCTCTGTAGCGGTGGCTCTCAACCTTCCTAATGTTTCTGCCCTTTAATACGGTTCCCCATGTTTTGTTGACCCCCAACCATAAGATCATCTTCCTGCTACTACTGTTATGAATCATAATGTAAATATCTGTGTTTTCCCACGGTCACAGGCGACCCCTGTGAAGAGGTCTTTCAACCCCCGAAGGGGTTGAGCCCCACCAGTTGAGAACTGCTGATCTATAGAAAAGTTCTGTTCTATACAGACAGGGTAATGCTAACCTTTGAGTGTTTTACAGATTTAGAGACTCATTTAAGAGGCATGGTGCACCTTTTAAGCATGGAGGAGTAACTCACGAAGCATTGGGAAGCCAGTTGTTGCTGTGGAATTCTTGAGAGCTTTATGTTTGTCTAAGACCCAAGTGATATTCAACCAAGGTGATTAGGAAACTCCGCCAGGGCTTGTGCATGCAAAAGAGTGAACAAGGGTATCTTGAGAGAATAGAATTAGATGCTCCCAGAAGCCATAGCTTGCTAGTTGGGAGTCCTGGTGCCATTGGGTCATCTCCAAGAGTTGTTGGCCACAGAGGGCCTAAAGGCCTCTGAAGCAAAGATTACTGGCAGGTCTTTGGTGGCCGTGGTAACCTGCTGTTGATGTCACATGCTTTGGTGAAATAAAGCTAGAGTTGGGCAGGAATTATCTGTCCCTTTTCGTCAGCTAGCTCCTGTAAGTGCCAGGAGGCGCTAGTGGGGAAGCTGGAGAGAATTAAACTCAAAATTCCCGTGTATCTTGCATGCTTCAGGATGGATGTGGCAGCAAGTGCAATAGAAATACAAGTGGTTACAGATAGAACCCGCTTTCTGATTGGATGTAAGGTTGTTTCACGGAGGAAAGACTCCTCTAGCACTAGGAACTTAGACAAAAAACAAAACAAAACCTGTGTTTGGAGAAGTCCTAGGCTCTAGTGGAGAAGCAGCTGCCATCTTAGTTCAAGGGCATACTAGCTCAGGTGTTTTCCCACACTTGTGTTTTCAGCCACAGGCTGTTCTACAGGCCGTGGTATTATCTGGATTATTTTTGCTCCCATTTCCCACACTTTCCCCTGTTTTTGTGCATTTGTGTTTGTAGTAGCATACCCCCGAGACTTTCCATCAGACACCTTCTGGAGACAGAGGGATGAAGAAAAGGCACAAGGGTTTGGTACCTCACTGGACTTAGAGAATGGTTAGAAATCGCATCACTGGACTGGAAAGATGGCTCAGTGGTTAAGGGCACTGACTGCTCTTCCAGAGGTCCTGAGTTCAATTCCCAGCAACCACATAGTGGCTGGCAACCATCTGCAATGGGGTCTGGTGCCACTTCTGGTGTGTCTGAAGAGAGCAATGGTGAATACAGAGACAGAGAGAGAGAGAAAGAGAGACAAAGAGAGAGAGAAAGAGAGAGAGAGAGAGAGAAAAGAAAGAAATCTGCATCACCACTCCCAGGCTCAGGGAGCCTTGTGGAAGAGGGGGTGAAGAGTGTAAGAGATGGAAGAAGGGGTAGAGAGTTTATGCAGGACTCTGCTCCAAGCTAGACTGCCACCCAGGAGTTCTTTGCTCACAGAAGCTCACCACAGCTAGGCCTATTGACCATTTCCATCCCTCCTAGAAGGCAGGACGTCATGGGATCCTCACCTGTGTATCCAGCCAGCCCTGCTAAGCAACTGCATACAATTCTGTCTTAATCGCCTCGGGCTCATGGATCTTGGGGGAGGGGCTAGGGGATATAAGTGGAAAGGCTGAGGGGAAGGGGCCTTCCTTCTGTGTGCCTCTGGAGAAGCCATCGTCCCTCCTGGGTGCAGACCTTCCTGTGTGGCTGCTTTAAGGTCACTTGTGCTCCTGCTCCTAACTCTCACTGGCTGCTCTGTAAGTAAGCCTAATAGTTCACTGGTTCCTGGGTGAACTTTGGTGGAATTGTACCTTGGTTTGTCTTTGGAACTTTAGAATGTATGTCTCCCCTAGAGGAGTTTTAGCAAAACTGTTCATGCAGAGGACCTGAGTTTGGTTCTCAGCACACAAGTCAGTAGTAGCTCACAATCACCTGTTAGTCTAGATATGCACATGCACACTTGTGCTCAAGCACACACACCTACTTTAAAAAGCTTGGTCGAGTGTGGTGGTTCACACCTGTAATTCCTTCACTTGAAAGGCTGAAGCCAGAGAATCGGGAATTCAAGAACAGCCTCAGCTACATAGCAGGTCCCAAGGTGCCTAGGGGTACAAGAAATTCTAAACCACATAAAGAAGACAGAGTCTGGAGCAGATGCTCACAACCTTAAGTATCTCCAGTTCCAGGGGAATGATGCCTTCTTTTGGCCTCCTCGGGTACCAGGTACACATGTGCTACTTGGACACACAAGGAGGGCAGCGCGCGCGCGCGCACGCGCACACACACACACACACACACACACACACACACACACACGTGAATGCCAGACAGTAGCTTTTGAAGATGAGTACAGAAGGAAGCTTCATCAAATCCTGTTTCCCCCTCCATCTTCCAGAGTGTGCTGAGATCAAATACCACATCCGAATCTGTGCTTCACGCCGGAGTTTATATACGCAACCGCAAGTGCAGGAAGTGTAGGTACTCCACCGCTCAAACCTTGTCCACGAGACTGGGCCTCTTACAGTTTACCACCACCAGGTGGCGCTTGAGGCACAAAATTGACAACCGATGGAGCCCCACCCTGTTTATGAGGTTAAGGCGCGGCACCCCGTGGCTCCTGGCTCCCAGATGTGACAAAACCCTCCTGAAGATGTTCTGTGCACCACATAATAATGTCTATTATTATGAAGACCACGACGTGGTGGGTCGAGGAAGAAAAAGTTAGAAATGCATACATCTCTGGAACTCAGCCTGTCTATTCAGCAGAAATCCTTTCTTTCACAGAGGTGAAAGATATGCGCTTCAACTGAGGAAGTTCCTCACTGTGCAGCGATGGAAGTCCTGGCAAGCAGATCACCCATCTCCCCTTCAACCTCTTCTGTTTCTATCTGCTCACATCTGGGAATGTGGAGAGCCTGGGTAAAAGAGAGAATTGTGCTCAGGAAGTCTAGATCCTGCCGGGCCTAGGACCTGGGGCAGTAGAGAAAGGGGAGTAAAACTTAACAATTTTTTTTTTTTATGCAAAATAGATTTCGAGTCTTTCTGCTTAGGGGAAGTAGGGTTGGTTAGAAGAGAGAGATTAGACTGTAGCTGTGTGTCTTAGTCACTGTCCTATTGCTGTAAAGAGACATCATGGCCAAGGTAGCTCTTATAAAAGAAAGCATTTAACAGAAGGCTTGCTTACAGTTTTAGAGGTTTAGTCCTCATTCTGTTATGGAGGGGAGCTTGGCAGGAGAGGCTGGTGCTGGAGAAGTAGCTAAGAACTACATCCTCATGTGTAGGCTTGGCATGGACTTCTGAACTCTCCAAGTGCAAGCTCAGTGACATACTTCCTCCATCAAGACCATGGCTCTTAATCCATTTCAAGTATTGCCACGCCCAGGTGACTAAACATTCAAATCCATGAGCCTATGGGAGCCATTCTCATCGAAACCAGTTGGTAATTTTTATCTGGCTGTGCTTGCAGCTGTGTTTCATCAAAATTGCTTTAAACCTTCCCAGTCCACCATGTCTCCCTCAGCTCAGCCAGGACTTTGGCCCCAGGTCTACTAGGTCTTAAGAGGACCAGGGGATGATGGATATCTCTGGAAAAGCCAAGCAGCTCAGGGGCACTTGTCATCTTTTTTGAGATAGTCCAGGTAACCCAGGCTGATCTTGAATTAGAAAATCCTCCTGCCCCCACCTCTGGGGTACTGAGATTTCAGGTGTATGCCACCACCGCACCTGGTTTTATGTGATGCTGGAGATGGGACCCATGGCTTTGTGTATGCTAGGTATCTTAGTTTGGGTTTCTGTTAATGTGATAAAACACCATGACCAAAAAGCAAATTGGGGAATAAAGGGTTTATTCAGCTTACACTTCTGCATTGTAGTCCATCACTGAAGGAAGTCAGGGCAGGAACCTGGAGGCTGGAGCTGGGTAGAGGCCATGGAGGAGTGATGCTTACTGGCTTGCTCCCCACAGCTTGCTCAGCCTGCTTTCTTATTGAATCCAGGACCACCATCCCAGGGATGGCTCTGCTCACAATTGGCTAGGCCCTCTCCCATTGATCACTAAGTAAGCAAATGTCCTATGCTGGGTCTTTTTTTTTTTCTTTAAAGATTTTATTATATTATATATGGCAAGTACACTGTGGCTGTCTTCAGACACACCAGAAGAGAGCATCAGAACGCATTGGATCCCATTACAGATGGTTGTGAGCCACCCTGTGGTTTCTGGGAATTGAACTCAGGACCTCTGGAAGAGCAGTCAGTGCTCTTAAACTGCTGAGCCATCCCTCCAGCCCCATGGCTGGGTCTTATAGAGGCATTTTCTCAATTGAGGCTCCATCCTCTCTGCCGACTCTAATTTGTGACAAGTTTGACATAAGACAAATCAGTACACCAGGCAAGTACTCAACCAACCCTTACCTGTCAGTTCGATCAGAGAAGCCATGGGCCCATCAGTCTGAACTCTAAACGGCACATATTCTGCAGAGGGACGGGTCAGGGGCGGGTCACCACAGAGGGAATATCCTACCGTCTTCACGGCAAGCCACAGGGCCAGTGAAAGGACGGGAATCTGAGATGCCCACGACGAAGTTCTCAACACAAAGGTTTATTTGCCCCAGAGGGACAAAGGACAGCCTTTAGATGGAGAGGAGACAGACATGGCCCATAGGAAAATGACATTTTTATAAAGGGAAGGAGGAAGCCTCATGTGAGGGCGAGTTGGTTAATTTTGATCAGGAGTGTTGATATAGGGAACAAAGGGTGTTTCTCACTGCTGACTTAATACTTTGGTAGCTGGACCTTGGTGATTTGTCTCAGGAATGTGTCTGTCTGTGGCCAAATAAGAGAACGTACCTTGGGGGCTAGCTTTAGGAATATAATCCGAACAGTTTAGCAAGGCAGAGGGAAAGGAGGAAGGACAAAGCCTGACAGAGCCATGTTTGTCATGCTCAGGGCTGCTAGAAACCTTCAGCCAGCAAGACACTGACCTATTCCAGCAGATCCCACAACTGGGGGTTGGTGGTGGGGACTAAAAGAGACAACAGGCTCTTCCCAAGTCCCTACAAGTAGCGCGGGAGGACCCCAACTAGCCACAAGAAGAACAAAATGTGTTCATTTTCTGGCCACTTATATGGTCTTACCCAAGGAAAATGTAACCAAAACAATGTTACAAAATTACCAATCCCCAACTAGGATTCTTACCCTGACCTGGTTTAGTTGGGGGTCATCAATACTTTTAAAGTCCTACAAAGACAGTAATTCAATTAACTAGATATAGCCCATGTAAAAACCTTAATTGTCCTTTGTAGAGAGAATCTCTTGTGCAGTGTATGGAAGCATCCATCACCTGTCAATAAAAAGCCTATGACCAATGAACTGAGGCAGGATTACAAGGTGGGACTTTTGGCAGAGAGAGAGGATTCTGGGAAATAGGCATGGAAGATTCACCCTGAACTCAGGAGAGATGGTTACAAGAATCTGAGGTAATCAGCCAGATGGCAGGACTTAGACTAGAATTAATGGATAGTTAAATTATGAGCTAGTAGTCAGGGGAACAAGCCAAAGCCTATGGCCTAAGAATTTATTCATGAAACATTAAGTCTCAGAGTAACTATTTCTGGGAACAAAGAGGCTGGGTGGAAAAGCTTGTGGTTAAAGTCCTTGAAACTCTCAACCTTGGAGGGCCTTCTGCTGCATCTCAGGTGACAAAATTATAGCTAGGAGCTGCTTTTTTTTTTAAACAATCCCATAGTCAAACTTAAACCAGGCCCCAATGCTAGCTCACAGATGCGAAGATGGTATTAGACCAGAGAAAGCAACCATTACCATCAACCCCAGTTCTCAAAGAACCACTGAATTCTCAAAGTCCAAGCAAAGGATGTCAAAGTTTGGCCATGGTCACCACTCTTAAATATCAGATCAACAGAGCTAAACTGCACCAACCCACACACCTCTCAGCCTTGAAATAGTTCCCCAATGATTCCACCTGGCTGACAGTCACAGGGAAGTGCAGAAACAAGAGAGCCTGGCTGACAGTCACAGGGAAGTGCAGAAACAAGAGAGCCAAACCTAAAGCCAAAAACACAGAGGCAAAAGCCAGTGAGTCAGTTAGATGTCTGCCACCAAGCTTGACAGTCCAAGGAGCACACATGCTGGAGAGAAGCAAGCCGGCTATGTTGTACACTGACCTTCACCCCCCCAACACCAACAGTGGTGGCACATGCCTTTAGTCTCAGCACTCAGAAGGCAGAGGCAGGCAGATCTCTGAGTTCAAGGCCAGCCTGGTCTACCAAGTGAGTTCCTAGAAAGCCAGGGCTACACAGAGAAACCCTGTTTTGAAAAACCAATAAAATAAAATAAATACATAAATAAAATATAGATACTTTAAAATACATACAAATCAAAACAAACCTTGCACTTTCTAACAAGCAGACCTGGCAATGATTTGTGGTGCTTTAATGTCAACAGATGCCTAAGTTAATGCCTAACTCCTAATGAGCCTCATTCCAGATGCCAGGAAGGAACACATGGAGTTATAACATGTACTCTGTAACAAGATGGCCCGCTGCCCACATTACCCAATTATTATTTATTCAAATATTAGTGCACACAAATGACTCAAGTGACAAGATTAGGTTAAGTCTCGACTGCTATAGAGGGACACCATTCCCTCTTAGGGCTGTGGTTCTGAGAATCCATTCACTGTATTTGTGTTTCTGCCCATGGGTGGGTGTGTGTATGGGGGGGGGGGTTCAAGACAGGGTTTCTCTGTGTTGGCCTGATTGTTCTGGAACTCACTCTGTAAACCGGGTTGGCCTCAAACTCAAGAGATCCACCTGTCTCTGCCTCCTAAGTGGTGGGATTAAGGTGTCTGCCACCATGCCCAGCATATTCTTCAAAATTTTTATTTTATTTGTAAGGGTTTGACCTCATCCTGGAGTCAGCTTAGAACACCCCCAGACACCAAGTTATCAGCACAAAGATTTATTATTCAAGAGAGACAAGAGGGGGTACAGAGGAGAGGGAATTAGACAGCAAGCAGCAGATGTTTTCTGCAGAAGTGGGTTTTTAAAGAGAAAAAGAAATCTCTGCTAGGGTAAGTTGGTAAATCCTGATTGGGCACGTTAGCCAAATAATGAATTTTGATTGTTGGACCTTGGTGATTGTCTCAGGAAAGAGTCAGTGGCTAAATAAGGGAACAGACCTAGGGGGCTAGCTTTCAGAACATAATCTAATCATTTAGCAAGGGAGACAGAAGTGGGGTGGGAAGACAATGTCTGCAGTGCTTGGGCTTGCTAGAGAGCCCTTCGTTCCCTTTTTGTTTTATTATTGTTTGCTGGGAGTAGGCAAGTTGTCATTGTTCTCTCTGGTGATTTCCCCTACATTGGGGTGTCATTGTCAAGGACCCAAGGAAGCTGGAAGGTTGGTCAAGGTCGGGAAGAGCAGGCTGTTTTGATGTCCAGGCTCTGCAGGACCATCTGGGGCTAAGGAAGTGTAAGCAGTAGGCAGTGTAGCAGAATTTCCAGAGACTGGATCACCTGGGGCTAGCCGCTTTGGAGCTGCCTAGGATGCAAATTATGAGGGAACACCTGGAGCTGCTGGAGTTGTCTGTAGTTGATCTGAAATTTGCTGGGACAGACAGACCAGGAACACAAGGTAAAGTTCAGGAGTTTAGGGGGAAATTTTTCTTTTTCCTGAGACAGGGTTTCTTTGGAACTTTGGCTTTCGGGGACTTGCTTTGTAGGCCAGGCTACCTTCAAATTCAGAGATCCAACTGCCTCTGCCTCCCGAGTGCTGGGATCAAAGACATGTGCACCACTGCTTGAGGAAGTTTTGTTGTCTTGGGTGAACATTTTAAACTTTTAAGCTCATGGTCTTTGTAGTTGGGAGAGGGTAGTCCCAGGACCAAGAAAGAGTGCGAGATCCCAACCTCATGAATCGACAGGTGAGGAAACTTAGGCTGTTGGTTGACGGGAGTAACTTATCTGGAGTCCATTTGACCTGTGACAGGTGGATTTGAGGCTTATAAGATTTTTTTTTTAAAGATTATTTTATGTCTGAGTGCACTGTTACTGTCTTCAGACACACCAGAAAAAGGCATCGGATCCCATTACAGATGGTTGTGAGCCACCATATGGTTGCTGGGAATTGAACTCAGGACCTCTAGAGGAGCAATCAGTGCTCTTAAACCACTGAGCCATTTCTCCAGCCCAAGACTTTTTTTTAAAAAAAAAAAAGTTTGCCGGGCGTGGTGGCGCATTTAATCCCGGCACTCTCCCGGGAGGCTGAGGCAGGCAGATTTCTGAGTTCGAGGCCAGCCTGATCTACAGAGTGAGTTCTAGGACAACCAGGGCTACACAGAGAAACCCTGTCTCAGAAAAAAAAAAATATGTTAGCATCTAAACTACAGTTTGCAATCTATACTGAAATCCATAAAGGGCAGTAGATTTATGTCTTTGGGTCACAGTAAAAGTTTGGGAATCCAAACAATAGCACAGAGAAAAGGAAATCTGAAGGGACTTTTCACCCACTTTCAAAGCCTCACAACCTAATGAGCTCCCGTACCCTGAGACCTTAGACCTCTATAACTTGCATCTACAGACCTTTACCTCCTCAGGCCCTCACAAATTGTGTAAGTTCTGTGTTTGGAGAAAGGGTATAAGGGATTTAGCATGATAAAGAAATATTTCATGAAGCAGGGAATAATGCCCTGCGGTGAAGGCGGGCTAGCCATGTTCTCAGGTATGTAGTACGGTATCCTGGAGGGAAATGAACTCGGTCATAAGGGAGGAAAGCTTGGCTGGCTCCACTGCTGTCTTCACTGACAATGGAGGGGTCATTCTGATGTGCCTTGCCGCGAACCAAGTCAATCTGAGAAGGTAAAGAGGGGCCTAGAGGAGGCCATGGCATACGAAGAGTTAATAATGGAGTTGACTTTATTTTTCCCCTACTCACTTCGGCCCCACTTGCTCCGACCCAAAGATTATTTATAAATTATATGTAGGTACACTGTAGCTGTCTTCAGACACACCAGAAGAGGGCATCAGATCCCACTACAGATGGTTGTGAGCCACCATGTGGTTGCTAAGATTTGAACTCAGGACCTCTGGAAGAGCAGTCAGTGCTCTTAACCACTGAGCCATCTCTCCAGACCCTGGAGTTACCTTTTGTGTTTCGAAAACTTGTTCCTTCCAGATGGCCAAGTATGTTAGCAAGATATGGAAAGCGTACCTG